>JAHREE010000379.1:3966230-4400613 GCA_033628505.1 Tringa tobata
GGAGAAGAGCTGAGAAGCAAAGAGTAAAGAATGTAAATACTGGCAGCCAGAGCAACATACTGAGAATAGCACATCTGAGGGCACTTGTGGTTACTTAATCACCTGACAAGGAATGATAGATCCTAATGAATGGTTCTTCAAAAAAGTGACAAGACAAAGGTGTGGAAATAAGCCTTAAACTGCCCGTAATTTTCCCTGCCAGCCCACCTCATCAAGCTGCTTTTCTTGGAGCCATATCAAGGTCCCTCCTTTCAGCCCACCTCAGCACCTTTGCCAGGGCCAGGAGGACGTTCTTGCTAGGTGGATTTCACTTGGCATGTCAGTTTTCATCAAGTCTGTTATGCAGATCAGGTTTGCAGAGTACTTTGTTCAAATATACTTTCAGCAATCCTAATGTTTGCTGGTATTTAATGGTAAACATCCTACCAGGACTTCATATATAGACCAGTATACGTAATTTTAAAGCTTCAGTTAAGGTTTTTAAATGTAACTTACTAATTGTCTAAACTGCTTTTGTTTTTAAGGTCGTGGAAAATGTCCTAAAAGTAAACCCTGTTTTGGGTCCTCAAATGTTTCAGCCTCTTCTGCCATCAATATTCAAGGGGATTTTAGATGGGGAGGTAAGAGTTACTCTTACTCTCAACTTTTCTTTTCTATTGGGAAAGTATCTTCCATTACCAGGCCCAGTTTTTTCTTACTGGGGGGTGTTGCATTTTCTCTTATTTTAAGAGCATCTGATAGATTTTTGACAGGTGTTTTAAAAGTCTGTAAAAGTAATATAGTAGTGCAAGAGTTAAAGCAACACATCTATCACTTCTTTTGTCATCTAGTGTTTTTTTTAATAAAATAATTTGAATTTCATTCTTCTATTCCTTCACTATTAACACTGATAATGTGCCTCTACGCTCAGTTAGATCCTTTGTAGGCATTGGAGTTTTGTGTTAGGGTTTTTAAAGATCGTTATAGTACTCCTCTATAAGTGTACCTAGATCAGAGAAAAACAAACTGGTCAAGGAGAAGATTGATTTGATCTTCTTTTTCTAATTGACTTACCTAATTTGAAGAGCTGAGGGATGTGAGAATGCTCTGTGCGAGATAGAAAAGGCTTCAAGAATTTGCTTGCTTGTATGTCTTAAGTTCTCCATTTTCTCTCTCTTTGCCTTCACAAATTTCCATGTTGTATAAAAAGGAGTAAAATTCAATATGCTTTTACTGTGTTGGACTAGCAGGAGTAAAAAAATAGTCAGCAGAATCAGTGGGTGGAATTCTTTTTTCTCTTCACTTTTTTTGTCAAAAACTGTTTTTTTCAGAGGTGAAGACTTTCAGTTATCAGTATTTGGCTCACATTATTATTGAATTAAATAAGATATTTCCAAGATTGAGCCAAATCATATTACCTAGCAATTTACTTTTTGCTGTATAGAACACAAAAAGACAGTTTGTTTGAGCAGTTTGCAGATTAAGACACAAAACTCAAGTATATTACTAAAATGTCTTCTGATTTAAGACTGTAACAAATTCATTGCTCTCTATTCAAAAAGGTATTAATCTGGGTTAACGTCCTCAGCTAAATGTTGGCATTTGTTTTTCAAGTAGGCAATTCTGTAAAAGAACTACTTTTACGTTGTTAGATGCTGAATTTAATACAGGAAGAACATGTAGCTTCTTTTAAAATTAAAAGTAATAACTAAAGATAATGAACTAATGAGCTCACTACCGTATCCAGTTAATTTTGAGACACTTGCAAATTAGTTGTTGACAAATGTATTAGTTTCTCTTAGTGAAATAAGAAAGAACAACTTCAGAAATATTAAGCACCCTTAATGTTACTAAAATTGTAAACAGTAATTTTGAACCATAATCAACTTTGAAAGTAATTTTTCAATAGTATAATATTCTGTTTATTCCTCAAGATGCCGCTTTTAAAATTTAAAGTAAAATCACCTTGCAAGTTCTCTTGGCTGTTTGGAGGAAACTGACTTTGGGATAACCATAGTTTTCTTACTGTAAGAATTGAGAAACTCTGGTAACGATTGCTTGCCTGCTCAGTCTTGTGTTCTTAGAGGCTTCAATACTACAATTTACAATTTTAAATTTCATAAAATACATAAAGGATGCATGGAAGTATTTTCCATGTATTTCTGCTCTGTATGTTAAGTATTTTTCTCTTAATTAATCTGAGCCTCGTTTGTTTCGGTTTACTTTTGTTTCAGAGATACCCAGTGGTGATGTCTACTTATCTGGGGATTGTGGGTAGAGTTCTACTGCAAAATGCAAGTTTTTTTTCATTGCTTTTGAGCCAGATGGCATGTGAACTGGGTCAGGAGGTAAGCATTTTTGTGTAGGTATTATGTCCAGATTGCATGTGGAAGTATTGCTTTCTTTTGACACAAAGTAACTTTTCCCCTCTGTTTTCCATGCTTGTTCCTCCCCAGACCACCTTGAAAACAGGCCCATTCCCTTCCTTTCAACCTTCCCCTGAACATCCTATAACAAGTTTTACATGTTCCAACAATTACCTTAAAAGATCTCATTAAATATAAGCTCTAAATTCTCTTCCTGCTGCATTCCACAATAAGCCAAATAAACCCTTTCAGTTTGCATAGTATGGCAGGGTGAGAGTCTCTTCCCTTGTGCCATCTTGATGTGTCTTGCAGCAGGGTTAATGGTATAATCGTTCTCTGGTGAATTTCTAGGAGTATCAGGTTCAGTGTGCTCTGGTTTCACTGGTGAGGTTACAGAGGTTCTTTTCCTACAAGTGTTCTACTATGTCTTTAAGTGAAATCGTAGTAATTTTCTTTCACTGTTCTGAATCAAGGCTCTGACCACAAATTAAATACATTTCTAACTTCTGGGTTACAATTAATGGTGAGAGGGGTTCAGGGCTTGGAAGCACTGCTATAGAAAACTTAAAATACCTGTTGCTTGCTAATTCTGTCAGGTATGCATAACTGTATTGTGTCTTTCTCAGGTTGAATAATGTATTCAATTGCTAGAAAAATTAAAATAAGTGATTTTCTAAATATGCTGGAGTACTCATAAATGAAAAGGAATATTCTGCTTCCCATTGCAGTTGGACCAAATTCTCAGTAATGTGATTGAAATGTGGGTTGATCGAATGGATAACATCACTCAGCCAGAAAGAAGGAAACTTTCTGCTTTGGCATTGCTTTCACTTTTGCCATCATTGAATAGGTAAGCAGACATACAGTGTCTTAAATAAGAATGCCTCAAAGGCCCTTAAGATGACTTTTAAGGTATTTCACAATTCTGCAGATAAATATTCCAAGTAGGTTTTTTTGCCTTTTTGCCAAGAGAAACTTAAAAAGGTAGAATTTTCATGCTATTTTTTCATGCTATAGTAACTTTTTATAGCAACATAGTAACCTTTCTTCTATTTCATGGAAAATGTCATTTAGTAAAATTGAGAAAACAGCACTGCACATTTTATTGTCCATTCTCATATTAATACTGAACTAGCTGCTTCTCTCATCTTGATTAAGTGGTTGCTTTAGTTGGCTTGTTAGCATTTTGGAGTTCCTTCCAGGGAACAGTGTTTGTTCAGTTTTCTTTCCTGTTGTGGGTAGATCTGAACGAAAGTGATGAAAATCCTGGTTTTTCCCTTTATGATGTTAAATGGAGGAGTTGCTGTAAAAGATTGTGAAACTTTCTCTAGTGAAACCTACTGTGAAAGACTTTCTATAACAAGCAGCTTTTACTGCTGTCCTTTCTCTAGCCATCGTCATTTCTGAATATACATACAAAATGAAAGCTTTTAATGAACATGCTGAATAGTGTTACACTGACTTCTAAACTGCCACCACTAGAATTCATGTATAACACGTGTTTAGGTGAGAGTTCAGTCCATAGTTACCTTCAGATTATTCTTGTCTGTTTGAAAGTCAGGAAGACAAGACTGCACGAGTGTACATTTAGTCTGCCGGATTTCCTGAAAAGTCTTGTCTAATGGGAATTCAGATGGTTGCTCACAAATCCTAAAGCTACATTATTATCTATAAAGCTATAGAATATGTAGTCATACCTAAAAAATCAGGGAACTTTTACATGTAAAAATTAAAGAGGCTTCATTGCTTTTAATGTGCACAGAAACTTTCCTTTTTTCATCTCAGATCATCAGGACAAACGTTTAGCCAAAAGTGAACCAAGCAGCTACTTTACGAGAAAGCTTTTGGGTTTTTCAGTAAATGTAACAATGTTATATTGCTTTTGAGTACATTTGAAATGTTCTTAAAAAGGTGCAATCTAAAATTTAAGGTGCTGAATTGCATGCCTGTCTTCCTGTGAAGTTTCTTTTAAAGAGGCGAGGGAAAAAACAAGTTGTTTTAGATAACTGTGTTATTTTCAACTACCTTCAGCTGCTCCAAATTTCCTGCTGTGAGAGCCAATTATTTCTGGCAGTCCATAACATAATAAAGCCTTCTGCAAATGACAGGTTTATTTTTCAGATTTTCAAATCATTTAAGAAAACCATTTCTCAAATAAAAAGCCTCTTTTTAGTGGACATATTTATGTCAAAGCTATGAAGATTTTACTGTACAACTGATAGACTGCCAGGGCCAAACATACCTTCAGACAGAATGTGTGAAATTGATTCTGTCAAGTGATTGTTCCGTCTACTACTGAAAAATATGAGTCACTTCGGTTTTGCCATTTCGTAGGGATTATATTACATATGCTTGCTGCATGTCACATCTGAAACTTGTGTTAAAAATAAAATTTTTCAAAAGCAGGCTTCTTCTGCAAATTCATTTGCAGAGTTTTAGCAAAAATGTTTTAAATATAATACAGTATTTAAACAAAATATTTTGATTCACATAAACAGCTAAGTAATTTTTTTCTGTTGGAGTACCTCGCTAACCAGGTTCCTGATTAGATATTGCTTTGGACATCCAAACCAGCTCAAGATTTCTCAGCTGTAGACACAGTACAGGATTTCGTCTCCCAAGGATGGCCATAAGACAAGCTTGCTTGGGATGGCCAAGCTGAGGGGAAGGTTCTACCTTCAGCTTGCTCCTGTACAATGGTCAGGGGTCATACCAGTAGCAAGCTCAGATTTTCAAGATTCTGCTATAGGGAAAACAGGCATCTGCACTGTGTTTAGCACTTCCTGAGGATTTTGCTCATTTTGCCAGTTGCTTCCTCTTGCCTATACCTGGAGCTATCCCAAGAGCATCAGGTTATTTTAGAGAGGAAAGGGAGGAAATAAACAAAAGTACTGGGGGAAAAATGAAGATAACATCTATTCTCATTGTTCCCTTAGAGTTACTTTATGGATAAAATGTTGGGGAAAGTATCAAGGAAGAGTGAACTGTTTTTATTCTCCCTCTAAACTCTATAGTATTACTTCATTGCTCTCAGGTATTTACTAGTTAGTGGTCGTGTTTATACCTACACATATGTGAACTTAGGACTTTCTGCTTTTTAGGGGAAGCTAAAGCTTCTGTCATTATTAATTTAAAACCAGTAGGGCAAAAATAATTTCCTATTTCAAATATGGTGCCTTTGACAGCATCATGAATGAAGGATTTTAGAATAGGTAAGATGGGAATCACTGCAGAGTGGTTGAAGTTCCCAGTAGTTCTCGGACCATTTAGTTGGACTAAGCATGTTATAGAGTGACGGTTCATTAGCCAAACTACAACTTTCTTGTCTAGGCAATATCATCCAGAGATACATACAATGACATGTCTTTAGTACCAACAGTACTCTTGCATTTTATCATGTACACATAGGGTCCTTCAGTCCAGCATCCTGTTATCCTGTTTATCTTCCTACACCCAGCTACACCTTGTGATAGTCTTGAGAAGTTCATGTTACAAAAAGAACAATAGCTGCTTCTTTCCTGATTAGTGTGTTGTAACACCTTTGCACTTAGCAGTAATTTCCTGATATTGCTTGGGATTTTTGCATAAACTAAATACTACCTGATTATCTGCATTTGCTATCTGAGCCTGGCCATTCAATGGTAGCATTTTTTGTGTCTAACAGATACACATCTGTGTTATTTTCCACATTTTGTACTCTTACTGCCTGTTTGCCACTCGTAGCTATCCACGTGCATTTTTGTTGATTTATTAAAAGCTCTCGGTACTTCATAAAATAAAGACCTTTGTCTTTAAACTGATACATATAATAATAGGGTCCAGTAACAAAATTTAGGCAGTCAAGATGCAGTTAAGGAGTAATGGCATCACCGTGTTCAGGACACAAGGGGCGTGTGGATGGACACACAATAACTAGAACAGTGAGGGTTTTTTGAAAAAAAAGCATGAAAGGACTTGAAGTTTGGTGGAGCAGAATCATGTCTGAACTAGTGTGTGAGACATGAGGGGTAACAGCAACCTGGATGAATACATTCACAAATGTCCTAATTTCCTGGTCTAGTTCAGTCATGTTCCTGTTTGTCTGCAGTCCTAATGGCTTGTTTGTGAACCTACGGCTTCAAGAGTACTCTTCTGGTACAGTACGGTAGATGTAGTTGGGTTTTGTTAGATGTGCCCTTGGTCTGCAAAACAGTATCTAGTGAACATGGTCAGGAGCAGCAGCACAGCTTTTCTTTAGGCCGCTGTGGAATGGATGTGGGCCCCTAACACTCTCTGAGGTGCTGTGTTTTCAGATATGCATTTTCGGCACTCTCTGTATTTCCTGAGACTAAAGTGGCTAAAATTGTACCTCTTGCCCTATAAATAATCTTAATCAGTTTGCTTATTGTGCTTTTGTCAGTTTGTATAGTGTCAGCATTACAAGGTTTTGGAATGCCCTTATTGTTGGGATATTGAAAGCTTTTAATGATTTATTTAGCAAAGTAGATTTCTTCTTTATTCTCCCGCAGTTATTATCTGTGTATCTGGTAGAGCACAAACAATGCTGAATGATGCTTTAGAGTGATGGGAATATTTTAGTCTCTGATATGAAAGATAAACAGAATTTGAAAAGGTAGCGTGTCAATGATTAGCTTAGCTTGATGTGGTACCTAACTAAGCATGGGTGGCATTTGACACCATGTTGAAAGCTAAGCACTTGACTTTTGCTGGTAAGTGTTACTAATGTGATGCCTGTCATTCTTGAATTGGAAGTTGCCAAGTTTACTTTTACTCAAAGTCAGTGCCTTCCAAAATAGTCCATTAATTTTGGTGCTTAAGGATAGATTCATTCTTGGTGGACTTACCAGTGTAGAGGGGTAGTTCATTCTTGGTGGACCTACCACTCCATAGAGGAGACTTGACTCTACTGAGCTTGAAATATGAAGCATTTGAATTGATCTTATCTTTCTAATTTGTGGTAAACAAGTAGTATTTCCAGATGCCAGTGTTAATTTTTCCCCTATAAGTCAAATGTATTTTTCTGGAAAAATCTATTGTGAGGAACAGGTTAAGAACCTAAAAGGTTCTTCAGGTTCTACTCGTTTCTAATCATTATGGAAATTAGGCTTGCTTTTTCTCACTGTGTATCAAATCTGATATGTCAGACAGTGTGAGTTCTGCCAATTACATAATTGGCATTCTGTGAGTATAAGTACTTACAGTATGCAATTATAAATCCTCATTAGGTTATTAAAGAAGTTTTTCCTCTGTCGTTTCCTAAAGTTGCTTTGCTAGCAATGTAATTTTCTTCTCAAGAAGTTGTCTATATTTAATGTTAGGAAATGGCGAGAAAGTGCCCAATGAAATGCCATGTTCTCTTTAAGGGTAGTTCATAAAGCCAGAATTTGTTACACAACTAACTTGTACATCCTCCTTATGATGATACTCTCAAGCCATTTCCCTATCTTACCCTTCTTAGCCTTCTTTTTTTTTCTTTTTTTAATACCTCTAGTCAAAGGTGTGCTGACTGCTCACTCACACAGCTAATAAACTATTAGTATAAAAGGGAGCTCTTTAAATTATGATTTTGCATTTGTCATCCATGTTTGGCCTTGGATTTGGTTAGTTTTCCTCTAAGATGACAGTGCAGTGTTACTGATAGGAGTGAAAATGTGGCTTTGGTCTTAGTTTGAGTATCAGAGTCCACATCATTCAGAGTATTACATAAAGTACTATACCTTCCTTAATTATAGGCCACATCATAGCGTTGGCAAGAGGATGCGCTCTTTAAGCTTTCCTTGTTCACAAGCTCCATTAATTTTTATCCTACATCTGATCATTAGTATGGACTGGTCAGGAAGAAGTTAAGAAGTTATCATTTCTGCTAAGATCCATAAGGCTTGTTTACAAGGAAAATGTACCAAGTGATGGCAAGGGATTATGTCACTAAATGCACCTGAACTGCTGCAAAAAGCAGCCTGCAGTCATAAGGGGTTGATTGCTACTGATATCTTGCTTTTGTTTGTGGCCTAGATAAAGGATTTCAGAAGTCTTTCCTGAAACTCTTCCATATACAATTTATTCTGAAATTGAACATTTTAATTATATAAAAGACAGCCAAAAATGATAATGGACTAAATAGCTTTCTTCAAACTTTGTCCTTTGTAATGTGCGGTTTAGATGTTTGCAAATTAGTTATTGAATAAGCAGTGACTAAAGTATAATACATTATAAAGAAAGTGTAAAAATCACAAGATTGCAATAAGCTTTAAAAAAAATTCATACAAATTTTTAGGCGGTTTTCCATATGAGTTTATTCTGAGCTGTTTTGGTGCACCTGCTTATCTTTCTGCTCTACACTCTGTGAAATTTGAGACTGCCTGAGAGTAGCTGAGATTTTGGTGACTTTTCATAGGAGTGCCAGACTGTTATGGTAAGACACAACCCATGTCACTAGAAGAACTTATGCAAATAAGTATTGTCATAAAAAATAACATTTCATACTCAAACAATTTAATGAGAAAGGGAGGGTATAAAATAAAACACCAGGTTTTCTTCTTAAGGAAATGCTTAGTGTAAATAATGTATTTTTAAGGAAGAAATAGTATTTTGCGTGGGTATTCTCCATAGTAGTTTTCATGAAATGCACTAGTTGCTTTCTCTTTCAGTAAAATTTTTATAAACTATCAGATGCTAAGGCCAAGTTCATTCTCATCCTGTCTCCTAAACTAGCAGGCAGTGTGTTGTTGAAAGCTGTGCAATGGGATTTAGTTTTCGTTCAATTTCTAGAAAGTTAATTACTTGTTCTGGTTGACATTTGGGAAATAACTTTGGTTTGAGTTCTTAAAACATTTTGGCTTGAAATGCATTCATATTGAGTAGATTTCTTACTCCTTTATTGTTTGAACAGAGTTTACTAAATATTGCTGTGAATAGTAAAGGCTAAAGATGAAATATCATAGAATGGTTTGGGTTGGAAGGGACCTTAAAGACCATCTAATTCCACCCCCCCTGCCATGGGCAGGGACACCTCACACTAGACCAGGTTGCTCAAAGCCCCATCCAGCCTGGCCTTGATTGCTTCCCATGATAGGACATCCACAAATTCTCCGGGCAACCTCTTCCAGTGTCTCAACACCCTCACAGTAAAGAATTTCTTCCTAATATCTAGCCTAACTCTGCCCTCTTTCAATTTAAAACCATTACGCTTCGTCCTATCACTACACTGATAAAGAGTCCCTCCCCATCTTTCCTGTAGGCCCCCCTGTACTGGAAGGCTGCTATAGGGTCTTCCTGGAGCCTTCTTTCTCCAGGCTGAACAACCCCAGTTCTCCAGCCTGTTCTCATAGCATAGGTGATCCATCCCTCTGATCATCTTCATTGCCCTCTGCTGGACCCGTTCCAACACAGGAAGGACGTGGACCTGTTGACTCCAGAGCTGGACACAGTACTCCAGGTGTGGTCTCACCAAAGCAGAGTAGAGGGGTGGAATCACCTCCCTCGACCTGCTGGCCACTCTTCTTTTGATGTGATGCAGGATACAGTTGGCTTTTTGGGCTGCAAGCAGACATTGCTGAGTCACATTTAGCTTCTCATCCACCAACACCCCCAAGTCCTTGTTTTGTTCACAGTCTTACTGCTCACTCCATGAAGACTTTACTTTTTTGTTAGTTTGCATGAAAAATGCAGTTCATTGGTGCAATAATTATTTACTACTAGATGAGAAATTTACACTAACAGTTTCTCAGAGTGAGCTCTTACTTTCGTAAGAGCTTTCTGTCATATTATTTTACTGGAGGCTAGAGCCAAATAGGGCTTATAGAAGGGAAACTTGTTTCCTTATCCTCAATGGGAAAAATAATCCTGTAGTTTTCACTTCTTGCTATTTCTCAGCATGTTGCAAAAACTGCTTGAAAATTTAATCAAAAATAATAAATGCCAAGGTTAAAAAGGAAAATAAGTTACAAAGACAGCTTCATAATTTTGAAATAGATTTTGTGATGTATGTTTACATATATATATAAATATATATATGTTTAGTACTGTGGGTTTATTAAACAGGAATGGTTTTGCTGGGTTATTAATTTGGTATTACAATTTCTGTGCCTGTGTCTTCCCTTTGTAACTATCACTGTTGCTATTATGGAAGTGGATTAGCAGTCTGTGGAACAGAGAAATTTTCAAGAACTGAACCAGCAAATCAAGATTTTTTTACTTAGGCATGAATATTAAATACTAGGAGGAGTCTGCAGTATTTGAGATAATCAGAAATTTTGAGATAATATGGATGACAATGAGAAAAACAGAGAGGGTTTTGAGGTCTGATAAGTTAACATTAATAAGGAGACCATATCAGGAGTTACTGAATGTAGGTAGGTGAAACGAGATTGAATGTTGATGTGTATACTGCCACAGCAGTAGGTTAGCAGCTGAATTATTTTGACTTGCAGTCATAGCTGGAGAATGATGTGGGCGCAAGGTGGTAGGTATTTGATAACAAAACAAGAAAGTTGTTATCATAGCTCACCTGTGGAGAATTAAAGCAGAAGGAAGGAAGACCTGCAAGAGGAAGTACTTGCTAAATACACAGTGGAAGGACAGCAGATAATTTCAGTCATATAAGATCAAAAGAATAATTACAGTGCTAAAAATTGGTTTTCCTCTGTTTTGTGAGCTTTAAAATTTTTGTAGTGATTATGAGAATGAAATCCCTCTTCAGAATTTGTCCTTAATACCTTTCATGGATGGGTAACTTTAGAACGTGTTTTTGAACTTGTTGCGCGATTTTCTGCTTTACATAAATTGGAGTTGAGTGACTATTTGGGCTAGATAATATTCATACCTGAATTATTTTGTTTTAATGTAACATGGATCAGTGAGAAAATAGAACTGGTTTGTGAGGGCTACACTGAGTGCAGTGCTCGCATGTTCTTTCAGGTACTTTGACCTCTCGCCTTATGCACAATTTGACAAATTGCTGTTGCTCAGATTTCATGCTTGTATTGACAAGGAGTCATTGCTGGAGTAGATTTTAATATGTTAAAAAGCAATGACATTGGTAACTTTATCAATGTTAGCATATTACGATAAAGTTCACTTCAGAATTCAAAAATTAATTTTCTCTGTTGCCTTGTGAAGCTGTATTCAGAAATAAACCTGGTATTTCTGTCACTGGAGAACAAAATTTGCAGTGAATAAAATCTACCACTATTGGAGCTTCCTAAGCTTGAGATAAGTGCCTGGGGTTTTTGCCTTTTAAGTGTTTTCCTAACAGTTTTCAACTGGTAATGAATTTTATTGTTTAAGTACAAGGCAGTTTGAGAAATACCAGTCCATGCTGTGTGTGTATGCCAGTCTTTTTTTATGTTTTTCCCCGAAATGGTATCAGTTATGTGGCATATTGTTTTGCCTCTCATTCGTAACAGATGTTGCTTTCAGATACTCCAACGGTATATAGTATTAATGAAGCAATACCTGTAAATTACAATCTGATCATATCTGCAGACCTCCAGGTGCCATATTAACAAAGGGCAAGACAGGACTTCCTCCAGATTTCCTAGTACAAATTGAAAGGAGCCACGACCTGGATTAAGATTTTTGTTCCTCATTTTGTGCATGGGATCTGAGAATCAGGAAGGTCAGCAGTGCGCCTAGAAACACAGTGGCGGCTAGGGTTTGATCAAAATTTTTATTAATATTGATAAGGTACCCTTAGTACAAGACCACAGAGACATTCAGGCACTTACTGGGCACCAACTTTCATTTATCTGGCTGCTACTTTATTGGTTTCTTTAAATTTCCATGCTATTTGATATCCCACAGACCTTCAGCAACTCCTTCAGTCTTTCTAACTATGTTAATTCCGGTATTTTGGATAAATTTTGTTAATATTTGTCTTTTAAAACTTTTTCTTTAATTGGGACTTGCTTCTTTTAGCCCCATGGGGTTGTTTCACATAGCAGATCTTGCAAGAAGTAATTTTTAATTATTTCTTTACCCAAGTAAATATCAGCATAAATAAGGCTACAGGTAGCGAAGCTTTGGTAGGAGATAATTTCCAGTTTGAAGTAATTTTTCAGTTTTGGTCAATCTATGTTTTTCTCCTCACCTGACTCTATTTAATGTGGATGATCTTTCTCAATTGCTGTTATTGTTCTCCATATCCGGGATATCATCCTAGAAACTGTTCAAAACTATGCAGTGTTTTCCCATTAAGGAAATGACATGCCATTTTATTTTACTTTCCTTTATATCAGTTGTTATTTTAAATATTGTGAAAAATTATAATGTGAAAATAAATAGTTAAACCTAAAGAGCAATTAGTTTTCCTATTGGCTTAATGGTCTCAGAAGAAGGAACCAAATGCAGTTCAAATGCATTCTGGGCTGTAACTGATGCAGGCTTTGTCTAAAGTGGCCCATGGAGCAATTTTAATGGTCCTGCTGATTTCTTACTTTAGACTAGATACTGTAAGACATATTGACTCTGACAGAATTGAAGGTTGTTTATTTTTGTCTGTCTTATTTAAACATTCCCCACCATCCCAACTCTTGATGATTTTGGTGAGCTGAAGTTGAAAAAATGGAGTATTTATCTTAAAATTCAATGTTTTACAGATTTCTAACATAAAAAGCCAGCTCTAGGTGGTCAAAACCATTTTTTTGAGAACTCCAGAAATGTTGAGTTTCTTTTGGCAGAATTCAGAAGAAGGCCTCTTCAAAAGCTGTTCCACTTCTGTTGCTCGTATTCTTCTTGTGTTTTAGCTTCAGTTGTTGCAGACAAAGATATTTGGGTGATATTTCGACCCTTATGTGAACTCCTGCTTCCTGTGTGAGATCATTGTAGCCGAAGTGACTTGATTCTTCTGCTGTTTTGTTTCTTCCTTGGCTATGGCTACTGATGGGCTTTGTAATCTTCATTTTGCGGAGTTGAACATCCTTGTTACAATATAAATCATGATTTTGTAGTTACATTGCTATTTGTAGGCTTAATCTCTAATTTACCGTCTCTCTTTTTTGTTGTTTCTGCTTTACCCCTTTTGTGACGTGACTGGACTTTGTAGGTATTTAGTCCCTGTGATGGATAAACTGAGGATGTAATCTCCGGTAATTAAGCGAGGGGGTTATTTATAGCAGACGTTTGCACTGTAAGTGTTTATCTGCACAAGGGACACTGCAGGAAATGAAAGCTGTTGACCAAAGGTGTGGCTGTCAGGATGTACAGTCCTCTGTTGATAAGTTGGCTTTAAAAGAAGGTAGCCTAAAGTGAGACTTAACAAAGTGCCTGGGTCACATCTGAAATACAACAACTGCACTAGTACCACACCATGCAGTTCTCCTCTCCAAAGCTTCCTGAGCGTCCCTGGGACTGCTGGCAGGATGTGCCGTGTGGGGGGCACCTGGGCTCTGTCCTGCAGACTCCGGCTTCTCCCTCTCTGCTGGACCCGGCGTGCGTGTGGTGGCAGCGGTTTGGCTCTGCAGAGAGAGAACAGTATGTGTGTTGGTATTGATTCAGTAAAACATTCCAGATTCCAGCTGAAAGATAAAGGACTCGCGGATAATGCAATAGTGCTGTTACAAATAGGTATGCTTTATTCTAAAAGTTATACCTTGTTTATGTAAAACTTTCTTGAGCTCTCCTAGTTAAAAACAGAAGCTTTAAAAAAAACCACACCAAAACCCAACCCAGCAACAGTTACAAACTAAGATAGTTCTTGGTTTTCTAGAAACAAATCATTGAGATTTCCTCTCTTACAATACTTCTGAAGCACAGATAAAATGGCTTCCTGTCCCAGGGTTTCCTGTATCCATGGCAACCTGACTTTAACCACTTCTTCCTTAGTTTCCTGAGCGAACAGTTGCAAATCCTGGGGCAAAATGTGAGCACTTCAGTATGCAGCAGTACTGCCTTTACAAAGGTTTCACAAATGAATGTAGTCGATCAGCTTGTAACTTAGCCCAGTGAACTGCAAAACCACAAGATAACAGAAATAATGAACTTCAGATTTGGGGTAAGGAATTGTTTTTATCTATTTTGAATGTAATTCAGTTTTATAAAAGTAAAATTCAAATTATAAATGAGCCTCCAGCGAAAAGAAGCTTGTTTCCAGCTGGCATTTCTACTTGGATGCTATTGAAACATTTCCTAGTCATTCTTAGCTATAAGAAATAGTTAATAAGCAGTATTTTGAATTTACTAGAAGCCGCTCTTTCAGCAGCTTAGTTGCTTTCATGTTGCAACCAATTAAATATTTTCTGGCTAGGCTGGCAGTACATTTGTTTAGTTGTTTATTTACTTTGGAAAGTTTTTCAGTGTAGTTTAAACTTCATAAATTTTATTTTTAAACCGCTTATTTGGTATCAAAGGAGAATGTATAGAATACCAATCTTGAAAGCAATGTTTATATTTTAAAGAACTGTACACATAGAATCTTTAAACATTCAAATTAATAATATTTATAAACTTCTTTTTATCTCTACTAGCAAAGTCAGAGATGAGTGAGAAGGCCAAAGACAGGGATATGTGTGGTCTGCAAAGTTCTCCACCCTGCCTGGGAGCATTCCTGTATATCCTTAATTGTTTTCTTTTGTTGCTGCTCCAGAAGGAGGCTCTTGGCTGTCCAGCTGCTTGCCAGCTCTGCACAGGGAGACAAGTTAGCTGTCGTAATTTAGGGCTTTCAAGCATCCCGCAAAACTTTCCAAAAACAACAATTCTTGTGTACCTCAGTGGGAATAATATATCGCATGTTACTCCAAACGAACTGAGAGGCCTTCAGAAGCTTGCTGCACTCCACATGGATAACTCCAGTATTCTGTATGTACACCCGAAAGCTTTTGTGGAACTCCCCAGACTGTATTACTTGCATCTAAATGACAATAATATTAAACGCCTGGATCCAGGAATCTTTCAAGGTCTTTCCAATCTTCATTGTTTATACCTTCAGAATAATCAAATAGCTTTTGTTCCTAGGGGATTATTTAGTGATCTCCTTTCTGTTAGATATTTAACACTTCAAAGAAATCGTCTCAGTGTCCTTGGAAGTGGGACTTTCTTGGGAATGATAAGTCTCCAAACACTTAACCTTGCCAATAATAGGATTTCACGGATATCAGATTCAGCATTTCATCATCTTGAAAACCTTGCATATTTGTTCCTTGAAGGTAACAACTTAACACTTGTGCCATCGAATGCTATTGGAAGGCTCAAAAATCTTGAAAGACTTTCTTTGTCTCACAATCCCATTGGATCAATACATCCTTTTGCATTTAAAGGACTTAACAAGCTTAGATATCTGTCTTTAAAAAATGTAAAGCTAAAATGTATTGCTGTAAATGTTTTTTTTGGGTTAAACAACCTTAGCCAGTTAATCTTAAGTTATAATCATTTAGAAAATATCAATTCCAGCACTTTTACTTTATTGAACAATTTAATGTATCTGCAGTTAGACAGAAATAAAATAACCAGCATTGGTGATGGTACCTTTGAAAAAATGGGTCAGTCACTTAAAATACTCAGTTTAGCATTCAATAATATGACAGAGTTGCAACCTGAAGTGCTCAAGCCCTTAGTGTCTTTAACGCATTTACAGGTAAATTATAATCCTTGGAACTGCAGCTGCAAAATCCTTGGGTTACTTAATTGGCTGGCATTGTCTCCTCTCTCTGTAAAAATTCATTGTCAGAATCCCCCGAGTATGCGTGGCAGACCTTTGCGTTACATCAAGCGGACTCGGTTTGCAAGCTGCGGTAGCCCTACTGCCAGCCCAGGGACAGCCTGGGGTCTGGGGTCCGTAGGTGGCCGTCACAGCGCTACCACTTTGCTGATGGCCTGGCATAAGGGAAACGGGCACAACGCACTTGAACGCTTTGTCAACGCAGAAACTAAACATGTTGCTTTCTGGGAAGGAACTGCAGCTACATCTGCTAACCCATTGACCTTTGACGAAAATGCTGCTGAGACTCCATCACAAGCAACTACAGTATTGTCAACATTACCTGTGCAAATACCAGCACAGGTTATACCTGTTAACAGAACCCTAGAAGAAGAAGGGTTATTTCCCACAGATGCTGCTTCTGTATCATTAAAAACATCCCTACTTTGTTCACAACAGGTTGAAAACCTGAATCAGGCTTTTGACATTTTACTAGCCTTTTTTATTCTGGCTTGTGCTGTGATCCTGTTCTTAACCTGTAAAATTATTCAGTTTAGGCAGAAACTAAAGGTTTTAGAAAACTCAGGGGAAAAGAGAATAGAATATTATGGTTTTTATCAGCCTGGCAGATACAACATAACTGACCCAGTGCAGTCTCTAACTCGGAATTCAGTGGGGCATTCAGAACTCGATCAAATTAGGCTGCTCAAGCGAACAGCATCTGAAAGTCAGGCACAGGTCATATTGTTTGAACATTCGTCATTGTAATTTGTCTCATTTGATTTGATGTTAACTTCATGGTGATCTGAAATGTCAAGAAATTAAGAACTCAGTTTTTCAGAAAACATCTTCACTGATGAAAATCAACTGGTTGGTAGAATTATGGAAAATGGTGTAATTTGGGCTGTGCATTATTGATTGCTTCCTGAATGTTTTGAAGCTTATTGATTTCTATTAGATGTCATTCAAATCTGACATGGATGGGTATGTCTTCCTCTATCCTCGTTGTAGGAATTGTTCACCTATAACTCAAGTATACATGCAGTATAAAGTACACAAATGTTTATTTTGATTTTGCAGTACTTCATGGTATAAATTTATATAGAAATTCCATAATTAACTTGAAGCTTAAAGCCAGAAAAACATCACTTTTTACCAGGATCATGAAGCCAGGGAATGAGGAAAAAAAGCAATGCTTCATTTATTTATTGTAATGTAGTTTCTACTCTGCCTCTATTAATCATCACAGTTGGGGAAAAATAGTAAGCATATTTGCATCTAGCATGTTCAAACTCTCAAGGAAAAGAAACATTTAAAAGGATACAGATTTCATGTACATCTATGACATACTTTAATATAAAAAGTATTCAGTCTGTATAATGAGTATATTAATGTGAATTTTTTGTTATTGTGTATCTGTATAATTTTATGATAATAACTGAAAGTGGAGTTAATGGGGAAACTGAATTTCTATTGGAATGAAAAATTGACCAAGTTTATTATGTGTAAGGTAATAGAGCTGGTTAATTATTGTCAATAAAAGATATTTTGTCATCTATATAGTGATAGTTTGAGGGATTTTTTGTCTAGATAAGAGGTATAAACTGAAGAAGTATGCTACACTTTAAATACATAGTTCAAGATTAATTGCTGCAGATATTTACATACTTGTGGTGTATATTTGGAAGTGTCAGGTCAAAGTCCATTTTCATAGTGAAGACCTAATTTAAGACTTCATCTTCAAAACATGGTAATTATTTTACTATATACTTTGCATTTGTTTAAACTTTTTATTTCTATTTCGGATATTGATGTTCTGTTTACAGTGTTGTCAGGCTATGTCAGGTGTGTTGTAGCTTTATTTTCAACCTGAATTCTTTTTTTCCTCATTGTTACTCCAGTAATTCAGGAATAAGTAATGAATATATGTTCCAAGTAGTCCAATCTTATAAAATTTTCAGCTGGCTGAATTGGTCTTACTTTTATAGGCACTGTTTGTCTTCTACAGTCCTGTGCCCAAGAGACTTCAACCACTATGTTTATAAGAAACACAATTGACAGATCATTTTGCTCAAGGAAAAATGCAGAACAATGTTTTGATAGTCTTTCCTCCATGGGGTCAATTTAAGTTATGTAGAAGTATCTTGCTGTTCCGGGGTCCAGACTGGAGGCCAGGGCATTCTCCAGATGAACCAGAGCTGCCCTCAAGGTTCTTCTTCCAGCCTGCCTGCTTTCTGCCAGTGTAACTTGTGTGTGTGGCCCGTGTTACACTGCTCCTTCTCACCCTGTTTGTCCATCTCCAGGTCATTTGCAGGAATGAGACATATTATCTGCTACTAGTACACGTATAGACCTTGACTGCACTGTGTGGGTGTGAATGTGCAAGTGTGCCTCTGTTGTTGCTTGTTACGTGTCTCTGTTGAATGTAACGAAATATCAATTTACTATATCATAATATTATATTTTACTGTAACTTACTCTGTAATAGATCGAATACTTCTATTTTATGGACCAGTTAATTCAGCTACTTGGGCAAAATTTTCAACTTTTAGATTACTTGAGAAGATATTATTTTTTATTATTTTCTACTTGTAGGTCAGATATTAAATGTGATGGGTAAGTGTTTTTAAGGAGGGAAAAGATTGACTCTAATTTATCCTTAATTTTTTTTTTAGGTGGCTAATTATTTACGGTCTTTTCATCTTTAACACATTTTTGTTACTTTCTGCCTCTCCTACATAATACCTCATAAGCATTTGATTTATTTTAATTTATAACAGCTGCACAATCAATGATTGCACAGTAGTAGGTTCTGTGGTTTTATGTACTATATTTCTAAATTTTCGATTTTGTATGGATGTCTTCAGAAATAATGGACTTAAAATTCAGTGGAAGCCAATTAACTAAGTTTTAATTGCTAGAAATGCTGCTGTGTCTTTTTTAGAGAGGAGTTTTGGGAGTGGGCAGACTGAAAAAGCCTAGCTCTCAAAAAAAATCTGTCAGGGGACAGCTCTGTTGTTTTAGGCTCTGATTTTGACAGCTGCACTCTACAGAAGAGCATGAGAGGTGCTCTCTGAAGGTGCGTCCTGTGCACTGACAAGCTGCTGTAGGAGTTGTTTGCCAGGTACGAATCTTACCACGTGTTGTGATGGAGCATGAAGGGAAACCGATGCTGTCAGGTGTTTGTGCAGGCAGAGCCATGGAGCTGTTCCCTGCGATCCTTGGGAACAGAGTCTTCCTCCAGTATCCAGCTTGGCAACAATTTGGATTAGACTAACAAGTAATTGAGAGATTCTCTCATGTACAGCTGTGCAGGGGTGTACAGGGTGTTGGGGGACTGCATGGAATAATCATTTACGTTGCTTGCGGTACGTGCAAAGTAATCTCCCTCTCTCTGATTCCACCTCTTTCCTTGGATAATGAGATAAGAATAAAGGATTGATTAATTTTTCTCAAATCTGCTGTACGCTAGTAAAGATGTGAAATTAAGCTTTTCCCATTTTTGGTGTTTACTGCCTCATTCTGGTAAATGTAGAAAAGCAGAAAAGATTTTCTCCTCTCCCTTTTAATCTCTAAAATAGTGTATTTTCCCATTCAGAATTTTTTCACCCTTTCCCATAGACTGAGGATGATGCATAGCAGACATGGGCACCATTTTATTTATTTATTTACCCCTAAAAAATTATCATGATATTTATTTTATTAAACTGATGATAAATCTTTACTTACAGTGGCTATCTGTGTAGTTGAAATCCAAATTCTAATTTTTTGCATAAAACCTCAGGATAATAAAAATGCTGAATAGATAGCTGAGAAGTGATGGACAGAATTAAAAAAAAGCAAATAATACTTTTTTTCAGAACTGGTGTTCTGATCATCTTTTTCTTTTCTTTTCAAAGCTTTTATTCTTTTATCTGAGAAATTATGCAAACTTTGAAATAAAGGGTTTGAGATTATTCATGTACAAGCTGCTCTAAATGTTTGCACCTTTTTTTTTCCCATTATAGGCAAGGTGAATTTTATTTACAGACAGCTTAAAAGATCCTTTCTGTAATAAAAAATAATGTTAATACATGTTAGTTGCATCTTTGAGACTGGGTTCTGGAGTGTTTTAAAGCCTAACAAGTTTATAGAAGTTTAAATCCTCTAATTCTGAGCCTGTCTTTTGATAATTTTTACTGCTTACCAAATGAGGTTTTGTCCCGATAACTTAGGGAAACTCAATTAGTTTTAAAATGAGTTATAGCTTGATGCTGTTATTTCTTCCACTGCTGATCTGGATTACATACAATTCAAGGGCAGAACTGCTCAAATGCTGTTTTCCTCCTGACTTATGATTATAGTATGGACAAAATTAACTCTCCAAGTTTGAAAGTTCATCTAAATACAGTTTCTCTGTCTTTTCTGAAGTATTTTTTCTTTTCTGAAGTAATTTAATCTAAATACAGTGTCTCTGTCTTTTCTACTCGTATGACTTTCTAATGTATTTCTTGAAACACGCAGGCTAATTTTAATCTCTTTGAAAACGTATTATATTGATTTGCATTGCTCTTTCTCTTCTATGAAGATAAGGCCTAAGTAATAAGGCGTTTTATATTGCCATTGAACTTTAATTGGGGTTTCTTTTTTTCAAAGCATAATGAGCCTGTACTGTCTTTTTTTTTCACCAGCATGTGTCTTGTGTTCTAAAAATAGTTCCATTGTTTAATGATTCCATATTTGGTAAACATTTCAGTGAGTCTTTGGTAGGAAGAAACTTCATGTCCCATTTAAAGGGAAAAAGAAGGGGGAGAAATTAGAGGATATCATCTGTGCTGAAAGGTGCATGCAATAGCTACCTCATTTTAAAAAGTCTTGTACACCCTTTACCTTTGCTTTCTTCAAAAAAAAAAAAAAAAGAAAAATTACTATGAATTTTATATCTTTCACTGAAGAAAGAAGTAAAATATCATTCCTTACCTATGCCATAAAGTAAAAATATCTCCTGAAAGTTAAATCAAGAACAGTATTTTGGGTCTTCAGCCACTATCCTCAGTTTCTTCTTGAAATGTCACAGGTGCTTGGAAATGCAAATTACTGGAGTGGGCTTCCTGATGTGTTCCTCCTATCAAGCCACAAAAAAACCCCATAAAGTTAATAAGCACCATGCCTACAGTATTTATTTACATGTTGGTTAATTGAAGTAATGCCCCTGAATAGATTGACCATAATTAGCCCTGCAGCTGATGAAAACGCTGGGGTCAAACACTTTTCCCTCCTAATATAAATTTCTGTGGCAGTCAGGGATTCTTCATGCAGCTTGGAAGGAAGAAATATAACTACCAGGTAATGGATAGCAACCTGTATTATTAATTAAATAGCACATACATACAGGATATAGTTTACTTCTCCAGGGTGCAAAGTTTTTGCATTTGTTCTCGGCTGAATGCCCCTTGTCCTCTACTGACATGAATCCAAGGACAGCTGTTTCCTTTCTCATGTTGGAAAATATTAGCCGCGTTAATGGCGGTTCCCTAGATGTGTGTCAAAAAAGGGGAGGGAGGCCAAAGAGCTGTAGTGGAAGGTGTGCCAGGTAGGAACCTCTGGCTGGAGTGCAGGAGCCTGCTGTCTCCCCAGAGGGCTCGTTCTGCAGGCTGCTGAGCCGGCAGCGCTCACCTTCCTCCCAGCCCTGTGTGGTCGGTGGGCTGTTTGCCTGCTGTCTGCAGAACCCCACCAGAGGTGCAGTCTCTCCACGTCTAACACTTTGCTGTTCTGAGTGAGATGGGAAGCTTTTTCGGCAAGGGAGAAAGTCTCTTAAAATGCATACTTGACGATAGGAATAAGAATAAGCCAGACTGAATGAAAATTGTGTCAGTTTTCATTTTGTGGAACTTAGGAGTTTCAAGTTGCATTATACAAGATAGAGTCCAGATCTTAGCATTCCACAGTAGCTGAATAAAAAAGGGAACAAAAATAATCTTTTGGAAACGAAATGATCGTGAGTTGAATCATAATCTTACCAAAACAAATTTGAAAGAAATACTTTGTATGCTTAGTATTCTAACTTGCTACGTGTTTTTTCATTGCTATATAAAGTCTGTTTATCATATACTTAAAATTTTGTTGTATGTCTGACAAGAATTTTTTCAAATGCAATAACTAAGGTACAAGGAGCTAAGGCTTATGCAGTTTTTCAGTATTCATCCCAAATAAGAAAAGGAAATGGAAGAATATTAAGAAATACATTTGTCTACGTTAAAACACAAAGGATCAAACTACCGTACATGAACTTTGTATTCAGTACCTTTAAACAAATATGGAACATGTCTGCTTCTGCCTACTAGACAGCAGCAGCACCTTTTGGGGAAAATTAAGCCTGAAATTCCAAACAGGGAGTAATAAAATGCTTCAATCAATGGCAGACCTGGGAAGAGGGTTGTACTTCACTAGCACCAGTTAGGCTGTTTCTGTTTCTTTTCTGCTTGTAGCTGGAACTTTTGCTGTCTTTCCAAGACGAGCATCTTTTCAGTCGCAGTGTGTCTTCACCATTTTGTAGTTGGCAGAGTAGGAGTCCATGCACTGAAGTCCCACAGTTGTGCATCTCTGGCATGAGACAGACAGTAGCAGGCAATTCAGCAGACATAGCAGTTACAGTACTTCCCATTAACTGGGAGATGGTGGCACCTTCTTTATCCATCATGTGGAGATCATGTTTCTAAACCCTTACCCTACAGGGACGTGAATTCTCAAGGCCAGGACAAGTGTTTAAGTGTCATTTTGGGCACTGTGAGGGTACCCCGTCTGGCCTTCAGCTCATGCTGGGGAAAGGTGCTTATCTCTTAAGTCCTGAGTAATACCTACCAGCCCTTTGTAGTTGTCTTCAATAGTCTAGTGTTGCAAATGGCAGGAGATGCCCGTGTTTGAGCAGAGACATCTTACCACACCTTTCTCTCTGTGGTCAGGGAAGTGGCGTTGATGGCAGAACTGGGTACAGGTAATTTTCACCCTCTATGGGGAGGCAGCCAGCTGCCTGGGACGGTGAAGGCTGGGCAGGGAAAATAATAGGGGAGTGTACCATCTTTACACACTGCCCTTTGCTCAAGGGTTTGTGTGTAGATTTTGCATTGAATAGCGATGGGAGAAAATGTGTAATTGTGTCAGGAACACAAGCCAATGCCCTGACCTCCCTGCTGGCAGGAGCGTACCCTCCCCACTCAGTTCTTTAGCCTTGTGCTAATGTATTTATTCTGTTATTCCATTTGCAATTATTTCTGGGTTTTCAGCAGGGGCATATGAGGTTTTATTCTGTTTAAGAATAATGTTTCTTGCATCTTTTTGAACCCTTTGTATAATTAAAAAACGTACTGAATTAGCTGCTTGATAGCATGCTCAGCTAAGCATGAAAATACTGCTTAGTGAATGTGCTCTGCAGTTATTGAGCAAATTTCCTGTTTAGTTCCTTTAGCTAAGTCACTTTCCTGTTCTTTTCCAGTGTTATCCAAGATAAATTTTGTGGTATCATCAACATTTCAGTGGAAGGACTGCATGATGTTATGACTGAAGATCCTGAAACAGGAACATATAAGGAGTAAGTGGAAAATCTAATTAATTTTTGTGAGTTTAACAGTGGAAGTACTGTTTTATACGTAGTGTTTTGATTGGAAAAATCTGTAGGCAGTTAAGACTGTTCATAAGAGTTCTGTTTTCACAAGAGTGAATGTTTTAGTAAGATAGGAAATTTTTAGTCTGAAGAAAAAAATATTTGTAATAGGGGAGTGAGGGTTTTAAGTGACAGTCAATGTAATTTTATATTCATTATCTACCAAATGATGTCTTAAAATGTTCAGATGTTCAGATTTGCTTTTTGCTCACTTGACTATTATCTAAAATTACAATCCAACAAACTGGTATGTTGATAGGGTGGTAACTCAGTTTTTCTTCGAGTGTGACATCTGGAGTTTAACCAAGATCTTTTCCTAAATGCCTCAGCCCCATTGAGAGGACCCAGGGTACGACACCTCACAGCCTGGTGAACTTTAAAACCTATCCTGCAAGGACAATTCTCCCCCTTCAGTTGTTCCACTTAACACACCCACTGCTACAGGGCATACCTCAGAAGGCAGTTTCCAAAGCAGGGAGCAAGAGTTCATTTGTGGCAGGAGAGAGTGCTCAGAGTGCACTGACACCCAGCACCACACTCATCCATCTCTTGCTGCTTCCCAGGTTACTGGTGGTACTCCATCACAGCTAAAGAAGTAAAAAAAAAAAAAACAACCACTGAATAATAAGGATTTTTTTAGGACAGAGATCTTATTGTTGTTTTTTCTTTGTAATGATTTAATGGTTTAGAATGATGGAGAGTTGTAAGACATTAAAAACAGGTGCTCTGCAATACATACCTACAGACACTCTATTCTAATAACGGTATTTATCAGATGCTAAGAATCAAACGTTTTCTAACTTTCAGCTAATTACCTGGTGATGGATCAGACTGTATCTGGACTAATTAGTTAATTGCTTAAGGAAATGTTTGCTGGCACTGAAGCTAGCTGGCACAGAACAGCCTGTATGCAATCATTTAAGTCTTTTTCCACTGAAAAGAGGTAGTCTGCACACAAGAGTGCACTGAGAATGGTCCACGCTCGTGCTGAGCCCAAACTATGCCCAAGAGTTGCTGGCAGAAGTGCTTTTTCTTTTTTTTTCATAACTATCAGTATAGAAGATACAGCTCCAAAGTCTGAGAATGTGCTTTGGAACTACGTTCTATTTACTGTCAGCGACAACATTACAGAGTTCCTTCTCTTTCTAAACATGTTGCCTTGCCAGCACTTGTTGAAAAGAGTTCTCACATAAATAAAACTTTGTCATAGTTCATTTCATATTTTAAGCTTGAAGACTTGTAGAACTTGTCACTATACTTTTCCAAACTCTGGAGATTTTTTTGCTTTATAAAATACAGGCAAACTGAACCAAGGACATATTTTTGTTGACAGATACTGAATGGGCTGCTTGAAAGATCCTGACATTTGTGTTATACGTTTTGACATCATCAGAAAGTAAATGAAGTGAGAGCACTCATCTAGAATCTTGTCTGCTACTCTGGCTTTCCAGGTTGAAGAAGAATGAGTTTAAGACTGAACTGGTTCAGAAAAAAAATTGTGCACTCCAGTGATTATCATAGTATCTAATTATTGTAGTGCAAAGACTAAAACAACATGCACATTTAGCACAGGAAGATCAAGGCTGAAGCAATATAAAACTGCAGCCACTAAAGGATGAAAAAGAGGTGAACAAGCACAGGGAAAGCTGTACAAATTAAATTACAGTGTTGGCTTTAGTAGAAGCTGACCATGAATACATTTAAACTGGAAATCGGGATAAACTGTTGTAGTTAGATTTGAGCAATGAGATTTTGGAAGAGCCTTTCCAAATAAAAATGCAGAGATAAAGGTCTTACCAATTTTTAGGTGGAATTTTGATCAGGTTATGAAAATGCTTACATGGTACCTTGGCTTACAATACAAAGGGATTACACTCAGCCCAGTTTCCTAGCATTTATGTTTTGCATTTACAACAATTACAAGAAAGCTTTAAAAACCTCAGATTTTCTGGAAAGGGGAGCATTCCATTGCTGTAGTCCTGTCTCACCAATATTTACATTTTTTCCAATTTTGTCATCTTGCTTCTCTTTTTTGTAAATTTTTTTTTTTTTTTTATTTCCTGCTCTCCTAGTTCTTTTAATTGCTCTTTGTGGTACCTAAAATTTATCAAGCTCTGAATAAGTTAATTCAATAGTGTGTGTTTCAGCAATTGATATATTTTGTCTCCTTTATTTTTAATAAACTGAGCTGCAAGAAATCATTCCATTTAGGAAGAGACCAGACATGAGATTTGCTGTATCGTTTTAAAATAACTAATGCCTTCATTGGAAATGGCGTCTGTGTCAGCATTTGACCCTTCTTCCATGCTGTTTAGCAAGCGTTTCACACAGCTCTAAATACATGTTAATAGAAAACTGAATATATAAACAGAGTAACTCTGAACATTTTCACATCAAATCACAGTGTTTTTTTGTTTTAGTAACTTTAAAGCAGGTTATTCAATTTAGCTGCAGGAACATTTCACCTGGTAGTGGAACGCAGAAATTAAACCGAGCTAAAATATGGAGGATAACTGAGATTGTTACATGGGTGTAGATGACACAGAACACGCACTCAGGCTTCTTCAGATTCACTGTTCTCAGAAGAAAGTTACGTACTAACGGAGATTGCCTGACTTTCATCAAACTCCCTCATATCTGTCCTATGTTTTCTAAAGTGCTTAAAAATAGTTTTTAATGATAACGTATGTTAAAATTACTCTTATTCCCATTCTTAGCTGCATGTTGATGTCTCATTTTGAAGAGCCCACAGCTACAGAAGATGAGGAACCTCCCACAGAACAAGACAAAAGAAAAAAAATGGTAAGTTTTACATCTGTTACTCAATTATTCAATTCAACTGATTATGTGATTCACTTGTGTTAGACTAAATTCTTTGCCTTTGGATTTGGTTCATCTATTGTTCTTGGAAAATTTATCTCTTGAATCAAAAAATGAAAATGCTTTGATGGCAAACTTTGTAGCCACAACACTTATGCTTCTGCATTCCTTTTGAGTCTTAGAAAATGTTGCCAAAATAAACATCATCTGTTCACAAAATCTGGACATCATTATACTAAGACACTATGAAAAGGGTTTATTGAAAAATGCAGGGAATTAAAGCTTGCTGAAATGTCGTGGCAGGCCAAATTTCTCATATTTAAAACAATCTATATTGTATTGGATTATATGTTTTATCTGAATGGCTATTGAGCCATATACTTGCATAAAACCTCTTTCTAATGTGAAGAATTCTTAATAAGGAGCGTTGACTTAAATGAAGATATCTGGATTAGGTACCATGCAATTATGCTATTTTTATCCAACGGAATCTGAATTCAGGGAAGCTGGTTCCTCACACAGAAAACTGCAGTGTGCAAATACTGTGGAATAAAATAGAGTCTAAACTGCTTGGCATTGAGTAATTGCAAAATGTGGAATTGGGTAATTGAGTAGATGAGTATAGCCCTATCACACATTTGATTTAACTGACCTAGATGTATCCAAATGAATACTTGTGGACACTACTTTAGTACTTTATTTCTTCTTGTTGGAGCAGCAAAGAGTTTGGATGACTTCTGACTGTTTTAATTTGTTTTGTTTTTTTTTTAAGCCACGGGATGCTTTTGTTTTGTTATTAGCCTTTTCTTTAAAATACTAATCAATATATGGTTTCTTTTAAGAAAAAAAAAAGTGACAGAAAACCTCTTGCATATTGCTCTGCTAATAGTACTGCCTTAAGAGAAATTCGCAGTGTTTTGCGATTTTTAGACTTAAAGAAACACAGAAACGCTGTTTTCTCTGGTCATTAAAAATGTATTAGATAGCTCTATAATTCAGGTACTCTTAAAAGCATCTCTAGACTCTGTTAAACTTGGTTAAATTTTCTTCCAGTTTGTGGGCTTAAATTCCAGTTTAGGTGTAATGAAAGTATTTATTATGATAAATACATATGTCTTTCTCAAAAGGGGTCAATATATATGAATATGGAGAGAATCATTTGGCTTCTTAATCAGATTTAAAAAACATAAAGTGAATTTTAAAAGACTCCTTTCTTGTTCTTAGGTGTTCTTTTTTAATATAGTCAAATTTTATTTTTCTCTGGCTGACAAAATTTTAAATAACTTTCTTGCAGAAATTCTCTTAATTTTTCAGTTACAGGTTGCCTTTAATAGTTGGGTTATGGATTTGGAAATTTATAGACTTGTTGGATTTACTACAGACTACCTTCAATGGGGATATATCAGGCAAAATGAAAAGCAGGGGATGTTGTTTTTTCACCATTCTTCCCTCCTAAATGATACAACACAACAGTATAGTGTTGATGAACACAGTCATGAGGTCACTCAATGGCCATTTGAATAAAGATAAAAGACTGTGCTTTGGTAAGGAGAAGCCAGAACCAATAAGGACATGACAAGGCTTACAGGCATCCTGCTTCTAGCAGCAGGCATTAATCATGCTACAGAAGTCCCTACTGGATTACAGTGCTGCTGCTTTGAACGGCGAGGGATGGGTTTCTGCTTGTTGCAATTAACTGAGCAGAGTTTTGCACAGTATCTCACTTGTCCTGGTAGAACATATGTTAGTAAATACGCAGCAGAAGTGTTTCAGTTGCTTTCCTCTCTGATGGAAAGACTACATATAAAGTTGACTAGCTTCACTGAAGCTTTGTGAAAAAGAAAATGTGCAATTATACTACATCTAAAGTCAACGTAATTTTGTACCAAAGTTGCAGGGCACATGATAACCTATTCCTGTAACTCCCAGCATTTTGCAAAGCCAGCAGCTTCATTAGGAATGACAAATACTAACTTTGAATTCTGCAATATATTGTTTTATCATCATCTTCACTTTGTTTTTTCAAGCTTAATTATTTTTCAGTTGTATGGCAGAGATGATTCAGAGGATTGCCTGGAAGCCCATCATCACCTCTTATGAGGCAGGTGCTAAGGGTTAGCAGCTCTGGGAGATGCTGGAGAGCACCTCTTAGATGCTAGAGATAGCAGAAGTTGAAGTTCCAGCAAGCATTGCAAATATGCAAGGATTCAAACACTTAATTTTCAAAACAATACAGCGCTTCTGTTTGGAGTTTGAAAACCACCATTGGGTGCTAGAACAGCTAACACATATTCTAGTAGCATGTTAAAATTGGGAAAAAATTGGTTTTATGTTGAGGCTTATTAATGAACATTGGCATGAGAGAAATTAGAGGTTTATTTACTTACCTAAAGAAAAAGAAAGAAATAAAATAAGTATCAGGAGAATAAACTTTGTGATATGAAATTGCTGATTAGATGATTTTTTTCTTGATAGAAAAATTACGTAAAAGTTGATACTGTAAGGCAAATTGTTATGACTTCCCATTTTAATTCTGAGTACTTCAGCTTAAGCAAGGGGTTATGTTAGGGTCATAAAAGTCATACATACTAAATGTGTAGACTTAATGGTTTGTAGGTTGAAAGGTTGTTAAAGAATGGCTTTTTGGTTTTGCTTCCCAAGGAGACTTGGTAATGCATGCCTTCTACGTAGTTATTGCTGGGTCAGGGTCACAATTATGAGAACAATTGTCTATGGCAATTTTAATACCCAGTTTTCTGTGCAGCATTTCCTAGTAATTTTATACATGACTGTTTAGAGCTATGAAACCAATTAGAAATGTGTTATATGTCCCAAATTACAGTTGTTGGTTAACAAGTGCAAATTGTTCGGAAACCGGTAGATTCGCTGCTTGGCAAGACAGTCTTTTTTTGACCCTGTAGATTGTGCCAGTGCTGTTACTAAGGGATAACACTAACCTTGGCAAATCTTGATTAGAGTAGCTGTGGTTTAGAAATTTGAAGTTTGAATTTGAAAAGTCTGTTTATAATCTAGAGACCAGATTGGATTCACTGAGAATAATTATGGCAGAATACTAAACTACTATTACAATTACTCCCCTTTTCAAAAGAGTTTAACATTAGGAATAAGTCATAAAAAGATCATATCTTACCTTTGAAATGTAAAATAGCTGGAGAGTAGAAAATGGTGAAGTATCGAAGGCTAAAAAACCAATATTAGGTATACTGAGCGAACAATTTACAATATGAAAGGTGAGGTGACCATATAAGAAAGAATAACTTGCAAGCACTGATGGAAGAGGCTAAAAAGCAGCCTGCTTTTTCACTGGATTTATTCATAAGGAATAAGACTAACTTCTCTTTTGTGGTAGTTACAGTGGTTTTGGATGTTTTGCTCTTTCTTTGTCTTCAATCAGTATTTCCCCCTGTTTTGGGTATAATGTTTAGTAAATATGTAAATGATCTTAAGGTTTAATGTCTTTCACTCCATATTAACATTCAAATATTTATTTTTTTGTGTCATGTCAAAAGAGCAATTGTGCAAGTTTAATGTGCCTCATTTCTTTGGAAATAGCAGCATAGCAGGGTGTTATGAGCTCAGAAGTCTCCTATTTCAGTGGGCTTTGAGATCTGGCATTATATTTTGTTTCCTGAGCTTCCAGCATAAATAGTAGTGTTGTTTGGTTTTGATGTTAGAATGAACAGATCACGGGTCTGCAGTAATTTCCTGTTTATTTCAACATCGTGCTTCTTTATGGTGTGGCAAGTTCTAGGTGTCCTCACCTCCCATCCCCTTTCATCCAGCCTGGTGGACTGAGAGACAAACGCTGCGTAATTATCCGTGTCCTTATCCAGCCCACACATGTCTTTGGTACGGAAATTAAGAATAGATCCTCTGTCAATTTAGCCCCTTCATTTACCTCTTCTTGCTTTCATTAAGAAGCAGTTAACATGTAGAAAATAATGACGAATGCTACGTCCCTCCCTGCCTAAAAGAAAATTGCATAATCCAGCCGGACTGATGGGGTTAAATAGGTACTACCACTGAGGAAGCGTGTCTATGCACATGGACAGTTTATTTTACCTGTTGTTTGTCATGTAATCTGAACTAGTTCAATTTTTCAGTGTTTTGTTTCTTTACTAATAAAATATAAATCACTGTAGTTTGTGCTTATCATGGTAACATCTGATGTGTTTTTTAGGAATGATGAGAAACGCATTCAGCAGTAATTAACAAAGAAGCTTTGAAATTGCTTTATCTTGTAGAAGGGTGAAATCTTACAGCAGATGTAACATCTTACAGTTCGTGATTTGAGACTGTTTCAAACAGTTTTAAACTGATATTTGCTTTTGATAATAATTAATTTCATTTTGCTTTACATGAGTCTTTCATCTTGTTTCTCAATTAAGTACAAAGAAAAGCAGATTCTTTCTTGAGCTCAGTTTACAAAGGAGACGAGTAAGTCACAGTATTTTTTAGTCCATTATTATATCTTTTTCTCTTACGTGTTTTCCACAGCTTGCACTGAAGGACCCTGTACACACTGTGTCATTGCAGCAGTTCATCTATGAGAAGCTAAAGGCACAGCAGGAATTACTGGGAGAACAAGGTTTTCAGGCACTTATGGAAACCGTGGATACAGAAATTGTTGCACAGCTACAAGAATTTTTACAAGGCTTCTAAATAAGCAGAAACAAGATTTTTTTAATGTCCAATTTCCCCTTCAAAAAAAAATACAAAAGAACTCTAGCCTTCCATCTTGTATGGAAGAGCCTACTAAAAGCTGAAAATAACTTGTTTTAAAAAATAAAAAATAAGTTTCTGTTGTTGCTATTAAACTAACTTTGGTAACGCTTTATGTTATTTTTTTAATACTGTACTTAGGGTTTTCTCATCAAAGTAACACTTCCACGATTCCTAACATGGCATATACTGTCCTAGATCAAACCGGGTTATTTTGGTACCATTACTGGCTTTTTTGGTTCACAAAGCTGTCATAAACTAAGAGGTCTTAAGGAACTTAGTAATGCATATTAGTGAGAAGTGTCTATTAATCCAGCAGTGTGATTCGGTATCAGGAGGTGCTTGTCTTGATATCATATGCCTAAACTTTCTCCCCTTCTTATTACCATTTCTTGACTGCACATTCAACGATACAAGCAGAAAGAGTTAGGAAAGCAGTAGGACCGTGAGCAGAAATATTCCCTCATGGGAGAAAGATAATTCATGTTTGAATTGTCTCAGAGAAAAAGAAACTTGGATTGTAATGCTTGAACTGTATTTGAAGAGGAGTTAGAGAAAGTATATCTCTATCTGAAGATGTGGGTCTTCATTTTTATTACCAATTTCTTTATTTCTATTACAAAAATTTTCTTGCTTTCTTGAGTTCCTTTTCTCTCGCTTATAGCTGTCATAACACAGGGAAACTCACTTGAGGTAGATGAGTAATTAATTCAAATTAATTCTTGGCTGTACCTGGACTAAAAATTGCTGTTGTTCAGCTTTTTTTCATCAAAGGCATAGGATCAGGATACCTCACAATTATTACTGAAAGGTTTGAGCCGAGATGGCCACAATTGAAATAATTATTTGCAAACATGAGTCTCACTTCGAGTTTTAATTCTTTGTTAGTTACCTGGACAGCAGGAATGACAGGGTAAACCAGCTCTTTTCTATGTGCCTTTGTCTTTCATACCATGTGGGTGGGAGGGAGGAGAGAAGGCTCTTTTCCATTTTGAGATTTTCCTTTTATGTTCTTATCTTCCACCTTCAAAGTTGATGTGAACTTTGTTTGCTTCACTAAGGGATGATTAAGCTATTAAGACAGATTTTTATGTTTTTTTCCTAGAGGGGATTAGCTGTTTGAAGACACCTACAAGCTTTTGTTAATCTTACCAGATGCTTTTAAAAATCTGAGCCTTTTTCTTTACTGACCTTTTGGGGAGTAATTGTTTTTGAAACCTTCCTTCTGTTTGCAGAGAAAGCCTGACCGTTCCCTCCTGCTCCTTTGGCTTCAGTGGCAGAGGCTGCTGAGTCTCTTTCACCTCTGAACGCAGAACCTCTCCTGTACCCAGCTGCCAGCATCTGTCTGCAGAAGTTGTTTGATAACTCAGAGTTCCTGGCTTTTTACCGCGGTGGAGGGAGGTTAGAAGAATTGTTACAGTTTGTCTGTTATCTACATGTCATTTCCTCAAATCATCCACCAGCATCAGGTCTCAAAGAGTTTTGGCTGGTTATGTTTGGTACTTGAAAGGGAAGGGACCCGGTGTGCTAATGGTCCCTCTCGGCTGTGAACTGCAGTTGACAGAACCTGGTGGCAATTGACTGAAAATGCGTTTGTCGCACAGTTTGTCTGCAGAGACCCCCAGCTTTTGGCTCACTGTAAGCCTAGCACGGATCTGGTCAGCCTCACTAGCTTTGGCTCTTCACGGCGTGACGGGATGGTGTACAGAAAAACACCACCTCAGGAAGCAATACATTTCTATCACCATTCAGTGAAAAAAAAAAAAAAAAAAAGTGACATGCACAGCGCCGAGTGGTGCTGCTCCCTGACCTTTCGGAGGGAGGGAGGTCCTACCTGCTGTAGTCCAGCCCTGGCCAAAAGGCTGCTCTCTGCATTCCTCCTGCCTGGCGGAGCCTCCAGGCTCCCTGTGCAGCGTCTCGCAGTCTCAGGTCGAGCGTGTCAGCACGGCTGTGCACAGCTGAGCCAGACCTACCTGCCTGCCTGCATCATTCTCCAAGATATCCAAACCCCCGTTACCTCACATGGTGGTGGAGTGTGATCCGCAACTTATTTTAGTGCATGGTAACTAATGCTGGCACAGACCCTGGCAGGGATGATGGATGTACTTTTGGCTAATAATGGCATGATAACATTGTGATTAACTTTCTGAGTAATGTTTCTGAACAAATGTATGTATTCATTTTCATACGCATTAGGGAACAAGTTAAATTTGTCACTAGGTGTTTAGTTTTTCATCTTGGAAGATTTTACTCCAAGGCTTCAACTATAAATGAAACCAATTGTCATCACCATAACTGCTTACATGACACCCGCTGTCAGTTAGCACAGTGCAAAACAAGTGTCCGTCTGCTCAGCGGCAAGCTAGTACTGAGAAAATAGAGAAATTTCAGCTTAAAACAGCAGAAAAAAAAAGTATATAATATCCTTATATATTAAATCCTTACATATAGGATTAAATTTTCACTGGAAGATTGTGGATTAGGACAGCAGCAAGCGTTAGTCCTTGTTATTGAAATTTCTGACTTTAGCCTCTTGGGGAAGAAGGGAAAACAAATACTACAAATTGCCTGACACCAAAGCAGTAAAATACAGTTTCTAAAATTCTCGTGAGGCAGGATCTTTGATACTATTGCCCTTTCAGCATTGTTTTTCAAGGCAAAAAATAATTTAAATTGGGATCTTTTTTTCTACAGCACAATTAAACTCCTGAGGCTTGCAGGTTTTATCAGTTTACCTTTTAGAAGAGGTAATGACTGTGCATTGAAGTGTCTCTGATAAGAGCTAAATGCCTTTGAAGGTACTTGCTGAAAGAAACTGAGAGGACTAATCCTAATAATCTTCAAAAAGTTAACTTCGGTGTATCAATGAAGTGACGATTTTTAGGCCTTTTTCCTGACTGAAGGTGTTAATAACACATCTAATCTCATTGCATCTTGTTGAAGTTTTTTTCAGCTTCGAAAGGTAATTTTGTCCACACTGCAATATAATTCTATTAGACAGTCCAGGTGTTTGTTTCATATAGAACAATTACTGGAGTAATTCATTAACAACAAAAGGAGGATTAGGGAAAATCTCCCTCCTTTATTGGATGCGGAGGGAAACATAGTCACAAAGGATGAGGACAAGGCTGAGGTTCTCAACGCCTACTTCGCGTCAGTCTTTAGCNCCGCTCCCTCCGGCCGCCCCCCTCATGGCTGGTGCCCCGCTGCTGTGGTGGGCCGGATCAGCACCCTGCCACCTTTGAAAGGTGGTCTTGAGCTGCCACAGCTTTCCCTACCTTGCGGGCAGGGAGGTTATGGGGTCGCCTACCTTCACTTCAGTGACACGATAAGAGGTTTCTTGCCTCATTGGCGATCACGTCCAAGGGCCAGGCTGTCTCCCGACAACCTCCGCCATTGTGATGGCCCAGAGGGTGGAGGGGGAGAGCACGGGGCGGTGGGTGCCTGTAGATGCTACAATCACTGCACACCGTCCTGGGAGCCCTTTTGGGCAAAGCCATTGGAGAAAACTCCCCTTCTTGTCAGGTGAGTGAGTGGCCACGGTGTCGGTGACGGAGGACAGGAGGTGTTCTGGCAGCCATGCCTCAGTTGGGGGTTTCGGTGGTTCCAGGGAAGCCTCAGAGGATTTTTCAGGAGGGAAACCTGGCTCCTGCAGTGCTCTGGCATCTCTCTGAGGAAGAGCTTTTGCAGTTGCTCTGCAGGTTGCATTATTTGAGTTAATACTGCCCTGAAGAAAAGGATGTCAGAGCACTAAGGCTTCATCCCTTCTTCTTGTGAAGTTGTCTGTTTTCCAAGGTTCGAACCACAATTTTCATTTGCAAAAGGAATCACCGCAGTGTTTACTTCCTAGCAAAGCTGCTCATGAAGATCCTCTTTGTTTTCTTGTTTGTCCCAAGGGATGCTGAGACATCTTCTCCCAGGGTACCGGGAGTGACGGCCAAAGTCCTAGACAGAGTCACAGCTCACAACTGCAAATTGTAACTCTTGGGCTCATCTCTCTGATGGTTCAGCAATGGTGAAATCACTTCTGTGGGTCATATTAACACAGCCCTGCTGTCAGATTTATGGACAATATCACTCAGTTTAAGATGTTTAGTATGCTTGACTTTTTCTTTTTTATTTTTTATTTGGTTCCAAGCTCTTGTGATGCTCCTAAATTGCAGTTCATAGTGTTCTCTGAACCCCTGAATATGCCACATCTTCACTTAGTAAAAGCAGCACCTTTTTAATTAAGGTACACATTTTGAAGGCTTTCCAAACTCATTTACTTGTCTTGCTTCAACACTGCTGCTTCAAAAAATAAATGATTAATTACTAATTTTAAAATGTTCACAATTTCCATCATACTGCTAGCTGTGATTAATAATGATGACTAATCATCAGATAATCACATTTTTCTGATTCTGTAGAAACTTTTCATAAGGTACAATAGCTTGTTTTTACCAGATTTTGCTGACGCGTGGGGAAAAGAAATCAAATTAGCTGTATTCAGCCACCTTTAAAAATTTATTGCCAATTCATAAGGAGTGCTGAAAAATGTTACATCCTTTGTTCTCCACACTGGCCAGGCACCATTTGGTTAGGCTGAGTGCATACTGCTGCAGTGACTATTACATACTACTTGCTTAAAAATCATGAAGGAATTACTTTCAGATTTACACAAAACGGGTGATCAGTTTCCAAAGAGTGGTCTAAAATGAAGTGAAAAGGAGCAAAAGTGAATTTGCTGCAAACGAGCAAATTCTATCACCAATACATAAACATAGATAAAGCGTGCCCCTTAGCAGCTGATTATACAAAATAAAATCACGTCCAACATTGAGGAATAGGTCATTTCTGAAGTCAGCTGTGGCTGTCAGCAGGTGGCAAAGCATGTCTACTGGCCTGGAGCTGTGCAAGTAATTGACTTTTTAATTCTCTTTCTGAACAAGGGAAAAATAGCAGATTGGCAAAAGCATTCCACTTTACCCAAGGTTTAATATTGTATTTCTTTCTTTTTATTTATTAACCAGTTTTTAATAAAATACCAATCAATTTTCAAGCCAAGCTGTCACTTCTAAACATGTCAAAATCCTAGAACATTTAAAACAAATATTCTTAGGTAAAACAATTTGCTGAACTTGCATATTTTTTCTTACCACTTGAAACTAGTTTTCAGTTCCTGTGGTTTATTAACTTCTGGAAAGTTTATCCAATTATATTATGGAATGTAGTGCTAATAAAGGGACACATTGGTGTTTTAAAAAACAACAAAAAATTAGTCATGTTGACTGTGATGACTGTGAGTTGTCATCACTTCCCACAGCAATTTTAACTGCTTCCTAGCAAGAAAGATTATTAAAGCAGCATCTATAAAATGGACAAAAAATGTTTAAATGAAGCAAATGTTTGACCCAAAAGTTACATTTGTTTTTACAATATTTGCACCAGCAAAATCTTTGGTGTTACTCAGGGAAAGTAACAGAATACTGTGGGGTCTGTCTGGTGGCCAGTGGTTGTGGCCAAACCTAAGAAAGTTTCACAAGTTACTCAGGAAACCAACTAAAACAACCGTACAGCACAGACATATTATCCATTACCTTACCAACCTGAGAAAAGTGGAATTGCTGATAGGTAAATTCTGGGTAGAGAAAATCTAAATCTGGTTATTTTGCAGCACGGTAGTGTTTCAAAAATGCACAGTGAATAATTTCTGAAGTTGTGCTTCAAGTATTTTAAACTAAATAGTCTATCTTTCAATTGGAAATATTGTATTTATTGTACTTATCATTTGATTTTCTTTTTTTTTTTTCAAACAAATCTGTCAAAGGTATCTTGCAGATATTTTTTCCCCATTTTTGCAGGATACTGAGGAAAATGAGAAACTCTAATACAGCAGGAATGTTGGAATTTCTACACGCATGCAGAGCTTATGGCTCCTGACTAACTAACTGACCTTGCAAGGGAAACATTAGAGACCTGAAATCATCACCTTCACTGAGATGGATCACCCACCGAATCTTTAAACATCAGGCAGGTGTGCACGGAATCACACAGGCATAAGGCGTCCATGCAGCAAAACATTTTGGTGTCATTCAGCTGCTGAAATGCTCTGCCCTGTGTTTTGTCACTCCATGTACTAGCAGAAGGTGCTTTTTGTTTTACTACACCTGTAACGAGTGCCTGCTGGTTCACTAGCACTTCTGATTTTCAATTTTTAAATACGTAAATTAAACCCCTACGTGCAGGCCACCGAGCACTCTGGTCAGGGAGAAAACAGGCAGGAGATACATTAATCAAACAGCTACTGGGTGTAGGAAGGAGTGAGAGTCCTACGTTCTCTTATCTGCCATCAAGCTATTTATGCACTTTATTCAATGATACTGTAATGCAGCATGTGTGAACAGTACATGGATCCCAAGAGCCTTGCAGCTTTTTGCTGCTAGCCATGGTCATTTGTTGAAGCATTTTGATGTATTGTCTCACTATTGAAATCAGGCCCAGAGTTCTGCAAGCAGAATTGTTCTGCTCTGCAGCAGTTCTTTTCCTTCCTCTGCCTCCTGAAATACCTGTGCAGACATCAGTAAGTTTATTTGTGCCTCTTTCTTGAGGTTCCGTAAGTACAACATGAAAAGTATAGTTGCCCAGAACCATGTCTGGTTGGCTTTTGACTGTCTTCACAGGTAGAGACTCCACAGCCTCTACGAGCAACTTGTTCGACCGCTGTCACAGCATAAAAGTGTTTTCTTGTGTTCAGGTGGAACTTCATGTGTTTCAGTCGGTGCCCACTGCCTCTTGTGTTGTCAGTGGGCACTGCTAAGAAAAGTCCATCTCCCTCTTCTTCATTCCCTCCCATCAGATATTTATAGGTGCTGCGAAGATCCCTTGAGATTTGACAGTCTTTTATTGTGGAGATGTTTCAAGGAAAAAATTTCAGAGTAAATGACAGGCTGGAAAAATTCTCCTACTAATGCAGGTGAAATGGTGAAACTCAGTGGATCTTAAGGTTAGTTGGTGTGGAAAAGAAACAAGATTGATTGTGGCTCAGAAGAGAGAGCTGCTCAGAAATAGGGGATGGAAACTGGATAGACCCATAGTAGCAAGAGGATATGGACTGATAGAAATTAAGGAGAAGATTCTCACAGGGTTTCAGAAATATTCTATGTTTGCTTCTATTGGCACTTGAGAATGATTTCAGGTGCACTTTTTGATTTACTGTATTTTTAAACTAACTTTTTCTGGCCTGGAGGTTGTGATGGCAGCATGGACCTCACAGTGTCACTCCTGTGGATTAATTTGTCTCTGCATTGCATACTACTGCCAGTGACTCCTCAGCAGTTTGAAGACAACCAGGTTGTGTTCTCTACTGCGTGGTTTCTCTGCATAGCTTGGGGAAGGATGATTTCAGCTGCCTGCTTACAGAAAGCAGGTGCAGTACAAGATACTCTCAGTAGGAGCTGAAGAGAAATGGACTGCCTTAGGGAGGAAGAGGATAGAAAAAGTGTTCTGCAGCAAAAGTATGGTAGGAAAGAAAGAGGAAGATGATGAGAGCTGACATGGGAACAGAGGCAAGAAGTGAATCATACTAACCTATGAAAATGAGAAATACAAAGGGATGGAAAACAGGGAAAACAGAGGCAGAAAGGTCAGAGTAATAATGTTTTGTTTGTTACACATGCTGGTACGTGTGCATGGTCTCACTTGTGTTTCTGTGACTGTTACCAGGGCTATTGTATTTTTCAGAGCTTCCCCAGTGAAGTAAAACCTCGAAACCTGCATCTGAGCACATTCAGAAGCTTGCCAGAATCTCTCCAGTTGTGAAGAAAGAAGATATTCAGTGCTTAGAGCTGTATTCATATAGTAGCAATAGAAATCATAGCATATCGAGTTACCACTTGGTAGATTTCGTATGCTGTTTGTGTGTGATTCCTCCTGTTTTAAACAGGAAGTACAGTGCATTTGCTTAAACCACCATGAATTCACACCAAAGGTGCACAGGATTGTGGAGCTTCAGATATTAACAGCAGCAAATCAGTCCTAAGTCACCAAGTGACAAGAACATGATTGTTCTTGATCACTTTGCACATTCCAAATTTAGAAGCAAACCCTTACTGTAAACATTGCCAGTGGAAAACATGGCTTTGAAGTATGGGTTTGATTAAGAAACAAACAAACAAACAAAACCCAGCAGGATATTTGCCTCCCCTTTCAGAGAATGAGTGTTTTGTGTGATCTTACCTCTGGAATTTTCAGTCTAGCAAATACTAAATTCACTCAAAGTTACTTTAACACTTCTTCCAGTAGAAATTATATCTGAAATCTATATTATTTCCCCTTGCCCACAGTTATATTTGTATTTCAAAGTCAATAAAATCTTAGAGTAATAAAATCATAAGCAATCCTAAGTCCGGGCAAGTACAAGGTACTTTGTGTGCAGCTTCCAGGTTAAATTGAAGTTCTAACTCATCTTCATTTTGCAGTAAATTGGGATAAAAAAATGAATACAAGCTGTAGAGCCCATAAATAGGATAGATTTTAGTCAAAGCTCTACCCTTAGTAGAGACACAATTTAAAGTGAAAAAGCCGCGACAGTAATAAGATAAGAGGCACTATCACTGTAAGAAATTGTTAAGAGCTGTAGTAGACGTGATAGGACATCCGTTCCCCTCCAGTCTTTTATGATGTGAAATTGCAAAGCATAGGTCAGGAATAGGCAAATTATTTGTGCTTGGAGTAAGGGATGGGAAGATTTGTTTTTTCCCAGTTGAGTTGTTTTGGGGCCCATACAGCTGAATTACTACTGTTCATTGCATGGATAATGTTGGTATTAGACAACATGGTGAGAAATAGTGCAGAGATATTGGTCACACCAAATGAAGCCTTAGCATGGTTTTAAGGCTCCAAGTCGGAGCTGGCTGTCCTTGCTCTTGCAGAGCTGCTTAGTGTCCTGTGCTTCCAGGACTTGAATTCTGGGGTTCGTGGCCAGTGCTGGACCACCGTGCCAGTGCTGGACACTGCTTCATGCTTTCCAAGAAGCTGGGTAACAAGCTCTGCGGGAACCGGCACAGCTCTAGCGAAGTCTGTGCAGAGCCAAAGCCATCAGTTGCACTTGAGCTGGCTTTGCTACAGATGTCCTTGCACTATTGTGTCTAGCATTCCCAAGTCAAGAAAGGTGGCCAGAAACACCATGTTTGGACCTGCATGTGTTAGGGTAGGTCCAAACAAGAGCTGTTAGTTATGCTCCCCCATGGCACCGAAGCAGCAGAAGTGCTTATCTGTCTGAATTAGCCTATTGTTTATAAATTATGTTCAAATTACTTCATATCTGAGCTAATAAACATTGCCAGACCAAGCTCAAGGCAGCGTCATGGTAATTCGGATGTTTCTATGCTTGCTGCTCTCTTAATCTGCAGCCTGGATGTTCTAATGCATTACTGCAAACTGTAAATCAGCAACACTAAAGCCAAGTTTAAAATACCTTGATGGGTCTAACTTGTCCACAGTTGGCCTGCACTGGTAGAGATGCAAAGGAAACAGAGATCTAGATAACATGAATTGTGGTCCCTTCATGCATAGGTTACCCAATTCTGTTTGGAATCATCTAGTTTTCAGAAAGCGTACTGGAACTTTTTCAAGTCCAGCTCCATACCGTGGCTGCTTGAATGTACATGAGCTGGATGAGAGGTGTGTGAAAAGCAACCATGACTTGCCATCTAAGTTGGGATGTTCTTACTGGAGCAACACAAGCCCTACAGATTGGACAGTCAAAAGAATTAGAAAGCAGCTTCATGCTCACTCATACTGACTCTGTGCAGAGCTCTGGCTGCAGTCTGAGTATTTTGCTCATCATTTCTGCCCTTAGGACAGGCGGGCATCGGGCATCGTGGGCTCCTGTTGGCAGCATCAAGGGCCTGATGTCGTGTCACACCATGTGGCGCACACTCACTGAGGTGACAGAGGTAGTGGTTAAGATACCGCAGACAGAAACGCTGCTTTTCTGATCTTTTGCTTTGGCTCTAGATTCTTCTAGAACCCTGTTACTGTTCCTAGGCATAGTAAGGGGTGGTGTTCTCTGTGTCATGCTTTACAAGTGAGGGTTGTTACTGTTCTAGTAAAACAGCCTAGCTAAAACTTTGGCTCTTCTATCTGATGATGCTTCATGCTTTGTATCACATCAAACTGACAAGCAAAAATGAACAGGTGTGTGGCAACTCAAGAGCTATTAACTGATGTGGCACTAATGATGTCTACCAAAAATACGAGAAGTAAGAAGGAAAATTCCTCTGTTGGTTAAATTGCTATAACTTGGGGCAGACTGTGAATTACAGACAGTGTGTCTGAGTTAAGAGTTGACATATGCATTAGTCCTAAGTTTAGCCAGTTGCTGTAAAATTTGCTGAAAGAAATGTTTGCTGAGTGACATTGCATAAGCAGAGAACAACTGCTTTGTAGTAGGAGAGTCTCACTTGATCAAAGCTTCCTGCATAGTGAACTGAAGAAAGGAAGAAAAAACACAATATAAGTGGCGAAATGGCAATTTTTAATGGTAATATACAGGAGGAGAAGGTATAATCCTGTATTGAGTATAATTATCTTAATGGATGATAGGGCATCCTAACAGCATGAAACAGTTTTCTGTTCCTATAGCTGATGAATGGAAACACACAACTAGTAGCTCTCCTTTGGGGTAGAATGATTCTGAATACAGAATCACAATTATACCTGAGAGGTTTTTGCTTTTGATGTTCAGGAAGGACAAAAGGGGATAAATCTATTGGACTTGCTTACATTAGCAGGCTTTGTCAGACCTCTTTATTCAACTCCACAGCTGAATATGGGCAAAGCCACCAACCCCAAGTACTACCAATCCATCATATTACATGTTCCATTGCACTGCTGCTGTGCTGCTTCTGTGCAAATGCAGAGGCTGTTAGCAGAGCTGAAGTTCTGCTAATTAAACAGACACACATCACCAGTCCCCGCAAAGCAGCAATGTAGAAACCTACATATACTTTCCTCTAACTAATACTTTTTTTTATAAATTAGTGATTTTTCATATATGGGAAAAGTATGTGGTGGGAAATCATCTTATGAAGATTTCATAGGTAGGAGTTTAGGATGGCTTTATTATTTATATGTGAAAAAAAGCACCGCACCTGCTTTTCCTGAGAGTAATTTTTTGAAACAGGCTAGTAGGATGCAGAATATATGTACTTTTTTTTAAACTTTTATTGACAGTGTCAGATATCTTAATTACTATATCTTCAACTATCCAGAATGTGTATTTTTTTTGTTTTAAAGTTTCTGCAAGTGCCTTTTAATTCCTTTTCCTTCTGTAGTGCTGTAATGACCTCAGGAATTGATATTTCAGGACAAAAAGCAAGTTCGGTGTTTCACATGAAAAATCATAATTTGTGTTTTTAATTCCAAACAAATTGCAAGGCACTGAAATTTAAATTCATCTCTCTTTCAAAACTAAATTGCATGAGTTCCACATACAACCTTGGACAGGAGTTATATCCAATAACAAATGTCCGCTGTGAGCAAAAAGAGAGGGATTGCAGACATATGTATCTAAAATATATACATACTTGCAACACTATTGTATTATCTGAGGTAGGATGAGCCATGTAATTAGAGAAACACCAAATGCAATTTTAGTTTCTAAGTTTAACACTATCCTTGCTCCAGCCCTCCTCTGGTGTCAGAAGTGGATCCTAAGTTAATGCAGGATCACTGAGGATCCCAAAACTTTGGTCAGAATATACAAAGAATATACAGTTGTTCTTCATGGCAACTTTTGAAATCCTTGGTATATTTATAAATCTCCTTTTTAATCTTTAGTGCCTTTAATCAGAGATTTCCTGTCTCATTGAGTTGCACAGCCTCTTTGCACACAATGTGGGAAAAAAACCTGTCAGAACTGTGTAAAACATACCAGGCTGTCTTCTCTAATGGTATGATGTTTCAGCACACAATGAGAATACTGCTCCCAGTTTTTCACAGGAATGTTGCAGTAACTCACCAGACTGCTTGCAAATGTCAGTTCTCTAGGCACTCATGAGGCAACAAGTAGATTGAGAACAAAACTTCTGATAAGACTGGTTATATTTTTGAGGTAAATATGAGGGCCGTTACGGGTAGGAGTAGGAGATTTGTTTCTCTGGGGAAAACATTTGCGTCAGTAAAAGCATCAGTCAGTTGGACGAAGCTGTTCACCAGCTGCATGTGCTTTTTAGAACCCTGCTTAAAAGCAATAACCTGAAAGTCGAAGATAGTATCCCACAGGATACGGTGGGTAGTTTGTGAATCTCTGCAATGTTTGGGGGGGATCTGCTTTTGCTGCTTTATTGATAAAGCCTAGATGAAGTCTGGATGCTTGTTAAGTCTACAGCTGTCAGAGACCAAAGAGATGGTTAAACCAAATTGTCAGGCATTTTTTTGTTTCCCTTCTGCACTGAGGAGTTCATGATGATTGGGGAGAAGAGATGGTTGTCACAGTGAAGAGTGAGCTGGTTTGCATTTTTTAGAAAATCATTACTCAGAAACCTGGGACAACATGTGTGTATTTATACAGTTTTAGAACCAGTTTGTGGCATGTCTGAAAATAGTGTTACTTTGCATAGTATTTTTTCTATCATAAGCTTAACAGTATGCAGTATTCAAACAAAACCTGTCTTAGTTTACTCGCTTTTTTGGCTATGGCATATCTGGCCAGCCTTTTGAAATGTGTAAATAGTTTTCATGTGTGCAAATGCTTGTGAAGTTGCATAACTCTTAACACAGGCACAAAGAGTGAGATGAGCCTTGTGAAGTGTAGATACCCCAGAGCAGATCTGCGTACATTAGAGCTGGTTGTCTTAGGTCCTTGGAAAGTCATAGTCTGAAATCATTCAGGTAAATCAGATGCAGAAGTAGTAGTCTCTCTGCGTTAGTGGTATAGCAGCCTAGATATAGATATGTTTGCTCTATGGGGGAATAAATTATTTGTACTTAGAGGAATGTAAACTAGTGTTTTGTACATTATAATATATATAAAAAGGGTGCGATAACCTTCTTTATAGTTTGTTTCTGTTGCTGTCTCTCCTAAAGCTGTTTAAACTGTTCTTTCATGTTCCCCTATGGCTGGTAAACTCTCTGAAGTGAAGGATAAAGACAGGTAGTTTCAGCCCCTGTTGACTGTATTCCACTGATTTGCACTCTGGCGCTTAAAATGTATAGATACAGTTTTTCATTTCCATTTTATTATTAATGCTAATTCTATGCATCCAAATCTGTTAAAGGTGGTGCTGTATACTCAGAAGTAGAACTTGCAATCCTTTGTATTTGCCAGGCCTGAAACTAAAAATTAGGCTTTTGAACATTTGTCAATAAGGGGAAATTGATAATCAACTGTATAGCAAACTATATGCCTGGAACAAACTGATTATCAACTGCAAATGTAGAATTAGCAGTAACAGTAAAATGGAATTTGCAGTTCTTACCATGCAGAAACTAGGATTTCCTGGGCCAAGGGCCTCTGAAACCTGTGAAAATTTTAAGGTACTAATAAAGTAGAAGCAGGCAGTTATACTGATGAAGCATATTTGACTGCCGAGCTAAACATGACTTTCAAATAAAACTGCCATCTGTTAGTATAGAGAGACTTCTGCAGCAACTTTACTATACCTTGGCTACTTCACCTTATTTTGTTTTTCTTTTCTGTTTCCTTTGGTGTGAGTCCTCTTCTTTGCAAGGCCTTTTGCTGTAAAAAGGAGAGAAGTCTCTATGCTCATGACAGAGCTGATGATATGAAGGGTTTTAGGAGGGTTTTAATCTCCTTCAGTGAAAAAAAGCTGACCTTCGTGTGTAGTAACTGGTTTTCTTGATGGGCTTTTAGTGATAGTGTGTAATGATGACAAAGCTTGATAAGAAGTGCTCATGAAGGTACAAAGATGATGTGATAGTTTGTTGAGAATGCTGTGGTTTGAGTGTGTTTGTGAACACAAAGAAAGAATACAAGACAGAAATAAAGTGTCCTTTTTAAATAAAAAAATAATTAAAAATTAACTCCTATTTAAATATCAACTGAAAAATTCCACTTGGGATAGTGGAATTTGTCATCAGATATCTATTTGGGCCAGTGTATTAATAGAATTCTTTAAAAAGGATAAGCAGGAGAATTTTTGAAGGTTTGGAAGTTCAGCTCTTCTGTTCCTCTAGAACCTGTTGATAGGATGATTCTTGTCAGAGGCCAATTCTTTAAACATAAAAAACAGTAAACATTTTGGACTTCTTACCATTTGCAGATTTTCTATTATAATTGAAGTGTGTGTATGTGCATATGTTGAGTGGGAGGTTTGTAACTGTTCCTCAATTACCCATTATGGGCACTTCTATTTTTATAGTGTTGCAGTGATTTGCCAGAGATAGTTCTGCAAGTTTTTAAGCCATTGTGTCTTCACTTTATTCTGATAGTTTTTGTGTTGTGCAGGTTAGAACAGGAGGCAGAGAGCCTTAATAAACTGGATTTTGGTCTCACTTTTGGTTATCAAACCTCGGGAAATTCCTGTTCATCATCTACAGTGTCTAGTGAATGGTAATAATGGCTGCATAGGTTATATCATGTTCTGAGGTTAATTTAGTTAGTGCTGGTGATATTGTTTAAAAAGATCAGAATAACCTTGTTTTGACTAAAGGATTTCAGGGATCACTAAGTTCCGAAAGGTGATATAAGATTTGATGGAACCAGAATCAGATTTATTGTTGAACTTTATATTCATGTTGAGCAAAAATTGGGATAGGCTGATAAAACAGTAAAAGATACATATTGTTAAAATAAGTACTGTTGTACTTCTGTATTCTTTTGTAGAGTGGGGTTTCTGGAGTCAGCAAAAGGATGTTGAAATAGGGAGAAAAAAATGTAAGTGTGCTGCTTTGGTACAGCTAATGTGGGATAGAAGGCGGCAGAAATTTGTATGTGTATCTGAGTCCAGACAGAATAAGGAATTTTTGTCATAGCAAATTCTGATGGGATTTCAGTCCTGTTTTGCAAACCAATTTGATTGTATTGAATTTTAGGTAAGCATACAAACTTTGGGGTCTTTATATGGGTGCATTTCCTAAACCACTTAAAGCTCACAAAGTAAAACCTTTTGCTTTTTTGAAATATGGGAGCTGAGGGATTAACATTTTTTGATTTGGCAGACCAGTTTAGGTCAGCAGGACTCAGGATTTAGCACCAAAACTTACTGGGAAAGCCACAAAGGATGCACAAGTGCTGTTTCTCATAATTTTTTTGCGAAGCAGGAACTACTTTCACGCTTCCCCCGAGATGGGGTAACTTTTATTCATGCTTACTTTTACTCTTGGTAGTGCCTCTGCCTTGATGAGATTTTAGTTTTACATAGGTTGTAAAGCCGGAAAGCACGGGGAAAGAGCCAGGCTGAACTGCCATACTGTCTCTGCCTCCATATTGTCATCCTGTTTCAGCTTAAAGGCCACTTCTAAATTTTCCTCTCTGGATCGGCATGGTTTAGGGAGCAGTCTCAAAGCGTAGGAGGCTTTCCTGCTCCTGCTGAGATAGCTAACATCTAGAGAATGGCTGGAAAGCAGCCCTGAGGAGAAGGACTTGGGAGTGCTTATGGATGAGAAGCTCAACATGAGCCGGCAGTGCACGCTGGCAGCCCAGAGAGCCAACTGTGTCCTGGGCTGCATCAAGAGAAGTGTGGCCAGCGAGTCTCAGGAGGTGATTCTACCCCTCTACTCTGCACTCGTGAGACCCCACCTGGAGTACTGTCTCCAGCTTTGGAGTCCTCAACACAGGAAGGACATGGACCTGTTGGAACGGGTCCAACGGAGGGCCACGAGGACGATCAGTGGAATGGAGCACCTCTCCTATGAAGACAGGCTGAGAGAGCTGGGGTCATTCAGCCTGGAGAAGAGAAGGCTCCGGGGAGACCTTATAGCAGCTATCCAATATCTGAACGGAGCCTACAGGAGAGCTGGAGAGCAACTCTTTGCCAGGAAGAGCAGTGACAAGACAAGGGGCAACGGTTTTAAATTGGAAGAGAAGAAATTTAGATTAGATTAGATACCAGAAAGAAATTCTTTCCTGTGAGGGTGGTGAGACACTGGAACAGGTTGCCCAGGGAAGTTGTGGATGCCCCATCCCTGGAAGTGTTCAAGGCCAGGCTGGATGGGGCTCTGAGCAACCTGGTCTAGTGGGAGGTGTTCCTGCCCATGGCAGGGGGTGGGAACTCAATGATCTCTAAGGTTCCTTCCAACTCTAGCCATTCTATGATTCTATCCCAGACTGACTGTCCTTTCTCCAGGTGCTGTGTTGCCATCTGTGGGAGCTGATGGCTTTGGTGCCCCGAAGAGGTCCTGGAACAGCCTGCCCATAAGCGGAGGAGGGTGACTTTGGCTTTTGGGTTGGGTGTGTGATGGGCACAGGAGCTTCTTCTGGTGATGAAACTGCTTCTGGGAATCAGTGCTTGTCCAAAAATGCAGACTGAAAAGGACTTTTCCTGCCTTGCACAATTTTGCTAGAGCTTGAAGGTGGTTGCAAGTCCAATGCGCTAGGTATATATAGAGAGAAATACTGCTTACAGGTAGGTTGCCTGTTCGCATCCTTATTTCTCAATATCTCTTCTAGGGTCGAATCTGTCCCTGTTACTGTATCCAGAAGTCATTCATTCCCCCTATCCCACTTTTTTGCCTGGTAGTGGGAAGTTATCTGTTGCAAAGATTCGTGCTTTCTCCTCACACATCTGACCATTGACACATCTGAAGCTTATGTCATACTTGAATTTAGTTGCAACAAAAGTTCGCTTCTTTTTCCCAAAAAATAAACCTGGAAAACACCAGCTCTCATTGCTTCATATCATTACTTTTGGAGAGAGCTAACCAGCAACTGTTGTTAGAGAACGATTTTTGTTGTAAATGTGAAACTAGTAACATGTTTGTATTCAGCAGTTTGTTTGTGGGTTAATTGATCCTGTATTTCAACTCAATAAGTAAGTTAATTGATTCTTTATTTCAGCTCAAGAAGAGGTGGTTCCTCATTGCACCCCTGGGTACCAATTCTAACTTTCTTGCTCTCAGAGATCAAGCACCTGCATTCATTAGGGATTTCAAGTGTTATGTTGACTTTTCATAAGACTCTTTTGAAATGCAAAACTACAATTAGAATTGTGTCTTTGGCTTTGTCTGAGAATTAAGTCTTTGGTATTATGAAGATTGACTTAGAGCAAAGCTAGAAATTTCCCATGAGGCATTTCTTAATTTTGTGATGCCTTAGGAGCCTCTGTTCAGGCCAGTTTTCTGTAATTTTAACATATCTGCATTGTTTGAATAATGAATTTCTTAGATATTCTAGGTCACAAGGTCCCTTCACTTTAAGGTACGTTTCTGCTGACATAGCTCACCATCTTATGTTTCCTATAATATATATGCAATATATATTAATGAGTGAAAAGATAAAACGTATAAACCACAAACCTGAATAAAATACTGAAAGATCAGAAGGGTCTGAAGCAGTTACACTTCTCTCTTTTCCAAATGATTAGTTTAAAGGATAGAAGGTATCAGAACAGAATAATTCAGATTCACTCAAAATAACATTGATTTTTTTTTTATTCGTCTCAGGAATATAAACTGTAGCAATCATTTTAAAAGATGAAAAATTTATGAGATAATCACTTGTCCTTTCCGTACCTTTTTTCTGATAAACTGAGATTATGATTATAACACAGAGCAGATAGTTCCCTGCAGATAAAGATATAAATAAGTTTTACTGTTCCAAGCCATTTCTCCTCAGTGTGTTTCTGACCCTTAAGGTGAAGGGAAAAGCTGCAACAATAAAAATAGTGAGAGGGAATTGCACAAAGCTCTGGCAAGGATATTGAGTTTTCAGGGGAATGAGCTGGGATGAATGAATAGGACATTATAGCTCTAATCTCTATGACTGTGAGCTTCTGACTGCTGTTGCTTTGCTAGCAGACTCTGGATGAGGTGTGTGGTTCACAGGTCTAGCATTTTTTGACCCTTCATTGCTCACAAACAAGCATGTTCTTTACCCATCTGTCTCAGCAGGATGAGTAAAGGTAGCTTAAATTGCAGACTATAAGCACTGCAGATAGATTCCACATCAGTGGTGAGTCTTGACTGTGTTTGGAAAACCAGTATGATTGGAATATATGTCTGCAGTAACGTGTGTTTGCTATCCAGCTATAAGGATCAAATGTTAAATTTGCATACCCATTTTTCAGATACGCTTATGAGTTTACAATTTGCTTTGTGATGATCAGTTTTTGGTGAGAGAACTAGACAAAAATGAAATTTACATTTAGTTAAGCATGATTTTATTTTATATACACGCATATATATATACACACACAATGTTACTTGTGTGCATGTATACACATACAGATTTCTCAGTTTTCTGTAAAATTTTTACTTTATAGGCAATGTTGTTTTCATCACTGACATTACGCTTTATGGCATGCGTGGCTAACAGTCTCTTTCCTGGTACAGTGAAGTAGAGCTGTAAAATTCTTTGGTTTATTTCTATTGCCCAGTGACCTGAAATATCTCTGGTCAACAGTTTTGAATCTTGTCATTCAGTTGGCTTTTTCGTTTGGCCTGCAGATCTAGAAGAATTACTACTAGCTTCAGAAAGAGAACATTGTATTTAAAAAATAAAATGGTTGTCATCAGTGCCCAACTTTGTATGCCCTTTTTGTTAGAGTTAAAATAGGAGAAACCACTAGATTATTCTTTCCTACATATGTCAATAATCAGTGATATCCAGCCCTCACTGTGCAGTACTTTTTATGTTAATGTTGGTCAAGGATGGATTTGTACAAGGCAGAATTGCTACTGCTTTCTTATGTACAGCATGTTCTCTACTTGCATAGCAAGGGAGAAACAGTGCAACTTTAGCCACCTGAGGGAGCAAAAGCACTGCTTGCCCTCTTCCAGATGCATCCTTAGAGTGATGGTAGCATCACCATTGCTGCAGTGATCATCTTCACTGAGAGAAGCAGAGCAGCAGAGCAGGCCCTGGGCACCTTGCTCTTGTTCTACTGCAACAACAGGAACAATGATGTTAGAATCTGTCAAGTAAATGTTACCCAAGAGACTGCCAGCCCTTATCACAGGGCTTCTGTGTTCCTGCTCACTGCTCTGGAGCTGCTCATGAGGAAGATGGAAAGGTGTCCTACAGACAAGGATCGCAAGGATCGTGCAAATCTACTCTATGGCTGTAGGGGATGACTGTATGCTTATGAAAGGCTGACTTAGCATCAGTTCAGTTTGGAGGGCGAGAATTATTCACAGGTATGTGATGAGGATTTTGTTCCAGTGAGTCTGTTGGTTGTCCTGATATTACCTCTACAGGGCTGACTTCACTAATATTTCCTTGCCACAATACCTTTCTCTCCATTAATGAACTTGGCATGAAAAAAAAAAAAAGGTTGACTTGTTAGTCTGTGTTTTCAATAGTGCTCTTAAATTTAGAGTGTGTCCTGGAGCAGCACAGCCCTGAGCACCCCTCCTGGAAAGCTTGCCTCTGTGGTGAGGAACCCATTTCCCCAAACATCCTATTATGTGCTCTGGGTGTAAAGACTGTGATATATGTCCTTGGACAGTCCTTAAGGGCCTAAGTTCATTTGTATTAGAAGGATTGATTGTATGTTTGCCACTGCAAAACACAGATACAAAACAGACTTGATGCAAGTGAACTGAGGTAGTTAATTAGGTTGAGTGGATGTTCTGGTGACTTATAGATAGAAACATTTTGGTTTAGAAAGGTTTTTTTTTGTTTGTAGTTATACAATCAATTTTGCTGATATGGGAAAAAATTTATAACTTAAGAAAATGGATAATGTATACCTGAGAGTTAATCCGTACTGTATATCTTAGGAGATAAATCAGTCCTGACAACTGTCAGCATTATTTCAGCTGCAATGAAGAAAAGAGTACTTAAAAGTTCTCTCACCATTTACCAAAAGTATTGATTCCCCTCATAATTCTGGGATTTTGCTAGTAATGCCTCATTATGTTTTAGTTGTGTTTGGAGAGTGTTTGCCAAGGATTGATCCAACACTGTTGCTTTCCTGCTTTAAGGCAGCACCCAGATCAGGCTTTGCTTTGCTGGGAAACAGGAAGAGAAAAAGGGAGGAGATGCTGGTCAGCAGCAGGTGGAACTGGGGACTAACCTGCTAACTTGATGGAGGTGGCAGGGAGAGGTGGAAAGTGGGAGCCTATAGCCGGAGAGGATGGTGTTAGCTCCACCCTGGCTACTGCTGTTCTTCAAGTCCTGCGTCAGCCCCTTAGGGCCATCAACTATCCATGTAATAATTTAAAATTATGTGCATTCAGGCCAGGGTTAATTGAGTGTGCAAAAGAAAGTTTTTAATTAGCTGCTTGCTAAGCTTTTCACACTTTACCCTCAAGTCTATCTCGAATGAACAATAGCATATTCCACACTGTGCACTTAAATCCTTAGTATTATGAAAATATAAATGTTTTCTTTTGAGATTTTCTCTCCAAAGGCTGTGACGTCTGTGAGTTGAGCAAGCTTATCTGAGGAAGAAATTAAAAAAAACCCAAATATCTAATATTACACAACCAGGATTTATTCAGCTGCAAGACATTAAACCCCTTTCCAACACCATTCTTCAAGATTCATAGAATAAGCTCTATAGATATGAACTAGAAAATTTTTAATGCTGTTAACTTCTTAGATTTTGAGCTGCTTATTTTTCATCTTTAGCAAATTGCATCTTCTGTGACTCCTGCTAAGGAAAGTTAGCTGTCTTCTGTTCTTCAGCTGATGTTAAAGCTACCAGCCCCTTTTCTTCTTATTTCTAGCCTTTTGAAACTCAAAGATGTAGAAGTAAAGCTTAGAAAAAAAAATAAACCAATGTTTGGACATGTAGAGAAGCAGCTTATCTAACTTACAATAATGAAGACCAAAATCTCCAAAAAAATGCTTTCAAGTGGGAAGATCATAAATTGCACAACTCTTCAGTAAACGTTATAATGCATGAAGGCTTGTTCAGGGCTTTAAAATTTATTTAAAAAAAAAAAAGCAAAGAAAAATAAATTAAAAAAGCTTTCAAACCAAGACAAAAGAATTTGTGCAGAAAAGAGAAGCAAAAATTATGTTTTCATCATGGGCTGAAGGCTGACCAGGTCATCTGCCAGGGACTCTGGTGGTAAACTGAAGTCTTGTCATTTTCAAAGTACCAGGTTTTATACTCCAACTTTCGTCTACAGCCACTGAGGGGATGGCAGATTTACTGTTTCCCTTGTAATCCTAATTGCTTAGACAGATTTTTGGTGTGTAACACCTACATATTATACTCCCATAATATTGACCCCTTGCTAACTGTAGCTAATAAAATTGGTGCTAAGAAGTATTGGACTACATGATGACTGAGCTTGACATCTTTTTACGTACAGCCAGTGTAGGTGGTCTTTCTCAGCTGTTTTGCTCACTTTCTGAGACTAATTCCTTTGTATAGCTGCTGCCAGAGCTATGACTGGCAACAAGCACAGCAGCATTAATGAGGTGCGGCAGCTGAAGTCCTGTCCTTGGCATGAATAACCTGCCCATGGTGATCAAGGTGATTTTGTTGGTACTTAGTTGGGATTGTACTTAGAATAAATATTAAAGAGTTTTGTACATCTACTTGTCTTGAGTTACTTTTACAGGTGTCTTCACTGCAAGTTCTTCTAATACAGACTGACCAGCCTTCTACTTCAAAACTGTGCTGTGTGGAAACCGGTTAAAAATGTCACTGCTTCATGTATTTAATTTGAAGTTCTTGCTAATCACACTGGACCTTCATTACATATTGAATTTTTGAAATACTGCCCTTGTCTTCCCTGTTCTAAACCTTCCACCAAACACCGTCTCTGGTATAAGGGGATTTATTAGCAGTTGCAGAGAATTCACCTTTAAAGGAGATAAAATTATCAGTAGGTAAATTAATTTTCATAGCTTCTGTCATTGATTTATTAATAGTAAGACCCGTTGGCTTGGCAGAGCTTACAAGACCATCTGTCTTTTTGTGCACATCTTCACTTAAATGCTTTTCTGTAATAAGAAATCAGACTTGGTCAAGTGAGCCAACTCTGCCAATATGTACTTTAATTTTTGTTTGAATAGTGAATAGGATAAGTCAGTTGTGGACAGAGATGATGTTCACCTACACTTTTATAATAATTAGTTAATAAGAAGGGGTGATGTTAAACCTGTCTTCGGAAATTGTTTCCTGGATTTGTGCTTGCTTAATCTACCTGTTGGCCAGATGTCCATGACAGCAATGCCATCTCAAACTCTGTATGTGTTGAAAGTAAAACACCAAAGCCAATTTACAAACATCAAGGTACAATTTAGGTACAAACAACATTATTAACATACAGCTTTGTGAGTGCCCAAAGAGGAATTTAATGAAAAGTACCCCTCTTCTGGTTTTAGATGCAGGAAAGATCTAGTATGAACAGAATTAAGTGTGGTGTTAAGTCCTGTTGGGCTAAGTGGGTTGTATTTGAATGTACTCAACAGGGAGTCAGCATAGATGACTTCTAAAATTTCTTTGTGTTTTATGTTAGATATAAATTGCACCTGAATGATACATATATGTAATAACTCAGGTCTTTTCCCCATCTTTTCACATTTGTAAGCCTCGAGCAAAAACCTCACAGGAATTTTTCATGGGAATTGAAACTCTCCTAGTAATCATGCCACCAGTTATCATCATGGCTCAGGATAATAAGCAAGAAGGCAGATGAGCTGGCAAAACAAGGTAAGTAAATGATCCATATTTTGTACCTCCACCTCCAGAGCTCTGCGCAAAATGAAACAGAAATCAGATAAATTTATGTATATATGTAAAACTCTGTATGAGGTGGTTGTGAACAGTGTGTTCTGTGCTTCAGTTTTATAAGGCAGCAGTAGCACTTGAAATGAAATCACGTTCTAAAAATAAATGTTAGTGAGACCTTGAAAAAAAATCAAATCACAAAGGTGCCACTAAGTCACTTTGATGTTATTGGGGAACTTTGCCTATGTGGAAACTCATGGGTTTCATGCACTTGTATTAAAATAAAGCCAGTTTCCATAAAATTTGTTATGCATGCAGACTGCTGGTTGGGTGTCCCTAAATGAGCACAATTTAAAAACTTTCCTTTAGCACCTTGTGAGAGGTCTCGGACAGGCAGGTGTTATTAGTGCATCAGTCTGAACCTACTACCTTGGGGTGATGAGGTGGACCTGATTTTCCTGCCATCAGTATTTTGTAAGACGGCTGATCTGTGGTGAGTTAATGAGAGCTCTTTCTCATTTAAAATGTGCCCCATCTTCTGTATATGGAAATGAGTTGAGTCTGAGCAGACATTACTCAAAAATCTTCATGTTTCGTTTTCATCTCTTCATGAGAGGAGGAAAGAGTCACAGGTAGGAGATGAAAATATTTTGATGATTTGTGGGGAAGGAGAACATCTATTGCTAACTGTACAACTGTTTCTGTCCTTCCAGCTGGTGTTTGGCTGGTCAGTGAGAGGACCTGTGGCAGAGCAATCCATTGCAGTGGATTTCCTAGAGTGTCCCAATGTTCAACGTGTAATTCCTATAGCTTTAAGCAGATGTAGCTTACTGGCTCACCCCTTTATTTGTTGGGGAAAGGATGTCAATTTGTGCTGAACAGCCAGGGTAATGTATGTCCTGGCTGTTCTGGTGATGGTTCAGGGGCAGGAGGAAGGCCAGGAGGGGCAGTGGTGGACATGGCTGCACTGATTCCTGTCTCTGAATCAACCTGTGTGTTTCAGTTCCAGCAGGTTTGCCCTTGTGTCTGAAAATGTCCTTGTACCTCATCTTGGTGACTGCACACATCTTGCTTCAGATGCCTTCTAGTTCTCCTGAGAGCACCTTTGGGAAGATGGGCATGACTTCTTTCCTGTTGCAAGGCCGAAAAGCTGCAGTCCAGTCACTGCGAGGAGACAGCGACCGAGGGCTAAGACACAAGCCTGGATACTGTGTGCTTCTTCATGGGAAAAAGGCAAACCCATATGCTGACCCATTCTCTTCTTGCACCTATAGTACATGTGATGCATAACCTGAAATATTATATGATCACTAGTTCAAAAATAGCCTATGAGAATGCTATTTATTCGACCTGGGTTGCATTGCACATAAAGGCAAAATTAAACTATAAAAATCAGTTTTACTTCGTATCTTAAAAGACTTTTTTTTCTTTCATGTTGTGAAAAACATTTGCTAGTTTTCTTCCTAGTAGAATTTTCTGTCAACTTACTCTTCCTTTTCTGAATTGAATTCATCCCCTTACCTACTTACAATTTTTTTTATCAGGCTCTCAGGTTTAGCAAATCAGTCTATCACTCTCTCTTGCACCGGAAAAATAGTGGCTTTCCTAGCCACTATATTCTGACTATTCTGAAGTTGTGAAACAGGTGTCTTACCTCTAGCAGTGTCTTTTTTTCCTTTTCTGTTGCTCTTCAACATGCTTCTTGAATGCAATCGAGTGGGATAGCATTGTAGTGGTTATAGATAAAATACATTTGATAATAGAAAAGATACTAAAAATTCTTCTATTTTCTCCATGTTTATCTTTTAATCAGAGATTAAAATGCCAAGGGGGGAGGCTTAGCCCTACTGAGGCAGGATCCAAAGGCTGGAGTTCCGAAAGATTGGAAAGTAAATCAGAGAATCATAGAATTGCCTAGATTGAAAAGGACTTTATATCAAGTCCAACCATCAACCTAACACTGACAAAAATAATTTGTCAAATGTCTTTCTCTAAGTAATTTTGGTTTCATTGTGGGTATATGTTTCTACTATTATTATTGTTATTAATGACCTTTAAAGGGTATGTACATACACGTAGATTTATGACATCATTACAAATTTTCAGTTCCAGACCTATGTTGACTGAACCTAGCAGCAAAATAATTCAGTGTGGGAGTTACAGGTTAAATACCTGCTTTGAAGGAGAATTAACCCTATAAAACATTCAGTAAGCTGCAACCTTGATGGGCTTGGCCACTTCTTCAAAGTGACTCAAAGCTGAAAGATATTTTTCTGTCTTTACATGCACACCAGCAGAAGATTAAAAAGCAGAATGGAAAATGGTTTGAAGGTGCAAGTATTTTCCAATTAAGCTTTCAGAATTAGAAACTACTGATAATAAAAAATTCTCCAAAAAGAACTAGAGGAAGATAAGAGGGTAAACTTAAAGGTCCTCTGAAAAGAGTTTCATGGTGTATTGAAGCCAGGTGTTTTAAAGTATTAGCACATCAGAAATTGTCTTTAAACTAGGAGCTTGTTTTGTAGCATGGGTATGTACACATTCCTCAACCTTTGCTAAGGAGCAGGAGACCTTTACATTTTAAGCTGATTTTTAGCTTGGCTGCCTATAGATTTGTTGTGAATATTTGTTGTTTGTAATTATAAACTACTGCATCTTGATATTTATTTTTGTTCTGCTGTTGTGGTTTGGAGATTGCTTTCTTTTTAAGACCTTTATTACCAGAAGTGTGTTATCACTGTAAATTTATATCAAATAGGTATCCTTATTGTGTTCCTTTGTCTAGTAATATTTTTAATCTTAAGACAACTCTCTTGTTGCTGCAGAGCACTGCTATAAACAGGGACTAGTTCCTACAGGCTTGTATTTTCAGAATATGTTGGCTTTTGTAATAAAGTTTGAGTTTGAGATGAGCAGAGGGCATGAGATGTCAGAAGTTACCGGTGGTTTTCAAGAACTCCTCTGACATTTCCTTTTAAGAAACATTTTCAAATTTTCTTTTTCTCCACCTCATAACTTTATATTACTGTTTATTCTACTGAAAAGCTGATTCTAAATACAAATGCTCTGCTTTGCACCTAGGTTTCCCAGTAACAGATGAGCGAGTGAAAGGCAGGTAGAAAGACAACTACAGAAGCGTGGCTGGCTGAGGCAAAACAAAAGCAGATGTTAGCAGAAAGAACCCAGAATCTGAGCTTTCTCACTGAAAAACTGAGATGAGATGTTTTACAAGGAGAAAGAAGATTGAAACAAAAATTCAGTAGTGAATTCTTATTCTAATTCTTACTACAGAGTTCATAAAATCAATTTGGTTATTTAAAAAAAAAAACACCACCACAAACAAAAACCAAAAACAAACAAAAAAAACCAAAACAAAACAGGGAACAGAGTTGTGACTTGGGATAAGTCATCTTATACCGGTGCATTGCTTTCTTAACAGAGATGTTTTTGACTTCAAAATATTTTAAATGTGCAGCTTTTAAAAGCAGAACAGCACAAAGCAGTCAAGTTTTCAGTTAGAAAGTTGCTGTGTCACTGGAAAAATCCAGCTGTATCTTTTTATATATGAGGTAAGTGCACTTTTTTTTCAAAGGCTCCTTTCCTGACTGCTCTTTGCATTTTCATTACTGGCACCCTTAGCCCTGGGGATTCTCACCTACTCTCCTTCCATTTCTGTCTTGGTTTCTATGCCATGAAAGCTTACTCTCCTCTTCCCAGCTTCCTCTATTATAAAGACTTGTGTAAGAATTATAAAGAACTATATTTTCCTTATGTAAGACTTATGTAAGGCTTATAAAGAATTATAAAGAATTTATAGTCTTGTTGGAACAATAAGGTTACAGGGGGAATTAGCTATTACTGGGTCTTTGATGTAGTACTACTAGCCTACAACACTGAGAAACATGGGGGGGTTATGGTTGCTTATTCAAAAGGCTAAACATAGATTGCTTGAAGCACTATGCTTTAGTTTTTTTCTTCAGTGCTAATGCAAAGGCAAAGTCCATGGGCTCAAAGCCTACCTTCAGAAAGAAGCATGCATATTTGACACCTGATTTCCATTTACTGTTGCCCCAAGGCCTTCTTGTTCGAAAATGTTTTTCACATTCCCAGGAGAGGACTGCACTGCAGACATTTGAATTTGGGTACTGGTTACTAAATAACTTGTTTTCACTTACCCATTAATTTCCAGCATCAAACTCTCCATTCCAGTCATTGTAGTGGGGCAAATCGTTTTTATTACAGACGGCTATACTGTATGTCCAGGGAGTCAGCTGAAGGTGGTTGGATTTTTATTGAAAATGAAATAAAATTACACAGCTTCACTATTTATAACGGCCTCTAAAAGTTTGGTCTCAGTAGAGATTGTTAGAAGAAGTACGGATCTACAGAGATCTTTTTAACATAGTAATCAGAGGTTGATGGCTGTTGAGATTGTGAACAAGAAGAAAGATTTATTGCTTCTGGTGTTGTGTTTTGCCAGAAACATTGATGTCTTTTCCACAAAGATATTTCTCTAGATATTTGACCTCTCTGGATTTAAAGAAAAAAATGGAGAAAGTAAGAAAACTTATAGACCTGAAGAACCGAGTTAAACAATTAAAGTTAAAAAGGCTTCTTGCAGAAGGGAATATTAAATAAAGTCAACATTCAGGATTAATAAATTATGTCAATGTTATGGTACTTAATTAAAGCTGTAATGCTTTCATCATTGTTTAATTTCCAGACTGTAAATGCTCTAAATCAGCAAACAGAAGCTCACACCAAAGTAGATCTCATCTTAGTTCTCGTTCTTCCAAGTCAGTCATGCCATCATTTTAATTCTTGTTCTGGTCTTTTTGTATTATTAGAAAAGAAAAATCTGTGAATGATTCTATTCATTGTAAACTGTATTAGACTGTGATGTATGTAGTACTTCTTTATAGTGCTGTTTTCTTTTCAGAGACTTTGGGATATTTTTTTGTGATTGGGAGTAGCAATGTGTTTCTATCTTATTCCACCTTTGAATAACTTTTCTTTATAACAAAAAAATTATTACAACAAATAATTAGTTACTTACAGGGGGGAAAAATAGCAAGACAATTTTTTCTTTTTTCTGTTTTTGCTCAGAACCTTACATTTTCTCTTCAGTTTAGAAACCACATTTGTAGAAATAAGCTGATCTAGTGGGAGGTGTCCCTGCCCATTGTAGGGGGCACTGGAACTCCCTTCCAACTCTAATCATTCTATGATTCTATTCTATGATTCTATGATTTTTCCAGTGCAACCTTGTTGACATGGCTTGCTTTATGTGTATGTCTTACAATATTGGAAAATACTTTAAATTATATTTTCATTAATGCAGAAATCTCAGCTTTCATGGTTAGTTAGTGCAGAGTGGGCAATGCAGAGGTAAGGAAATCCTCAACTAATCTGCAGTTGTGAGCAGCTACATACATTGTGTCTCTTTGCAAGAAGACTAAGCAACTGTAGGTTAGAGAGCAAGTTTGGATCTCAAGGAACTGAGATGCCCCTTGGCACCTGCAGTCCAGTTGATTCTACGTAACTAAATGACCAAAACCCGCCTTTGTGTTTGAGAGTGTTTGATAAATATCAGTACAGAACACACAATACTGTATAAAAGGAGACACATAATACTGCAGTTTAAAGGTAATTCTGAAACATGTCACTGAGTCTATGTTTGAAAATTATAGTGGCCAAAGTTAATAAGAATGATACATACAGTAAAGATCAAAGCTTTTAAAAAATGAATACGATTCATTATTGAATATCATTTTTGCATAAAAAAGGTCCTCCATATCCAGTTCATCTATGAACATCAATGCTTTTAATGCATTACTGCTGCACTACAAAAGCAGATAGCAGGAAGTAGATCAGTCTATGGAAATGTATCAGCTGTGTTATGAACGCTCATTGCTTTTTATGATAATACCTACAACTGGTAGAATAAAACACAGTTATTCTAGGGTTTGTTTATTTATTTGCTTGATTTTCTTCTATCATGCTATATCCTTCTTCATTTCAAGGATGATCTGCAAGGAAAAAAGTAATTGTGGTGACATAATTTTCACCCCCTTTTTGATTTGCAAAGCAAAAATAAATATTCTTGATACTAAAAGTTTTCGGCTATAATCTGCTTGTTCTGAAATTCAGATTCTGCCTGGTTGTAAGATGCAGGTACTTGAAGAATGGTTGAAATTATTACAAGAAAATTTTTACAAGAAACTTAAACAAAGCTATAGTAGAGGATCTAGCAGGTTTTTTTACAAGTGAAACTATTTAGTAATCCCATCTAAAAAATGTCAGAAAGAAAGAAAGAGAAAAAAATAATTAATAATTAATTATTTAATAAAAATAAATGTACAGAAACCCATTTCCAGACCTAACTGAAATGTCATTCTGGGCAGGTTTCTACAATTTAGAGTCTTTTGTTGGAATCAGTGGGCCAAGTGCAGGTGAAGAGATGTGGCCACAACTGAAAAATGCATTGTAGATCTTTTGAATATCTAAATTCCTTGTTATGGAAAAACAGGTTCCATAAAAGTGACTTCCAGTTCAGAAGGAAAATACAGGAGAATAAAAACTAATTTATTAGTACACAGTTTTTATTTGGGGTACAGGCTTTTCGGGAAATTGTATGCAATTATTTTAAATCTTTTGAGGATTGCTTCTGGCCGCAGTTTCCTAAGTGCAGCTCTTAAGTGAGGGCAGAATTATCTCTATTCTTTCAAATCAGGGGTTTGATCCCAACTGCAGAGGGATGTTTATGTTGGCTCATTGACTTTAAGTGAGATTATTCACATATGTAAATATAATACCTAGTATAATTATGCCAAATTAAACACCAACTAAAAGTATTCACGGAATGGAGCTTCAATGGAAGTGCTTCATCAAAGGATGACTATAAGTAGGAGAGCTTTTAGAATTTAAGTAGAAGAGTTTTTAGAATTTGTTGGTGTCAGGATTCATGTCACTGAGAAAAATGAGAAGATGTCAGTGTCTTTCATACAAAGATAATGAGACGATTATTCCATTGTATATAGAGCATTGGTTGGCTGTATTATAGAAGACTGGCTTTCTTGAAAAATGATCATTGACATTTCATTGTCCTATGATCTATGTACTGAATAGAAATCTCTTCATGGACTAGTACTCTTAATGAAGGTCATACATATATGGTAGTTGACTATATTAAAGATTATCCTAATAATAGGATGTAGAAAAAGAACTTTTTAAAACTTGAATTGGTATATAACCTCTTGGTGGGAAAAGCACTGTTAGAGAAGTGATTTGCCACCACCAAACTATAGCCCAAGAAAACATAAAAAAGCTAAAACTTCAGTATTTCTCCATCTTGGAAATCTCTGTGATTAAACCCTCAAAGACCTGGGCCTCCTCAACCTCACCTATTTTCAGTGTGAATTGTGTTGGTTTTCTCTATTGAGAGAGAGTTCCTCTGCACTGTGTAAGGTCAAGACGCTGAAACCCAAGCCTGTTTACATCTGTGTCACAAAACCTTAATTTTTCTTGGTAGCAATCTGTGGGGCAGGGTGGGCAGGAGCATAGAGATTAGCTGTTTTCTAATGCAGACCTACAGAACTGATCAAGTAAGTTCCATAAAGCCTAGAAATTAGTTCTTACAGTAGCATTCTCCCCATTAAAAAAAGCACAAAACCAAACCAAACCCCAAAAAGACCCAAAAAACCCCAAAATGAAAACAAAACCAACAAAAAAACAGAAAACAAACAAACAAAAAACCCAACAAAACCCCCACAAACAAAAATCCCAACAAACCCATGAACCTAGTATCATAAACATCCTTGTTTGATGCTTTTTTCAGGACTTTTTATTGGTGCTGAATGTCTGCACTCCTACTGACTCAGAGTTTAATGCTTCACACTTCTGAATACCACGCTTGCTGTGCTAAGGGTGACCTCAGTCGCAGAACAAAGTTACTTTTTGCCATATCTTTATGGTTTCTGAGGGGGAAAGAAGATATTTCCTGTTTACAAAGTGATATTCCTAAAGCTGTTTTTCTATGTTCGTCATCTTGCCAATAATTCTTCTTCCATCAGCTTGTAGATGACAAGACATGTACTGGTATTTTTCTTGGTTTCTGGTTTTCATGCACTTCCAGCCCAGCAGTGCCGTGGAGCTGATGGATTCCTGGGAATCTGATGTGAACCATGCTTTGAGGAAAGCAAGGTTTCTTGAACTCCCTTCCCTCTGACACTACTGAATTGGCACAATACCTGGCTCATCTGTGGCCTTGTTTATTGGTCTTTTTTTCCAAAAGCTATGGAATGGGACTCTGCTCAGTGTATCTTACCTAGAGGCCTGATGAAAGCTGTCTAGAACTAGTCAAGTCAAACAAAGTGTAAAAAAATATGGAGTTATTAAACTAACCTCTGATTTTCCATGGATTTCCATGTGTTTGCTTTTAAAATAACTTACTACTGTAGCTTTCAGGGAACGTCCCCAGGAGAAGAAAACCACAAATATATTCAAAAATGTTTTACTAAAAAACAACTCTAGACTTATAAAAAGTGATAATTTCCTTGAAATTTCTCTCCTAAATGCTAAATATGCTCTAGTTATTCCTGTGGTCCTGATACTTAAGAAACTTTTACATATGAATTCTTAAAGAAATCGAAAACATGTCAACACATATTCTTCGGTGAATAAATATGCAGAAAGTCTCTGTAAAGTTTCAAGACGCATGTTGTCCTCAGAAGAGCATGGATATGAATCAAAACAAATTTAGAGACAAGGAAAAGCTGAGTGTGGGTGGAATCTAATGGCATTTCATAGTAATGCCATCACTTAGTACAGTCAGTGCACTGTCTATTCACAAATTCTACTGAGCTGTTCTTTTATTTATCTTACTTTCTGTTCTCCTCCGTTCCTCCATGACTTTATTGCATCTCACCACTGATTAGACTATCAGATTATAAACTTTGTGTTCGAGAGTATGTCTCATTTTATACTTGCATGGTATTTAGCACACTAGGGCTTGAGCCCATGTACTTTCTTTGAGAGCTGAGAACTGTTTGCATTATGATTCAGCAGTACAAAAATCTAATAAACATGGCTTTGTTTTCAACAATTAAGAATCACCATGCATAAAAATGTACAAATGTTTCACATGCATCTCACATATCTCACTTTGCACCATGGTTTAGGCACATTCTGATTGATCAGAAACCGTTTAGGAGGACAGGGAGCCCTCTGTACCTACAAAATGTAAACATACCTATATAGCTTCTGAAATGAAATAAGATCAAGCTAGCTATGTTACAGTCTGTACAGAGTATTGCTTCTAGATATTATGTCATATTTGAGTCCCAATTATCCCAACTGAGCTTTAAATTCCCGGAAATGATCATGGACAGTTATCATTAGAACACTGTGGGAATTACCATACTTATACTGATGTCAAGATTGCATGAATTTCCTATATATAGGTATTACAGTCCTGAAATATTTGATGTTAAATCCCTCAACTGTCAGCATGAGTCTTGCCTTCCGAAAAAGAACAGTTGGGATAATGGCTCATACCTTGGAAGGGCACACAGCGTGAATAGTAATGAACTCATGTTAAAAAACACAGATGATCTTGTAACAGGTCATACTGGAAGTTCTGATGTCCTCTAAACTGCCATCTTGATACATGATCACTATTCACCTTTATCTGGTATGGCATGGGCAGTAAGTGTAGTGTGCTTGTGATGAAACTTTGTTTATAAATACAGTGCAGCACAAAAGGAGGATGTTCAGTTTCTGCTTCATTGTCCTGTCAGTATGGCTCATTTATTTTCAAGATATTAAAATAATAACTTTCAAGGGCACATTGCAAAGCCTATTTTTGTAGAGAGAAAGTTGGAGATAAGGGACAGAAGAGTGCGCTCAGGTCAGGGACCAGTTGTTTTCAAGGGTTTTTTTTGAGTCAACCTATCTGATGATGTCTGTTCTAGCTTTGTTTTTTTTAAGATTAAAAAAGGATAAGAGCTATCAGGAGACTGTAGGATATTGTTATGCTGGTCTCCTTGTCTTCCTAAAAAGCCAATGGATGTTAATGGTTCTCAACCCTATTGTAGAGCAAAATGGTGTTTTAACCTTTCTTTACTGGTTCAAGCATCTTAAGATTTTTATTTTAAGTTTTATTATAATTTTTAACATTATATATTATAATTATCATCTATTATAAGAGCTATCATATTCTTCTTCTAGTACTGCAGATGGCTCAGTTCAAGACCCTTAGGGCAGTGAGGAGGGTGCACAGGAAACTCACTGCCCTGGACTTCAGAAGAGCAGAGTCTCTTCAGGGATCTGCTTGGTTGAGTACCATAGTATAAAGCCCTAGCCCAAGAGGGGCCCAAGAAAGCTGGTTAATATTCAAGGATCTCCTCCTCCAAGCTCAGGACTGATGCGTCCCAACAAAGAGGAAGTCAGGCAAAAACACCAGGAGACCTGTATGGATGAACAAGTTGCTCCTGGACAAACTCAAGTAGAAAAAGGAAGCCTACAGAGGGTGGAAGCAAAGACAGGTAGCCTGGGAGGAATGCAGAGAAATCAAGTAGCCAGGGATCAGGTTAGGAAAGCTAAGCCCTGATAGAATTAAATCTGGCTGGGGACATCAGGGACAAGAAAAGCTTCTATAGGTACATCAGTGATAAAAGGAAGACTAGTGAAAATGTGGGCCCTCTCCAGAAGGAAACAGGAGACCTGGCTACCCAGAATATGGAAAAGGCCGAGGTGCTCAAAGACTTTTTTGCCTCAGTCATCATAAACAAGTGCTCTAGCTGGATCACCTAAGTCACAGAAGGCAAAGGCATGGACTGGGACAATGAAGGATGACTCACTGTAGGAGATCAGGTACACTGAAGGTGCACAGATCCATGAGACCTGGTGAGATGCATCTGCAGGTCTTGAAGGACATGGGGGATGAAATTGTAAAGCCACTATCCATCATATTTGAGAAGTCATGGCAGTCTGGTGAAGCTCCCTCTGACTGAAGTTCCTACTGAAAAACATAACGCTCATTTTTAAAAAGGCACAACAGGAACACCCTGGGAACTACAGGCCAGCCAGTCTCACCGTTGTGCCTGAGCAAGATAATAGAGCAGATCCTCCTGGAAACTGTGCTAAGACACACGGAAAATAAGTAGATGAATGGTGACAGCCAACATGGCTTCAGTAAGGGCAAATCATGTCTGGCAAATTTGGTGGCCTACTATGAAGGAATGCCTTGAAATAATTGAGTACACATTCATCTGCAGGTGTTTTTGTATCTACTAATAGAAAATGTACAGTTTTCTACATCATCTTTAAAAACTTCTTGATGTCACTGTGAACTGTTGGGAAGGAATCATTTCAGATCAGAGATTTATCCAGATCCTTTCTTTCAACAGCAATATCTCTACTACTACAATTCCTGCTAAACTGAGATTTGATCCAGCTAGTGCTCAGTTGATGTATGCCAGAAAAAACAACTAACTTGTTTATCTGTTGAGCATATTTGTGCTGTAAGATTAAAAGATTGGAATAAAGATTTGAGAAGAAGCTTTTGGAAGCTGCTGGAGATTAAGTTTAGTACTTGAACTGCATTCTCCTTTTTATTGTGGAAATTATAAGAAATTATTTTTAAAAGGTAAAATTTTATTTAATGAAACAAAACAACGGATGACAGGTGAATCAAATGCTGCTGCCTTAGAGCATCACTTCTCAATTTATTTGTCTTATTTTTTTCTCATGTGTATGAGAATTATTAATAATTTCAGTTAGTGCGTTTTTTCTTTGTTGTGTGGGGTTTTTGTTTCTTTTTTTTTTTTTAATTTTTTAAAATGTTGTCAGAAAAGTATCCTGCTGGGAAAGAAGCTTTGATGTTCAAGCTGTATTTGTCTGGGAATGCAGACCTGAATCAGGTAAAATGGGGTGACTGGGGGAAAGACTGGTAATGTAGGAAAGGCTCAGGGCTGTTGAAAGGAAGGCTGAGGGCATGCTTGTTGATGGGTCTCATTGCTGCTGGAGCTCTGCTGTTACTTCTCAGTAGAGATTCCAAAGCAACAGAAAAAGGATGGAGAGAGCCTGAGAGGTACTGATATGGTTTCCAGAAGTCCCAGGGTTCTTCTGCTCCTGCTCTTTGTATTGCATTCTCACCAAATCTAACCTGCCTCCCACTGTGATGCCTGTGCACTCTGGTATTGTTGGCTCTCCCAGGCTGAGAACTGTGGTCTCCCATGGCAGGGTCAAGTGCTGTAGTATTAATGAAAAGCACTTTACATACTTGGTTTTTCACCAGGTGGAATATTTATTAGACGCTAATGTCTTGTCAATTTTCTTTATCCCAAAGGATCCTGTGGTGGTTTGGGCTGGACTGGCCACTGAAATGAATGACAGATGCTGTCCCTAACATCTCTGCTAAGAGAGAGAAGGACAAGAAAGAGACTTATGAACTTCAGAGAAACTAAATTACTCTAGTGAAATGTTAATAGCAAAATAATAAAAAGAAAAGATAATAATATATAAAAAAAAAATGAAATATTGAGTTCCCAGGATGATGACCATGTCATCAGCAGGCATTGGGAAAGTCCCAGTCTGGACTCAGCTGTGGATGGGAGCTGAACTCAGGAACTGGATTCAGGAACACACGGCTTGAGATCAAAGGCAGATGAACAAACAAAGTCTTTCACAGACACTGGCCATTGAAGAGAGAGGGTTGACCCTTTGATGCCTCAGCTTTATCCTGAGAATGACGTAAATGGGATGGAATACCCTGGTGGTCAGCTTTGGGTCACTGTCCTGTTGGCTCCTCCCCACAGGTGCAACCCCTCTGTGCTTTTCTGCTTCCACCCTTCCAACAAGACATATAAGAAACTGAGCTGACCTTGGTTGTTATAGCAATAAGTATAAGCAGGATCACCTTTGTATACCATTACTTGATATTAACTATAAACATCAGGCCTTATCTCTGCTAGAAGTGGATTCTGTCTGAAAAATATGCTGTTAATTTTAGAGAGTTCAGTTAATTAGAAAAGCCTAAATTGAACAGAAAATTGTCCCTGTTTTACCTCGAACTAGAACAGACAGTCACTATTTGCTTTGGGTTGGTTACCAGAAAAGAAGTTGAAGTACTACTCCTAATCAGGGCAACAGTCATTATTTTTAAGGGTATTTTTGTGTTTAATTTATAAACACAAATGAAAGTCAGATAATGAAGTGATCAAGCATTTTCAAATAAAAATACTTTCTTGGAAAAATGCCTAGTAGTGAAATCAGAGTACTATGGCTACTTTTGCCAATAAAGCCAGAAGCCTAAACCATTATGACAGCACCAGTGACGGTAAAAATGCACCATCCCTATGCACACCTCCCTCTCTCTTTTTGGCAATGCTTTGATAGCAAATTTGGAATGAAAATCCTTGAGTACCTAAGCACAAAATTAGCCATAAAAATTTCCTACTTTGACTTAAAATAATTCTATGTAGATTTCTTTATTATTGTTTTATAAGCATTGGAATTTGTCTTGATATTGGAGGAAAATGGCAAAGGAACAAATTAGAGATACAGTTGTAATGCCCACACAGGTGTAACTTGATGCAATCAAACAAATACAGGTTCTGAAACAGAAGCTGTTGTATGTAGCAAATTGGAAGCTCATTAACCTGTTGCTAATGATGACCTTGTGAGCAACACATCATCAGGCTTTCCAACACTGATGGTATTTGAATAATAACATAGGAAATAAGTTGCTATGAAACAATGATATATATTTCAAAAATCAGTAAAGCAGAACTTTTATTCTGATTCTTTGTTGTTCTACAGAGTGAAATAGTTCTATAGTTTTGTAGGAATCATTTAGTGTGCTTACAAATGTTTTTGAGGAAGGAAAGATAGAATAAGAAAATGTGGATGGTTTTCAAGTGAGACAATAGTCACATGGAGTAGTGCCTTGGTAGAAAGCTGCCCTTTGAATTTCTGGGTTTGTGCCAATGCTAACATAGGGCTGTGTTTACCATTGTAGGAATTCCATAGTTCAAATGCAAATGTTTTAACAGTCCATGGTAAATATTGCTGGGTTTAGTGATGTTTTTCCAGGTAAAGGTCAGTATGCAGGTTAGGGAAAGAAACAACAACAAAAAATTAAATTATGAAGAAACTGCAGGAAAAGTGTTTTGTAGACCATCCTCCATGGATTTTTTCCTGTGCTTGGATACTCGGTTTTGTTTGATGCTGTAGGCTTTTTTCCAAGGCTCAAACCCTCCTAGGAACTTCATTTTGATGAAAGCATGTGTAAATAATTCTGAAGTTTCAATGTAGCTACTGAAATTTATCATCATGTGGTATGAAACCTGAAGTATTTGCTGAAGTGACATTGACAAAGATCCTACTGACACCTGTAAGAGCTTTGTCTGAGTTAACACTTTAGGGTTTGGTTCAAAAAAATGAAGAAAAAGAACTCAGCAACATAAGCAAGATGAAAAAGAAATGTATTATAGACAAAAAAGAAATTCTATATATTCCATAGCAGAGAACCAGATAGGGCCTGGCTTCCCTAAAATGAGGTAGAAGAAAGGAATACTGAGAATATCTGGTCTCATTGTCCCTGTCCAAAGGCTGTGCCAGAGTGTTTCAGTGGGGCTAGTGCTGCTTGAAAGAGCTGAGCTTCAGATATGTCAGTTCATCCTTTCATGTCCCATTTTCACACATTACTGGAGCACTAATACTGTGGTCTCTCAACACACAGGGAGCACATACAGCAGCTCTCCAGGACAACAGAACTCCATGTAGTAATACTTCATTGCTTTTGCCTGAAGAACACCACCCTGGTCCTAATTTTTTTTTTATTTTATTTTATTTAAGACCAAACACAAATGGGCACAGAGCCCAAAGTTTCGTGTGCATTCTCAGTTGAACACTGGGATGTGTGCTGGTAATGTGCACCCAGTTAAGAAGTTAGAAGTTAAGAAGAAGATGTGTGCTCTGGAAAAGGTGATTTCAACACCTATGTCTTCAGCTAAAATGAAGGAATCGAAGCTCTTTTTTTTTCATACAGATAAATACTTACTGGCAAAAAAATATTACATGTTTTACTGTATAACCCCCTCTTTTGAACTGAAATCCTCAGTGAAAAAATCTTCAAAAGCTTTCAGTTGTTAATTTACAAAATAATAAGCCTTTCCAGTAGTATCTGAGACCGTCTGGTAAGGAATGATGCCTAAAAATTAGCTTTGTGTCCATTCAGGATTCAATATGATAAGCTATTGAACTAACATGTGTGTGAATGAAAGTCTCAGGATCTCCAAAGCTTTGTTAGTATCTCATCAATTCTTGGAAATTCTGCCCAGTAGAACATAGAATTGCACAGAATATGTAGCATCTTCTGGAAATGTTTTTACATTTTGTACATGATCTATTTTTCCTTTTTTTTTTTTTTTTCAGTTGGAAAAATCATAAAACTGAAATCTTCTTGGACTTCTCTTGTTGCTGATTATATACGTATTGTGTCAGAGGATTTCAGGTTAGAGTCATTGTTGTCAGGCCCAGCAGCAGCGATAGAGGAGGTGGACAAAGGAGCAAGTTGGACTCTGTCTTCTGTGTCCCTCTGCAGTGACTAGATAATGTTTCGGGTCTGTCATGTCAGTGGGTCTGGCAATGCATAGCAAGGAGCGAGATGGTGCAAAAAGGTTTTTTCAGGTGTATATGTTGTCCATGTTGCACAGGTCCTGGAATCATCCTCTACTCTGTGATGAACAGGTGTGCAGGCATGTATGGGGTGTTCAGTCAAGTCTTCTGACCTTAACGTGGGAAAATGGTCATGTAGACTATAGTTATGTGTAACATACTTCCATTAAAAAGTTTTGAAGTAGGCTTAATCTTACAGAAAGTAGGTACCTTTACTGTACCCTCTGTGTAAAATTAACAGGGGTGATGAAATCTCAAAGAGATTTGGATTGCATTTTCCTTTTTCCTTGCATTGGAGAATGTAGCATACCATTTAGATGAAAGAGTGAGAGCAAGAGCTTGAGTGTTAATACTGGTGGAAAACCTTTCTTGCAACATTAGCTGAAGATGCATAGAGTTTTAAATTAAATTCTATGGTGATATGTAGTCTAATCTCCTTACTAAGAATGTTTTATTGCCCTTTTCTCATAAAATATAAAGCTAGAAACGACTGTGGCTCATGTGGTTTGATCTCCTGTATTGACAGAGTATCTAGACCTTCCCTAAATTCCTATTTGAGCTGGAGTAATTTCTTAAGAAAATGAGTGATGAAAGATTTTGTTGTAAACAGATTCCACTACAACCTTTGGTAGGTTTTTGCAATCACCATCAGTTGAAAGGAAGCAAGATACTTTTGCCTATTTAAGTATAATGGGACTTACCCACGGCTTTGTTGTCTTTATTGTCCTGACGGAGTGCAGCCACTGCAGTGTATCACAGACCAAAAATGGTCTCTCTGATGTTCCTTGAATTTCATCAATTAATAGTAGTGAAAATGAGAGTTAAAAGCTTTCAATGTCATCAGAACATCCCTGGGGAACAACACAAGGTCAAGCATGTGGTAACTACAGCAGGCTAGATCATGGGAACATCTGGCAGCCACATCTAATTCCAGATGTTATACCTGAATCATCCTCCTGTTGAGCTTCAGGGATGGAGAGGTACAGCAGCTCATGGTGGAGATGAAAATGAACAGTTCCCACCTGAGAGGAAGGGGACAAAGCCACAGAAACCGTAGAAACAAAATAAACTCCAAATATTTGGAAACTGATACCGCTGCTCTGAATGTAGGAGAAAAAATGCAGGTCTTCAGGGTTTTGCATAGTGCTGGTGTGTAATCTTCCTACCATCACTGAATGTGAATGAATTGAAGAAGTCTTCTACAGTCATCAGCTTCAACCTGCTGCTCATCATCCAGAGCCTGATCATTCCCAGGGTATTTGATGATAACTGAACTAAAGAAAATGGTATGAGAATTTTCAGCCACAATGGCCATCTCTGCCAGAGATCTTGTGCAAGTATTAAAAAAATAATAAATAGATAACATTGGCTCCAGCTGGGGACCAAAGACATTGAATTTTTTCAAATTTCAAAGACATGAAATTTCCCTTTGCTGTCACCTAAATGGTCTCTCGTGTCTGGACAGTTGTCAGCCAGGTGAGGATATGTCAGTCTTTATTAACCCCAAAACAGGCTGTTCCTCGGCCTTGCTTAATTGCCAAGTTCTGTTAGCTTTTTCCTTTAGTTTTTCATACTGTCGATGTTGTATTTTTCTCTTCAGTCCTTGAGTTACTATTACTGACTTAAACTCTACCTTTTTTTTTTTTTTTTTAATGTTTCCTGTCTTGCCTGGGTATCTTTATTATACTCTATCACAGCTCAACAACTGTTTTTTCAAGAAAGATAAATCAGGGATGCACAGCTGAGCCCTGGGTCTCAGTAGCTGAACCCGAGATTACAGGTTACAGTGGCATGACAACAGAGTTACTAGTTGCTTGAACTCTTTTTAGAAGCACCTCAGATAAGCCTTCCAGAAAATAAAGAAAAATATCCAAAAAGCATTATTCCTTCATGGTTTTGTTGTACGTTATATGCACGTAATGCATATGAAGTAATGCATAAAAAATATCTGGGTCTTAATATGAATAGTGCACAAAAAACATATCAACTATCAATGCTTAATTAATTATTTAGAAAAAAAAATAAAACCTCTGACATGAGATTCCATTGCATTTTTACTCTGATTTATTGATGTGTGCATTTGGAGAGCTCAGCATTCCTCTGCTCAGGAGAAATATGGCATTTTTAGGTTGGAAAGACATTTTTGAAGATTAGGATTTGAATTTTTAAACCAGAAAAATAAACACTTGAATTAGAAAAGTGGAGTTCAAAAGAAAAAAAATCTCATCTCCCTCATTATGCTTGATACGATCAAGCATATGGTATGCTTGATATGGGTTTTAGAAATTATTTGTTCATAGAATCTGATCGTAGCCAGAATGAAACTGAGTTTTCATTAATATTTTTGTTCAAATGTTTACATAATTCAGTCCAGCCTTATTCACTCCTTCTTCTGATATCTTACCATCATTTTTGTGTATCAGGAATACTAGTAGATAGCAAATATCAGAATAAATTTTGCTGCAGATAGTGCTAAGAAACTGTCTTAGCTGCATGACAGCTTTTAAGCATGTACAGTCAGCCAATTTAAATTATAACCTAATTGCCCCATGTCCTCTATATCACAGAGGGTTGTTAGAATATATAGATCACATATATTGATGATATAAAAATATCATATGATTTAGCAAATGTATAACTTAGCTGATTAAAATTTCCATCTTCCATACATTTGTAAGCAAAGCTAAAGCCAATGTCTTCAAAAGCAGCTTGGGAAGTGCCAGCCTTCAGATGTGTTTGTCAATCTTAGTGTGTATGTTGTAAATGTATATTTCTGTAGGATTGGTGTGCAGTTTCATTGGATGTATGTACTTATCGTTGGTGCGTGATGCTGAGGAATATGCTGCATTTCAGAAAGATGTAGCCAAAGGAAGGAAATCATACGCACTGGCATGAGGGAAGACCAGCAGAGTGGAAAACACAGCAGACATGTGCTTCTGGAGCAAAATTGTAAATACAGATCCAGCTAAATTTTGGCTTCACAAACACTGAAGAACCTATAACCAACACAACATCATTCATTTATTACACATGGAAAAGATTTCAGTCATCCTTCTCTGAGGAGTACTGTTGATACAGAGACAAAGATTTTAATACAATTTCTGATGCAGACTTCAATGCTCCAAGTAAGGTGCATTTTCTGGAGATCATAGATTCCAAATTTTAAATGTAATGCTATGAAATCAGTGAACCATTTTTTAACAAGTGACTGTTAAATAAATGAAAAGTGGTTACTTTCCATAAAGGTTAAGAGAAGAATCTAAAAAAGTCACTTAATTATTTTAAGAATTTGTCCTGGTTTGAGGTAAAACAGAACTAATTTTCTGTTCAGTAATTTTACTTTTTTAGCTGGGCCTCTTCTAAATAAGTAAACTCTGAAATTAACAGCATATTGTTCAGAAACTGTTCACTCTTACAGTGATAAGATTGATTATACCAAGGAATGGTGTGCAGAGCAGCCTTTGCTTATACTTATTGCTATAACAACCAAGGTCAGGTAAATTTTTTATTTGCCCCATTGGAGGCGCGGAAGCAGAAAAGCGTAGAGGGGACACACCTGTAGGGAGGAGGGGACAGGACAGGTGACCCAAAACTGACCAACAGGGTATTCCATCCCATCTGCATCATGCTCAGTATAAAAGCTGAGGGATCTAAGGGTCAATTCTCTTCCTTCAATGGCCGACGTCTGAGGAAGACCCTGTCTGCTCATCTACCTTTGATCTGGATCTGAGCATTCCTGACTCCAGATCCAGAATCCAGCTCCTGTCCACCACCAAGTCCAGCCTGGGACTTTCCCCTGTGCCTGCTGGTGACATGATCATAACCCTGGGAGCTTGATACGGTTTTTTACATACTGTATACTTTTTTCCCCCTTTTTTTTTCTTTTCTTCTTATTATTTAATTATTTATTAATATTTTCATTAAAGTAGTTTAGTTTTTTCTAAACTCATAAGTCACTTTTATCTCTTCCTCTCCTGTCTTTTCCTTAGGGGGGGAAGGGGAGGGGCCATCCGTTGTTCTGATTGGTCAATCTGGTCAAAACCACGACAGAATTAAAAACCAGTACAAATGTAGAGTTGCCTTTCTAATGAGGAGTGAGAATAATGTGGAGGTTCTGAACTGAATTTTAAAATGGCAACCCTTAAACGGTATCAATGTATGCAGGATGCCCAATCACACTCAGCTAAAATAGTATACTTTTCATCAATAACCTATTTCTCTTTGTGTTCTGAGTTTGCTTAATTTCTGTGGCCATAGAATAGCACTCTAGAGCACCGCTGAGAATGGAAATGAATCAGAATACAATGAACATCTTGCATGGTCATAGTATGTAGTTTCAGCTGGACTTATCGTTAGTTATTGTAGTTCTTAATATAAAAAAAAAAAAGTCAGATGACTTAATTAAAATAACCGTATAGTTTCATTTGCCAGTGAAAAGAGAAAAGGCCAGTGGAGAATAAGCAAATTTGAAACAATGAATGAGAAACAAGGAAAAGAAATTAACCTGAAATTAAGCATTGTTATGTTCCTTATTTGTTCTGTAATTGCTTAATAATGGTAACTGTAATCTGCAGCCCTGTACACATTAATAATTCTGTATGCATCCATTGCCCAGTGCTAATTTACAAGGGAATACTTACAGAATGAACTAATGAAGGAAATGATAAACTAATTAAGAACTTGTTCTTACAAGTCAACTAAATTGACTGCAAGCGAATCTTTGAAGTGCTACTTTACGACAATACCACTACAAAAACCTGGCATGTATGAACCAAAAAAGGTTCAGCAGAGCAGGTATTAACATAATTCCTACCCCTGCATCCTCTCAAGCTCACTATCGTTCTCATTCAGCTAACGTGTCTGAAGGAACTGGAAAGAAGCAGGTATGCCCTAATGTCACCTGTAGTGACTCTTGTTTTTCCAGCAGTTTGTTCAGAGGTTGCTGGTGCTGTGCAGTAATGTGCCTTTGGGCATTTATTATGGCTGTCCAGTGGGGTCTTCAGCTAGCAGTGGGACTGAGGGGTGCTGAAGAGCACCACCACTCTGATTTTAAGAGGAATAAGGAAAGTGATTCAGCTTCATAATTAACAATTTCCCTTGCAGGAACACAGTGCAGGTGTTCCTTTTTCATCTGATTGGCTCTGAGATTTATGAACTCCACTGCACACAGCAGCTTCTGACACGGGCTGCAGACACTGAGTTGCTCTGAAAGGCTGTGCAAGAGTACATCAAGAAACAAGAGAGGAAATTAAAATAGCAAGTCTTTGGAGATGGCTGATGAGGCTGACTGATAACTCCCATTCTGGAGGAAACCGTAGAGTGTGCTTTTGCAGTAGGGAAAAATGGGCACGTAACTTGGACAGAATGTTGGTAATGGCAGTTACAAATTTCTGCTTATTAATATCCCTTCTGAATGTCTGTGTTAGTGACTGTTAAGTCATTTAGTGACATTTCAAGGAAATGCAAAAAAAATCCTTTTGTTGTAACTGAAGGAACATATGACTGAGTGATCTCTGAAGTTTCAGGATACCCAGCAGCTGAGAGCAATCCAATTCTCCTTTCAGCTACCTGTCCACCGTATGCATTGCAGCAAGGTTGCTTATGGGGAGTGGGCTCCATGGGTGAAAGGTCTGCTGCACAAACCCCTTGGACGGCTGCTTCTCCAAATGAGCTTTGTGGGGTGTGGATCAGAGCTTTCACGATGCAAGAGTTCACTGCTGGGAAGGGAGCAACTGCAACTTGCAGGAAGAAGGACGAGACCTTCCCTTGGCTTTGTGGTCTGTCTTCCCAAGTGACAGGCAAGACTCCTTGCATGGGGCACCCACCACTGACAGCTCAGCTGCCAGCCCTCTTAGGGCCTTCTTAGGTCCTGATTAGGTGGCTTTTCTCTCAGAATCTAGAATAAAAATGTAATCTCTCCCAGAAAGGTCTGAATTCAAGGTAAGCCTGTTTCTCAGCAACCCATACCCAAAGGTTCTGTGACAGGACTTTTCAAATAGTACTTTTGAGGGAAAAAGAGTGCAAGATAACAGGTGTGATGGGTGTGAGGCTTTGGACAAGGGAATTCTGATGGAGCATGTTGTCAGTGTGACTCACTTGATGCAAGTGCTGCTAGATAGCAGGAAGGACAGTGTTTGGCATGCCCCCAATTTTGCAGTAAGGCGGGCATGGTTTCTCCCTACTGTACCTCTGTTCTGCTAAACTGGTCCTCTTCAGCCAACAGTATTTTCTCACTTGCTGCTGATGTGGAGTTCCTCCTTGTTCTTTGTGAAAGACGGTATCACGAAGCAGCCAACTGAATTGCTGCTGTTTAACAGGATCCTTTCCTTAACCTGTTTTTATGCAGTCTGTTATTTTTCAACAGAATTATAGTCTCTTTAGTTTAATTTGAAGTCTTTTCAGACTTTTTTCTCCTGCAAAAGGATTTAAAATAATTAGTATGAAGTCATCAACAAGAAAATTTTCAGTTTGATTAATGAAAAAACATTTTTTGAATTTATTTTTTCATTCATTTGGAATGGACAGGATTATTTTACAGCTTTGCATATGAAATACATCCATTTTCTGGATAAATACAGTGACAAGATGTGATTAGAGACATAGGTGAGAAGCTGCAACTGAGCCAGTTATTTAACTCTGTATTTTTAGCAAAATTTTTCTAATATAAGGAAAAGCACAAATTTGCATGTATAAAAATGAAAGGGAAGTTAATAGGTAAGTGTACCTGAACTGTCAGTCTAAAAATTTATCTTATGATTACTTAAATCTTAATGTTGAAAGAGAAAATCTAGGAGAAAAACAGAGCTTCTCTGAGAGTTTCTTTCAGTTCTCTCTCCTTTAAATCTTATACTGGCTAATTACAAGTCAGCTATACTGTACTATCTCATGCTTCTTCAAGCACAGAAATTTGGCCAGTTTACATAATATTATTGTGATACTAAAAATAAGTTTACCCATGCCTGACATTGTTTAAACTCACCTTAAAGGCAGACTGGAGTAATCCAGATAAATATTTCTCAGAAGATTGTGTCTTCTCTCACTTATCAATTAAAAAAAAAAAAATAGTCCACCTACCATAATTATTGTAAAGAAAAAAAGATTAACAGAGAGACGATCAAACATCTGTGTACAGTGATCTGGCTAAGCTACATGCAAAAATCCAGTCTTGTTACCAATGAGATTGCAATTAGTGGCACCAAAACCAGAATTTTTAACTTAACCTACAAGTACCTCAAAAAGTCAAGTAGGATGATTCTCCCTTACAATAAGAATAGCAAGAGAAAAAAGCGGATTTGTGGCATTAGGCTGAATAGAGGGAATCTATGACAGAGGAAGCAGAGTTTCACAGTTTTAGTCAAGAGGTGAAATGGAAAGACTGCCCAATTAATACAAGGTCCCCAGTTTCATGTGCTGTCTTACAGATCATGCTGGTAAATCCTGTCACTTGAGGAAAAGTCCTACTGTTTCTTATACAGGTCATGGTTATTATTTCCACTGTCTTAAGCTCTCCTGAAGGTAGGCTGCAAATATAAACCCTATTTTCAGATTTCTAAATCAGAGAAATATATTCCAGTTGACAGAAGTCATAAATTTAAGTGATACAGATAAGCCAGTATACCTGGAATACCATCTTTTCCGATATTGTCTGTGACATCTCATTAATTGAGAACAACTTGCATATGCACATATGTATCTCCTTCCTTACTTTACAGTTAGAACTGATTTTGTTTAAAACTGTAGGTGCATTTTCTATGCTAACGATGGTTCTGACATGTAATTTTACAATTAATTAAATGTTGTCTATTGTCTCTTCTCCTGAACACCTTACAATTAATTTTCTATGGAAAGAAATACTGTGGGCTTTTCTTTCAGATATCTTTGCTTTGCATTCTTTACATAGAGAGAAAAAAATACTGAAGAAATACAGATATTCTTTGATGATTTTAAGTTTTTTATAAAGTAGCAGGGCTTTAGATTTTGGGTGAGTGTGTTATTTTATTCAAGCTGTAGCTTTTTTTTTGGTGAATTTTCTGGGAAATTCTCAAAAAACTTCCAAGCAAAAATACGTTTAAATATAAGATAAAGTACTAGAATTTTACTTCATTTGCTAAAATGTGAAAAGTGTTAATTTTTATAATTGGAAGTAGCTTAAGCCTATAAAAGCCTTCGTTCATGCTATCACTGCTGCTGGCATGCAACGATTACATGCTCTAATTTTACTTTTGTAAAGGTTATCAAGAACTGCTGCTACTTAGTAATGATATATTTTCTCTTCTGGATCAATGTTGTTCCTTTGTTTGCTGTAGTATCCCAAAGTTTTATAGAAATGAATCTTAAAGTTGTAAATAAAATAGTAAACATTCACAGAAAAAAAATATTTACAGTTATGCCATAATATGGTGCAATATGAAATAATGTAAAAATATAAAAATGGAAATTCTTTAAATCCATTTTGAATTTAATTTCAAACTGGGAAATTTAGATTTATAATTTTGACACAACATTTTGAAACTTCCAAACAAACCCTTTTCAAATCAATAGAAACAATTCTATTTTATTGAAATGTTGAACATTTGTTTTCTATTTCATTCAAAATTGCTTTTTTTTTTTAAATTTAATATGGTGACATTGTCAGTGAAATTAAGCTGAAATAGGAGCAGTTCAAAGGGCCAGACTTTCCTAACACTCAGTTTTAAAAGGTTTGTGAATACCTGCCCAGTGCTGTCTGTGCTGCTGTAACTAGATCTGCCCAAAAGCTGAAGCAAGTGGAACATCAGGGGTAGAAATTTTGAATCTGGTATGAGAACTTGCAAAATCAGATTATTGATGTATTACAAGTAAGTATAAAGATATTTAATAATTGTTTCAGTTTACAAGGTGTTAATGTTTCAGGCTGTGAGGCTTGCCATTCATCACTATGAGCAAAATAAAATTATATTTTAAATCTTAGATAAGAATATTTATTAGTTTGATCTCCACATTCTGAATATAGCTAGAATTCCCCAAACAAGTCCTGCTTGTTATTGAAATAGTGGCCTTGTCTCTGAATGAGTAGTATAATAAGCGTTTTCATCTGTTTGACCCCAGACTGCTTATGGTGGTCCGTTAGCAACGTTGTCTTCATCTACAGGAGCTGGATTGTTGTCATATCCCATGCTGTCCTGTTGTATTCTTCACCTGCAAACTAGCTTACATGTCCCATGGTTATTCTGCATTGCCTGACAACTGTTTGGCTGTGGTGCTCTGACTGCCTCTCGCAGTAAGAAAGTAAACCATATATCTTGTATAATTAATTTTCTCCTTTGATTTCCTCTCCTTCTTGTTCAGTAAATGAAACTGCTGCTCCAAAAGATATTGGTGAAAATTTAATATAGATTTGGGTTCTGATATTGCTAGGCAGAGCTGTCATTTATTCAAAACTGGAAAGGTAGGACTGCCTGCTTGTTTAATTTGGGTTGTTCTCTTCCTCACATTTTACAGGAGATAATTCGAATGACAGGTTCAGTAGACATGGGAAGGAAGGTACTGTAGATAACACTGTGGATGATACTTTGTCATAGCAGCTCTCTCTGGAAAAGTACCTGGCAAATACCCAAGCACACACGGGGCCTGAGCTCTGCTGAGAGGTGAATCACCCCTTCTTTTCCTTCCTTACAGCTCCCACACGACATTTGCTAACCTCGACTTGCTCTTAACCCACAGGTTAATGGTTTATGTCCCTCTGGCACCTCTTGGCACCTCCGTCCATACCCACCATATATGCAGTCTCTTTCTTTCTCCTCTAACCCATAACCTCAAAATCAGCTTGCTCCTTGTTTCCAGGGGAGCTTTCAAAAATGTAAAGCTGAACTTTTTGGCAGGTTTTTAATCTCAGATAACTATTTTTAACACACTGAACTATTGGGAGAGGAGTATTAAATATACCCTTTGTGCTGCACTGAGCAGCGAAGGGGGGAGAGCTCACTGGGGAGCTGCCTAAGGCTGGTACGTGCAGGGGGCAGGGCTTGTCACTGGACACTGTCAGCTGAAAGTATAGGAATGACGAGAAATGGGTTAAGGAAGGTCATGTCATGCCTGCTTGCTCTGGGGGTTGTGCTGCATCCCTTTTTTAGTCTCAAATTGGCCCATTCAGCTACTGCTGCTGCTGGAGGGAATGTTGCCTGAGTTCTCTTCAAAAAAGGACATATTTTCACTACCTCGGGGACTGAGCTGTTATTACCCCATAATCTGAGAGTACTCAGGTACCTTGTGACATGCATAGCTTTGACAAAGCTCTTTGTAATTGAGGGATTGGTTGCTATGGGCTGCTTTTGGCTTGTAGTGCTCTGACACGAGGGAATACAACATTGTTCAGCTAATGCTGCATGAAAACTTTCAAAATCCTTTGTATATTAAACTTTTAAATTTTATATCTCAGATTATAAATCCACTTAATGGAGGAAGGATAGAGTTTAAAATGCCTTCAGTAGTAAATCTGCAGCACAAATCATAAGTATTTAGCTTTTGTACGTGACAGTGATGTTGAGGTTAGTAGGAATTGCAAGTAAGATTTCTCCGAAATTTATTCCCAAAGACCTGCTTCCTCAGTGTCTTAGTGTGCTTCACTTCTCACTAGTATCTGCTAGGTGTAACCAGAATTGTTGGTGACCTGTACCTGAAGGGCTAAAAACTTGCCTTTTCCCACATTATTGTGAAATGCAACGTAACCATTTCTACAGAGAAACTGATTTTTTGGAACACGGCTGGATGTCTGCAGTCCTGAGAGCCCGTGGGGTGGTGAGAGGGACCAGAATCACAAAATCACAGAATCACAGAATCTCCATGGTTGTAAGGGACCTCTGAGATCATCGAGTCCAACCACATAAAAAAACAAACCCCAAAAGACCCCACAAACAACCAACCAAACACAAAATAAACAACACACACAAAAAAAGCACCCACCAACCAAACCCACACCCCACCACACCACACCTGCCCACAAACCAATGATCTTGGGCACTAGAGCATGCCCTGAAGAGCCATGTCTACACGTTTCTTAAATATCTCCAGGGATGCTGACTCCACCACCTCCCTGGGCAGGCTGTTCCAGTGCCTGACCACTCTCTCAGTAAAGTAATTCTTCCTAATATCTAATCTAAACCTCCCTTGCCGCAACTTCAGACCATTTCCTCTGGTCCTGTCATTATTCCCTTGGGAGAAGAAGCCAGCCCCCACCTCTCTGCAACCTCCTTTCAGGTAGTTGTAGAGGACAATGAGGTCTCCCCTCAGCCTCCTCTTCTCCAAACTAAACATGCCCAGTTCCCTCAGCCTCTCCTCATAGGACTTGTTCTCCAGACCCCTCACCAGCTTGGTGGCTCTCCTCTGGACACGCTCCAGCACTTCAATGTCCTTCCTGTAGTGAGGGGCCCAGAACTGAACACAGTACTCGAGGTGAGGCCTCATCAGTGCCGAGTACAGAGGCACCATCACTTCCCTACTCCTGCTGGCCACGCTGTTCCTGATACAGGCCAGGATGTTGTTGGCCTTCTTTGCCACCTGGGCACACTGCTGGCTCATGTTAAGCCGGCGGTCCACCAACACTCCCAGGTCCTTTTCTGCCAGGCAGCTCTCCAGAGCAATACAACCAGACCTGAAGAGGAGCATGACTAGTTCATACTGCTGTCCATCCTTTTCACAACATTGTTTAAAACTTTCAAACTGTTAAAAAGGAGTTGAATCTTTGGCAGACCTACAGCTTAGAGATAGCAGCACATTGGATGGAAGGAAGGTAAAGCATGGGGTTGTTTAAACATTGTTCTTGTCACTGGATAGGATTCAGCTGCTGCTGGGAAGCTTTTGGTTGCTGCAGAGCCTTGTTTTGATTGTTGCTACACAGGTGCTTTGAAAAAATTCAAACCAGCTTTATTTAGGCACTCACTGAAGACAACTGAAGCTTCTGCATCCACAGCATGCTCTGGCAAGGGGCTTCACTTGTCTATGTATGACTGGTTTTGTAAGCGGCCACCTTTTGCTGGTTTTGAATCTGGCTCCAGTCACCTTTGTTTGAAGGCCTCTACCTTTGCATAAAGTTCACACAAAATTCACATAAAGTTGCCTAAACAACCTCCTAAGCCTTGTAGAAGATGAAAAGAAAATCTTCCTGTCCTGAGCCAGTACAGGTGGGGAACAAAAGGAGCAGATGTGCCTTTTATATCCTTAGCACAAAGTATGAGAAATTGTGTAAGATGTGCTTCATCAGCATTAGCAGAGGAAACAACCAGTCTCTATCCACTCCTTCTGTGATAATTATGATCTTGTAAACCTCTGTCATTTCACTCAAGCATAGACCTTTTTCCAAGCTGTCTAAATTTAGTCTGCTCTGCCATTCCTCACATGAAAGCTGCTTTACAGTTTTGAGTATCTTTGTTGCCTACGCTCAAAAATTTTCCAGTTCTAATGCATCTCCTTTGAAGCCGGGTTATCAAGACTGCTCAAAGTATTTAAGGTATTACATTCAAGTAGAGGATTTGTACAGTGACGCAATTCCATTTTGTGGTTTGTTCTCTGCTCCTATCTTAAAAACTCCCAATGCATGTCTTGGTTTTTCGATTGCTGCAGAACTCGGAGCTGCTTGGTTTGTTCAACAGACTGTCCCAACTGCAAGGTCTCACTAATGAGCATTAATAACCAGCTCAGGGCTCGTCTTTCCCCGAGTGCAGACTTTGGCATTTTTATTTTGCTCTGTGGAATTTTTTATTTCTTTTTTCCTGTTACCAGGATTGTCATTGCTCAAGTATGAGGGCCAGGCCAGCCTGGGCAAGGTGGAAGGATATACGACCTGATTGGTCACGTTTGTGCAAACCTTCATTAAGTCAAAGATGCAGTTTCCAGAAGTGTCACATCTGACCTCCAGCTTGCTGCAAAATTTGCCTTCCTCACTCCCAAAAGGGCAATAGGTCTCAGAAGGGATTGTTGCAATTCACCTGCCCTGAGGCTGACACTGAATGTGGTGAACATATCCCAGGTGGCACAGGTCCAATTAATGGATCAAGCTTCAACTTAATATAAAAAAAAATAAATAGTTGCACTGTGAGCCATTGTTATTGGTCAAACAATATAGACCATAAAGCCTCAGGGTAAGTGCAGGCAAATTTACTTGTTGCCAGAGGGATCCGCATGTAAAGAAGTACTACAGGGGGTTGCTGCAATTTTGAATTTTTCACTTTTAGGGGATAATTCTAAATCTTCCCTTTAGATTAATGCAAACAAAGTACTAATACCACCTTCAGTTCAAGAAGTGCGGCTTTTCAATAAATCAATCAGTCCATCTTAAAAGCATTGTAGTACCAATGAATGTTGCATATGCTAAGGGACTATGCAGCACAGCATTCTTCTCTGTGCATTTGAAATGCCAGATTCTGGGAAGTGAATTATATTTTATCTTACAAACAGTCCAAGTAGAATGAGAGGGATTGGTTTGTGGAACCTGCTCCTCTCTATGTCAAGTGACTTAGAGAGGTCACTTGACAGCAGTACTTACTTTGTTCGGTAGCAAGAACCAGCACTGGCCTTTCAAAACCTCAGGCACACACGTGCACCTTTGTGAACTCTGCAGTTTTCTTACTTGCCCATAAGGAAAATGCAATAAAGCTTATTACTAGCCATTCATATGCACATACTCCTGATTTTCTACAGTCAGAAGGCACCAAATTTTGGTGAAGCCATGGTCTTCAGATATCAGCAGCACTGATGCTACAGGAAGAGTAATTATTTTTTCCCATCCTGTATTGCAACTTGGTAGATGAGCCCTAGGAATGTTTTCATCATTTTTGCAGCTAACACATTTTCAGTTATAAATTAGGAGAAGAAAATAATTGCTGTCCGGCTTCAAATGCTCAAGATGTAAAACTACAGAAGGAGAAATGGCAATGTAAAATGTTGATGAAGCACATCTTACACAGTTTCTCATACAGTGTGCTAAGGATATAAAAGGCACATCTGCTCCTTTTGCTCCCCACCTGTACTGGCTCAGGACAGGAAGATTTTCTTTTCATCTTCTACAAGGCTTAGGAGGTTGTTTAGGCAACTTTATGTGAATTTTTCAATAAACTCCTCCTCTTTTCTCTTTCTGTAACTTCTTTGCCCAGGTTTTTCCTTATTTTGTATAGTTACATTTTTCAGTTGTTCCTTTGAGAGACTAGTATTTCCTTTTTCCTTGTGGCACGTAGTTTCTTTATTTGTTCCGATTTTGTTAATTCTGTAAATTTTTCTCCTGTTTTCCTTTTAAGTTTTTCTTTCTGTACATATTTCTCAGTTTTACAAGTACTTTTTCTTCATCTTCCTCTTTTAAGACCGTTACTACATAGACAGGCACATAAAATCTCTGATAACTAATGGCAATCCATCATTCATTTTCATTACACTGCTGTACAAATCTTGTGAAAAAGCCAGGGACACAATAAAGTTTCTCACCTTATAAACTTTGCAGCAAGCCTGGTGATTTATATATCTCTTTGTCATTAATGATCCTTGAGGATGTAATATGAAATTTGACCTAAAATTACCTAGCAAGGAATAGGGAGGAGGAGTTTATTTTGTGTTAACCCAGTCAGGGAGCCCTCAGACCTAACAGATTGAGATGTTTGGAGACTTGTCCTGTTTCTTGGTAAAAGCTGAATTACTTGTCTAGGCTTAAGCTAATGCTGCAGAAGTCAATGAAATAGACTGGCCTCATGTGATGCACTGGACTGTGCAGGCATGTTTTTTGTATGCGGTCTGGTGTATCTGTGTAGAAATAAGTGTTGTGTGAAATAGGAAGATGATTGAATTGTGTTACCTTCAAATGATGTATAGAACACATAATTTTGCAATGTGTTAGTATTTTTTAGCTTATAAAATTGCAGCATACATGTGATTCTCAATACAAAAATAGCCGATGAAAAAGCACTACTGAACTACATATCTTTCCTGATGCTGTACTGTAGCTTGATGTAGCTGTATGTCTGCTATACTGCACATATCGCACTCTGACTCAGTAAAACGATGAATAATCAACATTTCCATACAGTCACACAGTGTATCAATCACCGCGTACGCCTCAGTTTTCACACCTATAACAGTGCAGTTTTTCTGGCTTTGCCTGTTCTTCAGTTCAAACAAAAGAAATGTAAAAACTGGGATTTGCCTAGGGAAAACAAAGCCAACAGCAGTTGAAGATGCAGCTGTGAATTATGGGCACTGGATTAATGGGAAACTGAACAAGGGCTGAGTCCCTGGAGGAACTGAACCTCGCAATTGCTGTGGACCATGTGATAATCTAACAGTGCTATGAAACAGAACAGATTACAATTTAATATTGTCTCTCTTTTAAATGGCTATATCTTTGGGAACATAAGGATATGTCATAAATGAAGGACTTCAAAGGGCATTGTAACTCAATTTCTGACACATTTTTGCATGCTTTTTGCAAAGCCCACTCAAGAAGATGTGTTTGGATACCCTTGCAGTACAGTGGAAGTCTGTGGATAGACAAGTTAAGGGGTATATTGCTCTTGAGGGCTAAATGTTATTCTTTCATCTAATCACAACTTTACAAAATAAGTGCATGTTTCATTTAAAAAGTTGTAATGCCCTGTCTGCATTGAGTTATAAGGAAAGCAATTAAAGTTTCCAGGTGGAAAAATACTTTTGAACTTGAGATGGAGATGAGGGGAAAATTGTTGCAACTCTTTAAACTGTCTCCTCTATGTGGTTGCTCTATTAAAGGCCATCTCTATTGTATGAAAATCTTTAACACTTCATGAAGGTATGTACTTGTAAATCTTCCCTAAATATGTCCTTTACAGTAAGGAAGGCAGGAAATCATGCCAGAGTTCCCCCTGCATCTTGCATTACACCTGCAATATTATGAAAAGTGGGTGTGTTAGCCATATCTTTTGCTGGTAGAGTCGGCCACCTCAATACAAACCATACTGGATCCTGCTTGGTTTAACCTCCCAGAAAATAGTCTCCAACTAAACCATATGTTCCAGTGTATTAGATACAAACCAAATAACACTCATGGCACTATGTGTGAATCCTTGAATGTATAGGATGAGCACATCTACTGCCATATTCATAAGTAGTTCAGTGCCTTCTTAAAAGCACAGGAGCAGGCTGTTCTTGTGTGCTGTAAAAGGAGCCGTCAGGGGAAAAAACTGGCCTGGCTGAACAAAGAGATATGGTCACAACTCAGAGACAAAAGTAGAGTTTATGGCCTTTGTAAAAAGGGGCAGGCTACTCAGGAAGATTACAAAGGTGTAGTAAGGCTATGTAGGGAAAAGATTAGAAAGGCCAAAGTCCAGCTAGAACTTAACCTGGCCTTGGATGTTAAGAACAATAAAAAGAATTTCTATAAATATATTAGTAACAAGAGGAGGACTCGGGAGATTCTCCATCCTTTATTGAATGCAGGAGGTAACACGGTAACAGAGCATGAGGAGAAGGCTGAGGTACCTAACCCCTTCTTTGCCTCAGTCTTTAGTAGTAGAGTTGTTTCCTCAGTACTCAGACCCCTGAGCTAATGGATAGGGGTGGGGAGCAGAATGTAGCCCCCGTAATCCAAAGGAAGGTGGTGAGGGACCTGCTCCAACACCTGGATATAAGCAAGTCTGTGGGCTGGAAGGATGATCCGGGGAACTACAGGCCTGTCAGTCTGACTTCGGTGCCTGGGAAGGCCATGGAACAGATCATCCTGAGTGTCATTATGTGGCACATGAAGGACACCCAGGTGATCAGGCTCAGCCAGCATGGGTTCCTGAGATGCAAGTTCTGCTTGACAAACCTGATCTCTTTCTGTGATGAAATGACCCCCTTGGTGGATGAGGGAAAGGCTGTGGATGTTGTTTGCCTGGACTTTAATAAGGTTTTTGATACAGTCTCCCACAGTATCCTGCTGGACAAACTGGCTGCCCGTGGCTTGGATGGGAGTACTCTCCACTGGGTTAAAAACTGGCTGGATACCCAGGCCCAGAGAGTGGTGGTGAATGGAGTTAAATCCAGTTGGTGACTGGTCATGAGTGATGTCCCCCAAGGCTCGGTACTGCGGCTGGTTCCCTTTAACATCTTTATCAATGATCTGGATGAGAGGATTGAGTGAATCCTCAAATTGCAGATGACACCAAGTTGGGTGGGAGTGTTGATTTGCTGGAGGGTAGAAAGGTTTTGCAGAGGGACCTGGACAGGCTGCATCGATGGGCCAAGGCCAATGGCATGAGGTTCAGTAAGGCCAAGTGCTGGGTCCTGCACTTGGGTCACAACAACCCCCTGCAGCCCTACAGGCTTGGGGCAGAGTGGCTGGAGAGCTGCCTGGCAGAAAAGGACCTGGGGGTGTTGGTCGACTGTCGGCTGAACATGAGCCAGCAGTGTGCCCAGGTGGCCAAGAAGGCCAACAGCATCCTGGCCTGTATCAGGAACAGCGTGATGAGTAGGACTTGGGAGGTGATCATCCCCCTTTTCTCAGCAACTGGTGAGGCCGCATCTCGAGTACTGTGTCCAGTTTTGGGGCCCTTACCACAAAAAAGACATCGAGGTGCTGGAGTGAGTCCAGGGAAAGGCAACAAAGCTGGTGAGGGGTCTGGAGAGTAAGTCTTATGAGGAGAGGCTGGGGGAACTGGAGTTGTTCAGTCTGGAGAAGAGGAGGCTGAGGGGAGATCTTATCGCTCTCTACAACTACCTGAAAGGAGGTTGTGGAGAGGCAGGACTCAGTCTCTTCTCTGAAGTCACAGGTGACAGGAGAAGAAGAAATGGCCTCAAGTTGCACTAGGGAGGTTCAGATTGGATATTATAGAAAATTTTTACACTGAAAGAGGTTATTAAACATTGGAATGGGCTGCCCAGGGAAGTAGCTGAGTCACCACCCGGTGGCTGAGTGGAGGTATTTGAAAGAGTGTTGACATAGTGCTTAGAGACGTGGTTTAATGATGGTTGTTAGGTTGATGGTTGGACTAGATGATCTTAAAGCTCCCTTCCAACCTAGACAATTCTATGATTCTATGATTCTATCGATATTGTTCATTAAATGCAGATAAATATACTTAGATAGCACAAAATGCATAAAATTACATTGGTACAGTCACGATTGCATAGGCATGTTATATAATATGCTGTGAGCAGCAGAGGTATTTGGCTGCCAGCTTGACTAAGGAAACAGAAAATGTATATGCAGTGTGGTTAAGTTTTCTATGGAAGTAATCTTTTATGTTTTTCGAATTCATTTTAAAAGTTTTGTATTTATGAACTTATGCTAGAAGTCTTGCAGCAATGCTGTGAAAAGGGTATGAGAAAAGCAGGGCTGCTGGGAGGGAATATCTCTTGTAGATTGATGGTGTTGTTGGAAAAATTGACTAAATTGTTATCCAGGAGGGGCCTCTTCAGATCTGAAAGAAGCAGCAAATATCAAATGGCTCTGTTGAATGAGTACACAAATGTGGGGATTTTATAGACTAGACATCATCATGTTGCAAATATTTATCTTTGAAAATCCCACTTACTCTATTAGTTTTTTCAGACTAAGGCACTATTGTATTCAGGTCTTGTGCAAACCCATGTTTGGTTTCAGCAAGCACTTCTTTAGCTTATTAAACTTTACAGAACTGCATCCCATGATGAAAGCCATCTGGAAAATGAGAGAATTAAAAATATTTAAAAATCTACTAGGATGTGAGAAAAATGACCATGATAAACTTCAGATTGCAACATAGGTGAGTGATATATATAATTTATGGGTTTAACAAAAATATCAATTGTCATACTCTATCTTAAAAGGGCAGATTGACATTTTCAAATTTGATGAAGTAAGAGCATTTTGAAGAGGTTTAAAAGAAGAGAAGATAGACAATGGCAGATGGGGTTTCTAAAAGAGGGAATTGCTTGGAGGAAAGTCTGGAAAGGTACATGAGGGAAGCAAACGTAAATTGGTTGGCTAGGTTTATAGGATAGCCTTCTATAATAATGTTATGGCAGATGGCATGTACAGACTGGTTATCTAAGAAGCCCAATGAAAGCTCAATATTATCTTTAGTTTAGCTTATATAAAATCTTTAATTTATGGCATGAAAACCAGCCAGGTAGGAAAGACACTTCATAAGCTCCTGGAGCATTGAAAGGCTTGTTTTCAAAGGAAAGTCATAAAATCCATAGGGTGCTTTCTTTCCTAAAAATGCAGTGAGTGTGAAGAATCCAAAGTTAACCTTTCAGAGGGAATTTGAAATTAAAACAGTGTAATTTAGTATTTCTCTGTTAAAGTCAGGAAGGTATGGAATTATCTTTCTCAGTCAGGAATTAACCTTTGCAACAGGTTGCTGTTAACCAGCTATGCAGTGGCCATGCATAAATATTTGAGAAGTAATCTTGTTCTTGAAAGAAGTAAGATTTTCCCCTAGTTAATCCAGGATATAAAATTTTTAAAATACCTGTTTCTCTGCTGAATACTCAGGGTTTTAAATTTATTATGTGAGAGGGCTTTAATTCTCTTAGCCTGTGTTTAAAAACCAAGGCAAGCAATCAAGAAAGCAACCAAACAAGAATAAAAACCTTTGTAATGATTAGTGAGAGGACATTTTTGTACTCAATATACCGTTCTTGGGATGGGATTCTTAATTCAGCAGTCATTAAACATTTACATGATTTTGTAGTAGTATGGAACCCTGTGCAATGCATACAATACATATTGCATTTCAAAAATACTCAGATACTATGAGAGAGAGTTGTTTATAAATGCAAAAGTGAAGTAAACCACAGTATGTGCAGCCTATTTTCCCTATAGCACTGTATGCATGCTAGTATTATCCTAGTACAAACACCAAGGGAACAGTATAAACACCACAGTTAATCTACACCTCATGAGAGAAGATTTAATGCTATTTTATGGCAGCTCTAGGGAAGTGGAGTTGTGATGGTGATGGTTTAACACAATCTCAACTGAGTAGAGCAGTACCGCTAGCATTGCTCTGAGGATAATCTTCTAAACTACAGACTTAGACTATGTCAGCCAGCCTGCTGATGATACCAAACTGGGAGGGGTGGCTGACACCCCGGAGGGCCGTGCTGCCATCCAGTGAGACCTGGACAGGCTGGAGAGCTGGGCAAGGAAGAATCTCATGAGGTTCAACAGGGAAAAGTGTAGGGTCCTGCACCTGGGGAAGAAGAATATCAGGCACCAATACAGGTTAGGCATGGATCTGCTGGAGACAAGTTCTGAAGAGAAAGATCTAGGGGTCCTGGTAGACAACAAAATGACAATGAGCAAGCAGTGTGCTCTTGTGGCCAGGAAGGCCAACGGAATCCTGGGCTGCATAGGGAAGAGTGTGGCTAGTAGGTCGAGGGAGGTCATTCTTCCCCTCTACTCTGCACTGGTGAGGCCACAACTGGAGTACTGCATCCAGTTCTGGGCTCCCCAGTTCAAGAGGGACAGGGAACTACTGGAGAGAGTCCAGCGAAGGGCAACAAAGATAATTCAAGGATTGGAGCATCTCCCTTATGAAGAAAGACTGAGAGAGCTGGGACTCTTTAGCCTGGAGAAGAGAAGGCTGAGGGGAGACCTTATTAATGCTTATAAGTATCTAAAGGGTGGTTTGAAGGAGGAGGGAGCCAGACTCTTTTCAGTCGTTGCCAGTGAGAGGACAAGGGGCAACGGGCACAAATTGGAACATAGGAGGTTCCACTCAAATATGAGAAAAAACTTCTTCACAGTGAGGGTGACAGAGCCCTGGAACAGGCTGCCCAGGGAGGTCGTGGAGTCCCCTTCTTTGGAGATTTTCAAGGCCCGCCTGGATGCAGTCCTGAGTAACATGCTCTAGCTCTGGGCAATCCTGCTTCAGCAGGGGAGTTGGACTAGATGATCTCTATGGTCCCTTCCAACTCTAAAAAATTCAGTGAAATTCAGTGAAAGGGTACAGATTACTGCTATGTTTTGAAATAACAAGAGGATGAAAATCTTTTTACACCCTGGCAAGTAGACATGATGTCCATGGTGACTTGGAGGTAGCTTCCAACCCCAGTCCCTTGTGGCTGAAGTGCCTTCACTACATCCATCCTTCTCCATGCTGCACAGGGAACTGTCTTTGCAATTTAGACACGTGTTGTGCTGAAGCTCTGAGCATCTCAGCTCTAAGTGCTGAGATGAGGGGTTTTTCATATTTTATGTTTCTGTGACTTTATGATCTGTTTCTGGGTGCTGCCACTTGCCACATGCAGCTCAAAGAAAGTGGTGTCTTCTGGTGCCCACAAGCCAATCAACCTACTGGATCCCACAGATCTCTGTATGCAGCATGAAGCATGAGTGGGTAATAGTGTCCAGATTACATATATTAATGGGAAATAGGCTTTTTTAGGAGCTTTCATTTTTCTGTCTTGTCAAGGAATTTCAGAGTAGGAGGCTGGAAAGCTGTGGATTTCTGGCTGTATTTGTCATCATATGCATTCAAACATGTTTGGTCCCTTGCAATGGTATTGGCATTGAGGGCACTACTGTCAATGCTACTGACTGCTGTGAGCCATTCATTCCTGTGGGGTGCAGGCAGGTATTGTTATAGGATGCACAATAACATGTAAATGAAATTTTTAAGTAGAGAGTACTTTTGGTCGTTGCCATGACTTTTATATTTTGCTTCAGCCATTTTATTTTTGTTTCTTAGAATGAATTTAATTGCATGTGACAGGAGTCAAAAGTATGAAGTTACACACTGAGTAGTGCTATAGACAATATTACTCTATATATGTTTGATATTATTTCAAAACCACATTAAATTGCTGCTATCTTTCTGCAAAATGAGCACTTGAAGAGAAGAGCAAGTAAAATGAATTATATTCTATGTTTTAAACTGTTCCTGTGCATGTATTGGGATGGTGTGGTTTTGTGGGTTGAAATGAGGTACTAAAGAGATGTAGACATGTCTTGATTTTATTGTTGCTGGGATGTTTATTCTCTTGGTATCCTGCTGTAATAAGAATATAAATCTTCAATATTTTCCATATAGAAAATTCAGATATAGAAACCCGAAATAAGGTGATATCCTTCCTAAAGGTGATACTATCATTTTGGCACTGCAGAATCAAAGAGCTTCATGACCTAAGCTAATCACCACGTAGAGTTAGGAAGATTTTTTTTCTCTTTTATGGTACAATATTCTCCCCTTGAGAGGGTTGTAGCAATGTCCCACCTTTCACTGAAGCACCTGACATAAGCCACTCTAGGGAGAAAAAGTATCAGAGGGAATCTTAAGTTACCTCTTCCATAAGAAAGTCTATGATATGAAATGCTGAAAAAGCCTTTTCTATCAAACAAAATGTAATTTCTATCTTGTCTTTTACACTGAAATAGCTGATGGGAAAATCTAATCTTCAGGAGGCAATATGTTGTAAAAGTTAAAACAGAGGACTGGATTTCAACTTCCCTTCCTACCACTGACTTATTTGGTCACTTTGGAAAACACTTTCTTAACAGTTAGGTAATTGCTGAAGATAACGTGACATGAGTCTAACTTAATTTGTGCATTTGCTGTTTTGCTAATTGTTGAAGGTAACGTGACATGAGTCTAACTTAATGTGCACGTTTGCTGTTTGTGTGAAGGTATTTCCCAAGTCTATTAAGAATACATTAGATGTCTGTATAAAAGCATTTCTTGCATGTTTTGTGCAAATGGTGCTAGTGGGCTGTTTTACTAACGTCTGTTTTATAGCAAAATACCGTCTCCTATTGCATGGCAGGGCTAGTGCAGGTCTTGTGATTTGTTGGGGTGCCATGTAGGGAAGAAAGAGCTAATGATATTCTGTGTCCCTAGTAAGTGCGTATCGCATCTTTTTTGTGTACTGAACTGAAGAAAGTGCATGAGACTTTGTGCTGAAGGGCTCTCAAGTTTCTCAACCATATTTGTACCTGGCAGTAGAAGGATTCTCCAGTAACTTCAATGTCAAGAGTATTGAGTGCGTGAACATTTCTACAGAGTAATGGTATGGATTTTTTAATAGGTGGCTCCCTAAGAAAGTTGTGCTATTTACATAGTAAGCTGCAAGTCTTCAGAGGGAAAACATTAAGAAAGGTATTTCTCCACCATTTTGATCTGAATGCTATTTTCAAATCATATCAGGGATGGAGCAGACCCACAATAAAAACAACAGTGGGTCAGTGCAGAAGGAGATATCATCCTATGGCAATAGGACTTTAACTCCAACCTAGAACAAATAAGTAATTCTTCTCCCTGGAGGACACACGCTTCTATGGCTGGAATACACTGTGAGACTTAAAAAAACCAAAAAAAACCTACATAAAGGAATATTGTGAATCTTGTTGACTGAATAGGAAAATATGTTCCTGCAGTTGTGAACTGTCAAGCCTGAATACATTTTGAGGTCACACAGCCACAGAAAAATTGCTTGAAATAGCTAATAAGCAAGAAAAACCCACAGTAAAAATCTACAGTTTTCTTCTTTTTCCTTTTCTGCTAGATTGAGATAAATCTTCATTTTCTACTTATTGAGAAACTTGTGGATTGCAGCCATTTGCGCACTGTTGGGTGCTCAACCTTAATATGTACTGCCTTTCAAATATATTTGCTACCTATTTTCCCTTTTATCTCCCATAGCGCTGTTGCAGAAGGTTGATAGAAGTGGTTACCTTGCTCATTCACTGCAGAGCATTCCTAAAACATCTTGTCAAGAGTTTCTTCACACAGAGAGGGAGTAGCCAAGACTAACAGTAGGGGAAGATCACCCTGGATGGGAAATTGTGAATGACAGCTGGCTGATACACCTAACAGAAGCATGTTTTATAGATAAATTACAAAGATTTCTCTAGTCTTTGCTTGCCATGGAAGATCAATATTCAGAAGCTTGTCCTCAAGATTTATATACGAACAGGGGGCATTTGAACCTGATGTACTGAAGTGTACTGTTTTATTTCATTTTCCTTTTTATGTTGAGGAAAGGTTTCTCTGGGACCTGTGAGGTGCAGATATAAGTGTTACAAATCTCTAAGCGAGCTGTCTGGTGCTCTGGGGTTTGTGGGTTATTCTCCAGCGTTTTCCCCAGCCGTTCTGCAGGGGTGCCACGATGGCTGTCTGCCACCCTGGCTGTGGCGGGTGTGACAGTGCCTGCTGTGCCCCCCAGCCACCTGCGGACACGCTGCTGTCAGCCACGGGCACCCAACCTGATGAATCCCTCTAGCTGTCGCACTGTTATTTTATCATCTTGCCATATGGTTTTTGACCCATCCAAGATTCTCCGTCCTACAGCATGGGTGTGTACATGTGCACTCTTCCACCTGCCTGCGTTCATTCCTTGGCCCCTGTTTCACTGAGGTTCATTTTATTCGGTGTTTGTACGGTACTGGCAAAACGCCATTCTGACTCGGGGCAGTGCAGTGCTACCATCACAAAGATACTTTTGAGAAGCAGGAAGAAACACCCAAGATTTCAAGCCCGCCTTAAATGCTGTTCTCATCTATAAAATGGATTGGTCCTGAACTGTGTGAGTACTTCTAACTCACACATTCATTTTCTTTCATGTTACTACTGGAGTAATTTATGAAGAGTTTCACCATTTCACTTTTCTCATGTAAATTAGGCTGCATAAGAACCTGTAGGCAGGCTACACAGACTTATGACAGGTGTCTGCTACAGGCTGAACCAGCTGTTTTTCAAGATCAGTAACACTACTTATAGGCTAACTGCTTTTTATTTGAGATTATAAGCCCCCAGAGGATTTAATTCCAGGCTCTCTGAATAGCAGAGAGAGAAAACAGTTTCTCAAGAGACTGTTAACTTTCCTATTTTTCAAGCTAAACTTGTAGTATGTATTATGTACATGTATATATATATATGCACATTTTACCTCCTTGAAGGGAAGAAAGATGGAGAAAATCATATCCTGTTTAAAGTATTGTCTTTTTTCAGTGTCTATTATAGACAAGAATTGCCTGTTCTGAAGAGCAGCTGTTGCCACATTTATAACCTTGAATTGTTTGTAGCATGATTTTATGTTATGCTGTAATTAAATAATGCACAAAATTTCTGGTTTGAGATCAGCAATGAATATGTTCTCACCAGTTACCTAATACCTAATAGCCAGGTGTACTGCTTTAATGTGTGTCTCTGCTGATGCACACGATTTATGAAAAGCAGATTCTAGCTTCATTACATGTTTAAAATTTTCCAAGCCTTTGCCTGTCCTCGTGTCAGTTTCGGCTATTCCGGTGTGACCTGCTTGTTTCCTTATTGGTGATTTTTTTTTTTAAATTATTCATCCTAATTACATATTAATTTTTATTTTTTTTTATTGTTAAGGTTGTAACAAACTAGACAGTCTGTAGTTCTCTGGCTTTTATGCATAATTAAAAATTTTTATTTTGAAAAACTCTAGATTGCCATGTATTACTGCTTCTCATTCTCTCCCTAACATCAATAACCTCTTTATCATTCTCAGTAAGGTTCATTTTAGTTCATCGTCTTCATAATTTCTTTAGACTTAGAGCCAAGAGGGTGCACGTATCTAAAGAGCGAGAAGTGCAATGTATAAGAAGCAGCATCCTGTTAAAGGCTTGCTCCAGCTCTGACCATCTTTTGCAGCAGTTGTAATTCCAAGATCATCCATGGAGAAGGAGTCTGAGGCTTTAACATAAAGGTGTGACCGAAGACAGGGCATAGTGGGTTTGATTCCAGCTGTTCTCTTAACTGCAGCTGGTCATGTTGAACCCAGAATGTGTGACACAGGCTGCCCTTGTAGTCTGTATGCTCTGCTCCATGTGTTGCAATAGCAGCAGACTGAAGCAACTTGGCACGAAGAACTCCAGTGTGACGGTCCTCCTTTAGAGAAGATGATGAACAATGGGAATAATTTTGCTAAAGCATTTAATATAGTTTCCCAGAGAATGATGCAACTGACCATGTGCCAGGTTACACAGAGGTTATATCATATGGGTCTTTGTGACGCTGCTGCCCTAGTCTGCATACCTCTCCCAGTCTTGTGTCCTGAACTGTATTATGTTTGCATGCTGCTCTCTGGAGAGAATAATTTGTATAACAATTATTTGTATTATAAATAATAAAAATATATTGTGCATCTATTGTATATCCACCTGTGCCACATTGCTTCTGAAGAAGCATAATTGGCTCTGACTAAGGTCTCATGCAGTGTTTTGTTCACCTACATTCAGGATTCAGCCATACAACAAATTACAATTACTGTAGGTGCCCATATGATTTACAGTTTTTATCCACCTGAGCAAATGATGGTGCTTTACTAGTGTCTCATACTGAATTGTTATTCTCTGTATACTTGTCCAGTTTTGGGCTTTCTTTACTTCAGGGTGAACCAAGCAATGAAAAGAATTGTTTTTCAATTAAATAATTTCAATTAAAAAAGTTATTTCGATAAAATAACCTTTATTTGTGAATCAGCCCTCAGCTGTTACGTGCTAGTACATCTTCCATGCTTAGTCAAGCCACCTGACTCTGAAATGATTGCAACTCTGCCTTTTCTCTCATTGATGACATAACGTTCTTTTTGCCGCCACATCTAAACCCCTAGTGTCACAAGGAGATGGAAGGTCTAATACCTGTTCCTTAGTTTTAGCATATTTTTTGAAAGATAACCCTCCCCTGCTGCACTCTGTGAAAGGTGATCATCTCTCCGTTACTTTAATGCCATTTGATGCTGCCTTCGCTCCACTGATCACAAAACTTTCTCTCCAGGAGTAACCTGTCCTCATTTTTGTTGATTATTTGAATCAACTCTTCTAAAATTTACTCTTTTTTTTTAAAAAAAGAAGGGCCTGTTTTTAAAACGACACCCATTTGTCTCCATCCGTATGGTGATGCCCATCCCTGTGAGAGCAGTTAAAGGGTTCAGAACTGGCAGGATTTGCTTGTGCTCACCCTCATCCTCTCTTCAGGTAGAAAGTGCAGGGATGTTCAGCCATAGGATACAATGTACTGTTTAAGTCAATAAATGTTCCATATGAAATGCAAGTCACCAAAGTGTGTTGGACGTCTGCTATTACACTCTGTTCCTCTACTGCATGTAAACCATTCACTAAACTGCTCACTCTGTACCTTGACATAGGATAAGTTTTCCACATCTTTTTGTGCTGTGGATTCACACCCTAAGTTTTTCACTTTATTTGGGTTGATGTTGTTCTCCTCTGCAGAACCCAGCATAAGCTCCCTTTATCTCTCAGGCTTCAATCAGAAGAGGAGAGGATGCCTGCCACCACCTCAGCCAAGAAGCCTGAGATGGTCATAAGGTGAAAAATTGTGAGGAAGAGGGGCATGTATGAGAACTACTCAGGGAAGTATTTTTATTAGTGTGCCTTAAATAGTGCTCACACAGCCACATACAGGTACGTCTCCAAGTTCCTTCACACAAATGAGGGCTGTGAGCCCAACCCCCAAATGCTACCTCAGCTCCCTGTGCTGCTGCTGTGGTACGGGGCTTTGCTGCAGGGACAGTGTAACTGGAGCTCCAGATGGCCACGCAGCAGCTCTCAGAAAGAGAGGCATTTCTCAGGGATGTCACTAACATCCCATGGAGCGTGCCCTGATCACTGTGTGGAGGGTCCACAATGGCAACTTGGAACTACCTGCTCTACCTTTTAACACCTGCTGGTGGGAGGCTGGATCTATCAGCACAAGGGATGTCAGGAATGAGCTGAAGGATCTGTTTCTTTTCACTAAATAAAAGCTAGGAAAAAAAAGAAGAAAAGGAGTTTATGTCAAGCGATGAAATAGCGCAGCTAGGAATGACTTGGGGTGAGGGGGATGTGCTCATCTACATTTGTTACATGATTAAGATGAAATTCAGATTGTAACTGGGGATAAGCAAGACTGCCACTCAGGAATATGCATCTGGAAAGGACAAATGTTCTTGATCGCTCTTCCTTTGGTAACGTACCCTTCCCATCCACACCACAGAAACCACCAACACTAAGAACAGCACTCCCATAAGGAAGTGTAAGGGTGTGCATGTGCCTGTAGGATCCAAAGCTGTTCCTGGGAAGATCCTGAGAGCCAGATACATCCAGCAATGGACTGGATTTTCTACAGCTGAGAACAACTTAAACATTTCTTTGTAACACATTTTAGCACTTTATCATTGGAAAGCTCTGAAATGTGGTGAGCAGAAAATGCTGCTAGTTTTATAAAGCTGAAAGGCATATTAGGTTTTTTCAGATCCATGTATAAAGAAATGGTATTTGAACTCTTCTATAAAGGTCTCTTTGTTCTGTTTTTCCAGGAAAGTATATGCTCTGAAACTCTTGGTTTTGGTGCTTGATACAGCCTTACTAAAGATTCCTAAAAAGAGGCAATGATTTTTCATAAATAAGAGGTGCAAAGTATACGGTGATGATAGTCTGTCATCACATAGAAATGCAAATGAAAAATATTGTGTAGGAGCTATTCTTAATTTTTCTTGACTTGACAGTTGTGTTCCTCTGGTGTGCAATGCTGGTAAGTGGCCAAGTTCTCCAAACAGGCCTCCATCTCTCTATTGAAGTATCCTAATTAAGACAGACGGAGGACTGAACCTAGAGCTGCATCCCTGTGCAGACAAAGGATAGGGAGGGATGTCTCCAGGCAGTGCCACTGCAGCAGCCACACTGGGAAGCCAGGTCTGTAAGTCTGAACAGTGTCATCTCTCTCGAGGCATCATCAGGTTTAGACCATGGAGGGAACCAAAAGATCTGAAAGCACCACTGAGCTTATACTCTGATGGCTCTTTTTCAGCCAGTCACTTGAAAGTTCTTTTCATGAGAGATGTCCACTATAACCCCTGCATCGTTGCAAAACCCCCTACCCTTTGATAGCCTGAATAATAGAGCTATGTACAGATTGGCTCCTATGTGGGCTTTTTGTGTATTTCTGGGATGTGAAAATAGAAATAGAGAGAGTTGCAATAGAAACAGCTGAGGAATAATGGGCAGAGTTACCACTGAATCTTTAATTTTCAAACGAAAGGCTTTCAGTTTCCTTGTATCTAAGATAGGCTGCCATTCTTCTTTTGATTTTGGGAAGAGTCCATTCCTCCATACAGCATCCAAAATATTGCTTTATAGCCTCCTGTGTTCAGGATAATATCTACCTGCTGCTAAAGCAAATTCTGCACATGTCTATGTGAGATTCTCTGAAAAGTACGTTGAACATTAAACTCCCGCTACGACACTAACATAACGGCTCTGAATCCTGCCAAAGAGACTTGAATTTGCAATTTATCTTGTGAAATATCATTTTATACCAAGTTCAAGTAGTTCCAGTTGTTCGTCTTCAGTGAATGCCGTTTGCATGTGCCTGTGAAACAGCTCACCAGCAGCGATCTGTCCCACAGCTGATCTTTGAAGAAATTCAGATGCGATACGTCAAGACCAGTGCTGCCTTCTCTCTAAAATTCACTCATATTTAGACAGTTCACAGGTTGCAGCTTTTGCTACTTCTAATCCCCTTCAGTTGAACAGTTTCTTTTTATTGCATTATAGAAAATGCCATAGTTAAGTCTTTGGATACATAAATAGAAAATTATAAATTTTCAAAACCGTTAAGTAGAATTGAGAAAAATACCTTAGTGAATCACACAGGCACACAGACATTACAACTGATTATCACACTCTCACTCTGAATACTTATTTTGCTTTGTAAAGTGGCTGGTGAATAACATATTTTGCATTTTTTATAATACTTAAAAATAACCTTTTCCGTCAAATGATAAAATAAAAACCTAATTATAATTAAAAAGTAATTTAGCCAAACAGCTTTAATTCTCCAGTTATAGTGAATTTGTCATTTTTTATATTGTAAAAGAAATTACTTGTAAGGGACTCCTAGACTGCTTTACCAGAGTGCAGTCTTCCTTTCAGTGAATGCAGGATACGATGAAGTTAAAAAAAAATGCATTTATACTTCACATCACATGTCCCATAAACACAATATCATGGTATCAAGTTAGTTCTGCATGGTATGCTTAGCTTCTTGAACAAAAATAATGTGTAATTTCATTACAGAGGAAGAGTTTTATGAACACTTGATGATCACTGCAGTGGTGCATTTGACAGTAAGTCCAAATTCTGTTTTCTCACATGAAAAATCTTCATAGGGTTTGATATCAGCAGTGAGATGGAGCAGTCTGTGACTGTGTCTTTTCTGAAATTGTTCCTTTCCTGCTGTTAGGCTGTGGGGGCTCTAAATGGGTGGGACTGAAGCCGTCTGGATAGTTTAGGGAACAGTTTATTTGTCAGTATTTGTCCAGATTCTAAACAAAGTTGCAAAGCTTGCCACTGGCTCATGTTGATGCTCAATTCTAGTTTCTTATACTGTAGTGAAGTTGCAAAGATATTGCTTTTTCTAAAACGTGTCTGAAATTTCTGTGTCTAGGTATAGGGTCCAATAATAAATACCTGTTATTTCAGGCAGCAAAAAAGGGACCTCTGGTGAAGAGTTTATGTTGGCTTTTTGCAAAGCTTATGTTTTAAACGCAAGACAAGATTTTCTTCAGTAAGAGAAGGATAAGAGCACAACCTTTCCAACACTATAGATTAGTGCTTTTTTCTCACGCATTAAGTAATTTCCATTTAAATTATTTTATGCATGATATACTGATATTTGAGTTTATGTAAAAGTAACTGAAGTGTACGTATTTGCAGAAGAGTAGAGTCTACAGCAGATTTGCTTTGTTACAGGGCTTTCTCTCTCAGCTTTGCTCTGCTAGCAGCACTGACTCTTAAACCAGTAAAGAATTAAAATTATTAAATATCCTTTAAATTGTTCCAGATTAACCAAGTTTCACTATGATATTTATTTTATTTTCCATCTGTTGCCTAGAAATGTACGGGAGCAACATGCAAATAAACTAGTCCATGAGATGCTAAAGCCCCTATCCAAGCTGATCCAAGAAGCCATCCCTATTAAGATGAACTAGACAGAAAAGTAGTCTGATTATTTTGAAAGTGTGTTAATTTTCCGTTTTGATGGAAATGGCTCAGTAGACTTGTTTTTTCTTTCTTGCTCACTATTTCTTTCTCAGTTGTGGCTTTCAGGGGGAAGATTTATTTCAAACCTCAATTCTTCAATCAAAAGCACAAAATTCTCTTATAGCCCCTGAGTTTAACTTTAGTGCAAGTGAGAAATGCTAGATTTGTGGTGTTCCTATGTGAACCTTTTTGCAAAATCACAACCTTAAAGGATTTTTTTTCTAATGGTATGGTTACATAGCAAGACATTTCCCTGGACAGGGATAGTCTTTAGAAATTGTTCCATGTTTTCTAGATCCCTTCCTTGCTGATATAATTTTATGGATGCTTTTGTCTATGGACTTGGTTGCGCATTGTTTTAAATCAGCTAGTTATCTCATGCTTTGTTAATTCTAAGCTTTGTTTATCCAGTTACTAGGGGTCATTGTGGGGAGTTTTTAGGGGTTTAATACTGACAGCTAAAGAGGCAGGTCTATTTGAGTCCAGTGAAGTTAAGGTAAGTGAAGTAACCCAAAGCCCACCCTGCCAATCTTTCCTTCCATCTTTCAGAGTGGTGGGTTTTGTGACAGTGTTGTGCAACCACAGACTTTCAGTAGGGGAAAATAACTCTTTCTCTCTGATGTCCCAGTATGTAAAAGGCAAATAATTTAAAGTCAAAAAGCCTTAAAACATTTACAACTCTGGTTTGTTTTCTATCTGTTTTTTTTTTTTCCAACAGAAAAAAAAGGCATTTAGCAGTACATATTTTCACACAGCTTTTGGAAGTGAAGAACTGGTTTCTCTGTCTGCCATGTACCTCACTCAGTCTTGTTTAAAAGAATCCACAATAGAAAGGTAAGAGATGACAGAGAGGCCAGGCTGATTTCCTAGGAATGAAGCATGAAGCAGAAACAGTGTAACTTTTTTTTTCAAATCAGTATTCATGCCGCAGGGGTGAGTGCAGTAAAGTATTATATTATTATTAACATATTATTAAACTGAATAAATGCAGAAGTTGTCGCACACTCAATATGTTTATGTCACAGAAAAATTCCATTTGTATTTAAAATTAAAAATACTTGCATTCATGGAGGATCATTTAAGACAAATAGATTTAATATTTATGCAAATACACTTCTAAATGCTGCTGGTGATATGAAATAAATATCTTTAATAGAAAGAAGCTTTTTGTTTTGTAGCTGCTCCAAGGCAAAAGAGGCTTTCCACAATTTTTTATCTTTCTTCTAGCATTGGAGAATGATGTCGATGTTAAACCTGAACACCACTAATAAGCCAAGAGAAGGCAAATTTAAGTACGTTGCCAAAAAACACCTTTGGGGGAAGATTTTGTACTGTAGTCAAATTCCCCTCTCCTTTTTTACTTGTGCTTCAGTTTCTGCCTCAGTTCATGCCTGTAGCTCCTAGAAGACACTGTATTTATTTCCGCTGGCTACTCAGGCTCTTGTTTTTCTTTTCTTTTCTTTTCTGTTTTTTTTTTTTTTTTTAAATAGTTTCCCGAAGCCAGAAGGTAAGTACAAGAATAAAGCAAGTTGAAAAATCAGTTGTGGGTTAAAGAGAAAGTGAAAATTTTAAGCTAGAATAGGTGAGAGGAAATAAAAAGGTGAAAGGTCTGTGGAAGAGCAAGACGGAGGGCAAACGGCAAGGAGAGCAGCACAGGGTGGGCAGCGAGCAGGATGTGACCAGGAGATGGATTTTTTTGACTGCTCCAGTCTCACCAAATCTGGGGCAAGGGACCATTGATCTTTATGGTAATCCTAGTGATGTTACATCAGTAAGTGCTCCCCTGAATGAAGGGACGGGTCCTGGGAGGAAATTCTGTCCTTCATATTTCATCCATTTAGAAAAATAACAGAAATTGAATGCCAAGCTAGATGACATTTCTCTGTTGCCACAAATAAGTTGTAAATGAGACCACCAGCAACGAAAATTACATATTTCTTGTGATCATCAAAATGAAACAATGACAAAATCTAAAAGAATGGAGGAAGAAAAGTAGATAATAACAGTGGAAAGGAGGGATAAATAAAATAATGCTTTTGGGAGTGGTATATTTGCACACTGATGGAAAGCTAATACCACATACTACCTACGTAGTCCTTGCTTTTCATTCCTGTATTTATGGCAGACAAGCAGCGATATTTGGTTAAATCTGCATGTTTAATGAGCTCGCTCTTTCTTTAGAAATAGGTGGATTAAGCTATGCTTACTCTAATTATGTGCCATTATATGATTTTATATGGTTAAAGTAATACCACCTTGTCTTGTAGAAGAAGAGCTTTCAGCGTAATGAAACTTTTTCATTATATATATTTTTACACAGAAAGAGAAACACAGGTTACTTTTAGTGCAATTTATACTAATATATAGAGTGCAATTTAGCTGTTTTTTCCCAATTTTTAAAAGGTTCTGCTGTGAACCAATGTAGTTACACTGCCACAAAATTGGTTTGTTCATAATGCCCAGGAACCTTTTCTTGTCATTTATTTGTGCCCTTTAGAGCCATAAAAGGAGCAGGGACGGGGGGCAAACTATGGTGTTCAGCAGAGATGCCCTGACTTGCTAAAGCTCTTTGTCATTTAGGATCATAATGTTGTGATATTTCATGTAAGAAAACTTGTACCTATGAGAGGTTTGGTGAGTCACACACCTCACCATGAATTGTTTGAAAAACAAAAAATAGCTCACTGCTACTGATCTAAGACACTGCTGTTCTCTTGCTGCTAGAATGAGGCATAATTAATTTGGTATTTGCTGACTCTACTGGTCAGCCTTGACTCTGTACAACTGCTGTGAACAGCAAGGCACTCCTGTTGGGAATCTTTTCCTATTACACTTGTTTAGGATTCATGTAATTTCTTGCATTTGAAGCCTGTAGTGCCTTACCATGTCTGTAACATTCAAATGACATTCCCATTTCAAATGGAATTTATGATAAAAATGCTTATAGAATTCTAGGAGAAACTGCAAGATCTATAGGTGTCCATTAATTTACTGTGTATATTTGACTTGACATGCAATACAAATAGTTGCTATAAATCAGTATCTTCTAAACTTCATGCCATGCAGCATAAGGGGAGAAACATTCAGAAAGTTTCTTGTGAGCCAAGTAGAATAATTTCCAAACTGGAAAGCTGTTGGTTGTCCAAAATTTCCTAAGTGTGGGGCAAGCAAATGAGCTTCTCTTTTTAGCAGGGATGTGTGCCCTGAAACTAGCTACCTTCTTACTCCAAGTCGAGCAGACTACTGCCTTGTATAATCACTGTAAAAATCTCCTCTCTGTCGTAGTGGATAGTCCTTGCAATATGCTCTAGTTTAGTCATAGGGCCTCCTCAGTTCTACTGGCAGCAATATGGCTCCCCCTCTTTGCAGCCATTATATCAATCCTATAACAAAGACTAAATAATGCTTAACAAACACACAGTTACATTTGCACATGACTTTTTTTTTTTTTTTGAGAGTGTGTCCAGCAACCTGTGAGATCTGTGATGGATGCATTGACCAGGAGTAGCAAAGCACAGCAGTTCACTTAGAGATATAACCTACTGGAAATCCATTTCCTCTTCTGGATTTCTGTATTTTTTACATATTTGTGCCTTCAGGTTTTTGTATGCTCAGCTTGTATATTTTTAGAAGTTCTTTGAATCACTGGTTGGCTCTTCAAAAAATTTATGAGAATAATGTGCCTCCTGGGACCTATCCAGAGTAAAAAAGCAATGGAGAAACAACCATTAAAAGCCACATCTAGACATCTGTTCTGAACTCAACTCCACAAAGGTAAATGTTTCCCCTTGAGTTGCTATGAATTTTTGCCTGAGTTAAGATTGAGCAGAAACTGAGTGAAAGCATTCTTATATTGCATTATATATACAGTAATGGACCAAATCTTTGGGTTCTTTAACAACACAAGAAATATGATTTTTTTTTTTTTGGTCATGGATTATTGTCTTTGAGGTTAACATCTGTGCACAAGTGAAACTCTGGAATCACAAAAGCACAGATCATCTGTGTGTTGAAACGTCTTCATATCTTGAGTGTTGGACGTAAGTGGAGCCATTCCTCTGCCCCGCACACCTGCTATCACCTACTACTGTATTTGAGTCTCATTTGAGTACATCTACAATCCTGAAGAAACTCAGTCGTCAGTAAATTCATCCAAAAAAACCCCCAAACATAAAGAATCCAGTACAACGCAAAGATTTTACAAGAGGGCAAATTCTGCAATCTTTACCTGTGCTTCAACCAGGGATGTTCCCACATCAGCTAGAGAACCCTTTCAGAATAAATCACCCAGGAGCAGTTGGTGTCTGTATATAGCAACAATCCCACATCCATATATTCATCTTTTTTTAGATTTGAAATGATTGAGAGTGTTACTTGAGCAAGGACCTAAATATATTTATTTTGCTCTTCTTTTGTGCTTCTTCTGAGGAATTTACAAATGGAAAAGCAGTATTCTTTAGCTCTATGTGTCTGCATTTATGCAATACTTACATTCAGAATACCATTAATTACCTGGGAAATATTTATAGAAACAACTCTAATTGTCAGTTAAAAAGGAAAATGTTAATGCAATCAGATTGCTGATCTTGTGGTTCCATCACGTCTGTAATCCTTGTGCAGAACTGGTACCGAGGCTACTGGGAGTTAGGTCTGGAAATGGCACAGAGTCCTCTCTCTGTGGGGTGAGATTCACTGTTGCAGCCATTCCAGACCCTAAGGCCTTTGCCTCCACTTCTGATTGCAATTAGGAATTCAGATATAGAAAGTAAGTGTATCAGGCTTCAGTATACAAAGGAAATATTTGATCTCTGTATTTCTGCAGAAAATGTGTCAGTAGAAGAGAAAAGTAATCTATAAAAAATTCTAGCAGTTTGGAAAGAGACAGTAACAGACAGCATTTAGATGCGGATCTAGTAAGCTATCCTAAGATCCAGTCACATCCAAAGGAACAAAACATAGCAAGTTGGAAAGACAGATCTTTTTTTTCTAACGTGCATGGATCTTGTCGTATGCAATGAAGTGTGAACACTCTTAAGATGCACTAAAATAGAGAAAACCTGATGACAACATGTCAGGCATCTCAATGTTTTCTGATGTGGAGAGCAGTGTCTACAGGTAGGATGTGTAGTGACTGAAGATGTAGCCCATGGGTTTGATCAGGAGGCGCAGTTAAATATGATGTGTAGCTGGTGTAACTAATGATAAGAAGAACTAATCAGCTGTAATAAACATGAGGGTCCATTGGATGTCTCCATTGTTCTGCTTCAATGAAGCGGATGACCTGTTTTGCAGATTCAGCTCAGTAACTATGGGACATGGTTTTTAGGTTCTTCAGAGTTCTGCAGCAAATATTTTATGGGAAAACAGCAACAAGCACTGCTCTGAAAACTGCCTGAACAGCTGCTATACGTTTCCCATCTTGGTAAGTGAGATGATAGGATTTTGGGCTCCCATCCAACTTCAATGATTCTGGGGTAATAATTATAAAAATACCATTGAAATAGCATTAAAACAAAGGATTGGCAATTTTCTAAAAACCCACCATAGTATGATTAAAAAGTATTTGATAAAAAAAGGTCTCAACTGTTTAACTTATTTGAATTTTTTTTAGGCGTCTGCTTTTCAGTGAATAAGTTATTTATGAAAAATAATAAAATCTCTGGCCAACCCCCAAATTTCAGAACTCCAGAGTGATCTTCTAGTTTGTTTCAGCTGCTGTAACTGTTTGGGGAAGCATTGGAGAGAGAATCAGAAATTCAGCTGCCATAGTTATTCTTTCTGCCAGAGGTACCGGTGAATACTGGTTTCTTTTGCCTTAATACTATAAATTAGAAAACACCTTTGATAATGGAGTAATGATGTGGACTGCCACAGCTGAGGGAAGGACAGCCACAATTACCTGCATCTTTGCTGCAAAAAAAACAATAGGAGGAGGGAATAAAGACCATATTTGATTTATTTAGGCTATGTTAGGGATTAGTTCTTCAGTTTGTAATCTTATGTCATCATTTAGTGTTATAATTTCACCGATTTCTTTTTGTCCTATTCTAAGGGCTGGTCATAGCAGGGTCTGTTTCTGTACATTTTGGCAGGAAGCATCAGAGTTGTTTCAAACAGGAACTTGCTGTGAACCCCTGGGAATTACTTCAGAGAGACTCTCCTCCTGTGCAAGGTGGGAGCATTTGGAAGTTAAGAGCCACTCGGTTAGAAGCTGTGTCTGTGCCTTTGGGATGTGCTCTAGGTCTTGCTTTGATCTGTCCTCCTCCCAGATTTATTTTTGATCCTCAGGGCACACTGAGATGCTACCACATACAAACAGGCATTTGAGAAGCTGCAAAAGATGTGGGAAAGATGAAAAAAATCCCATAACGTGTTTGAGCCCAGCATAAGTTGGGTTGCACTATATTTTATAGATGAGCACTGTATTTTTAATCAAATGTAAATGGCCCAGATCTTAAAATAGGTGTCTTACCTATGAGTAAAATAAAATAAGTAATCCTTTTGAAAAACTTGCATCTAAATTTCAAATTACTTCATCTCACGAGTGATCTGGAACTTTTTTCTTGCTTCCATTTATTGTTTTAAATGCAAGAATTCCACTTATTTTTTTAAACAAAAGACTTTTTTTTCCACATTTAGTGTAGGGGACATTAAAAAAAAAAGAAGAAGAGAGACCAAAGCAATTCTGAGCCTGACTTGTCCATTTTTTCTCATTATAGAGAGGAAACTGGTCCTGTACCTTGCAAAAGGTGCAGGCAGGAGCTTAACAAGTGATGCAAACAAAGTGCTTGGAGCTTGAAATCATCAGCCTGTCCTGGATAAGCAACGCTGTGGTAGGTAGATATATTTGAACAACACAGTTACAGAAACAACAACAACAAAGCAATTAAAAGCTTGTGGGAGGTAATTTATTTAAAGCAACTACAACTATCATATTTGCAGCAGAAAAACATATAAGGAATATTTTTGCAGCACTTCTATTACTCTCACATTCATGGCAGTCTTTTTAAAGAGCATTGGGGGATTTGAATACTCAAATCCTATTGAAATTAAAGAGGAATTAGCAGTTTAAGAGTCTGTTTGAAAACCTCAGCCCTCCCTAAGAGGTACCAAATTCCAAAAGGAAATGATTAGTGAGAAAAAGCTTACCTGTTTTGAGATTGATTTAGAAAGAAGGGAGTTTGTAGAAGCCACTATAAACATTTAATCAGTTTCTGTCTCTCCTGTTTGGCTGCAGTTTCTTCCATAAGAAATGTCAACTTTGAAATAAGTGGGAGTCCTTGTTCAGTAGCTCCCACCAATAGTTTTAAAATAAGAAGATTTATAACTGTGTTCAGCATTTCAGCCCTGTGCTGTGTGGATAACTGCTGACAGTGCCAACCCCAAAGGACGTAATTTGTTTAGAGAGGGGCTTTGTGCAACCACTAGAAAGATGTGCAAGTTCTTCTGAAATTCCCCTATCTTTTAATTATAAACACGTCTCTGTACAGCCTGGGTGCTTAGTTATTAATGACAGCAACTTAAAAAAAAAACAAAACAACAACCACCACACCAAACCAAAGAAATCACAGATTGCAAATACAGAAGTGTTTTATTAAGGTGGTTAGGTTATTGAAGCCTTCCAATGCATGGTTTTATAGAGAAATCAAAAGTGGATTATCTTTTCCCTGTGAGCCATTTGTTGCTGTTTCAAGAACACTTAAAGAAAGGGTAGGACTGCCACGTTTGCGGTGACTCTACCATCAAGAAAATCAGGACTTAGATTTACTCCGGTGGAGAGCAGACAACTGTAATGTCTCTTCCTTTCTGCAGTAACCTCTGTTGACAGGCTTCTTACAGCACAGAGCAGTGGAGGTATTTGGAGGAACCACAAAGAGATAAGCCATACTTTCAATTACCTACCAAAATGATGTGTCACTAGGCATTACAGATATTTCTGACTATATGTCATGAGTCCCCTTCCAATACCACCCTCCCAATCAGCCAAGCAGTTTTTGATGTATTTTCCTTCCACCTTGTATCCCCCATTTTTGATCATGGAAACTAAACAGCTCTAAGTCCAGCCAGATTGGAGTCACTTTAAATGTTTCTAACACTTAGCATAGATTTTATGTGATTTACTTTAATTCTCTGTGCTTGAAATCATGAACAGTAACAGAGCCTAGGAAAAACTTTGTAAGAGCCTTCTAAGATCCCTGGTTATATAGTTGCATGTTTGTCTCTGTACGTTTCTAGTAACAACTAAATAAATTCCTATAAACCTCTGGGAAAAGGGAAACTGTTATTATTGAATTTTTGAAAGCAAGTAGAGATAAAACAACATCTACTTCTCCTGTCTTCTCTGGATATAAGTCTTTAGCAACCTAGAACAGAATGGTTTGCAGTTCCTAGTGTTTCTGTGGATGAACTTAGCCATTTGTCTTCTGTCTATAAAGTACTATGCAGTTCCCATAACAGGAAAGAATGACTTATAAAATAATATACATTTCAAAGGGAGTGTGGAGTACAGCCAGTTGCCTTAACAAGCACAGAAAGAAAGAAAATCCTCTAATGCTGAAACAACACTGCTGATTCAATACTGAATAAAGGAGAGATGAATAGGAAATTTGCACATGGCCTCTATTTGAGAAGGCAGATGAACAAATTTCTACTTTACATTGCAAATCATTTTTAATAAAGCAAAGAAATAGAGGATTTCATAAATGTGTGTGAACTCATCTGCCAAAATGTCATTGTAACATGGAGCAAGAAGTGAATGATACAGAGAGAGAAGATGAAAGAGAAATATTATCATAATCTATTGCCTAAAGAATAATTTTTAATCCCCCTCTTGAAAGCCACAAGGACAGAGGCTGCTTCTCGCAAGGATCCAAGGAGCACGTTGTCCCTGTTTCCAAGCTGCCATCAAATCTCAGTGTATTTCTCCCAGATATTTAATGCTGGAAAAAGAATTTACTTCTTTCTAGGTTTTGGGGGTTTTTTGTTGTTTTTTTTTTTGCCTAAGCAGGTTGTATAACCAATCACTTTGTTTAGTCTGTGAAACTTTACTAATGGCAGACCAAGCCAAGGCTTGTGCATTTCCTTCCAAATACAAACTTTGTCCTGCTGCCTCGCTGGTGGAGGTTACCATGGAAATACAGCAGAGATTAAACCCAGGTTTCTGTACTGTCAGAATAAAAATGCTGTTGAATAGTTGGATATTAGTGGTCAACTGTATTAAGTAGCTGGGGTTTTATTCTGCTAGAGTTTTGAGGGTTTTTTCAACAAAACCCAACCCATTTCTACAGGAGTTAGAGTTATTCAGCTTGAAAAGCAAAACTGCGATCAGTTGCCACCTGGGCTGTAGTCTTACAGCAGTAAGAAATGATACTGCTGGCGGCAGCGGTAGGCTGCGTTACAGTACTTTGTCTATATCACAGAACAGTCTGAAACTATGTCTGATTGCTGGAGGTGTTTGCTAGCCCATGGAGGGTACCTCACCACAGCTGGACTGTATATGGTTTCCAGGTGCTCATCCATCATGATGCTGAGAGATTACCGAGAGCAATGCTTCCCTGTACACACAATCTACTCTACACGTTTATATTTAAATCTGTATCTATATATCTCCAAGACAAACCTTAGTATTTCCAAGCTGAATAGACTGACTTAACAACATGAGGGCACAGACTGACCATAGTGGCACCTGTGAGGATATTTGGTCATTTAAGGTTTGGGCAGACCTATAATGTCTCTAGAGTACTCTGGCTGGATGACTTTACCCAGAGTAAGAAGATATAGTTTTCTTTCTCTCTCTCCCCTCCCCTTTCCTATAGTGTTTGCTTGTTTACCTGTTTTCATATAAATTCTCCCTTCGGTTATAATCTTTGCTGTGGATTTTAGATTAAACTCCACTGAGGGATGCAAAATGAGAAGAAACTGAAACAGTTTTGCCCTTCCTCTCCTCTCCCCAGCCCACTCCCCACCCTCCCCACTGGCCCCTTCCCCCTTTCTGCCTGCAGTACATCTCTTTTACACATATCCAGAGTCAGCCAGCTGTTCCTGATCCATGAGCTAAGTTATTTGTGAAATTATGGTGGTGTGGTTTGCACTGTATCTCTTTCTCTCCCAGTTGCTTCAAGGCATGCCAAATGACAAGAGTGAGAGGTTGGAGTCTGAAGACATCCTGTAAAGGACATGTCTAGAAAAGAAAGAATAGCAGGATGCCATGCTTATGTCCAGGTAATGTCAGAAAGCAGGAGTAGAACAGTTTTGTGAACTCAAGGTGCTGAGAATATGGATTGTTTTTGAGACCTTCCTGGGGAAAAAATAATTGGAGAGCATGGGACGTATAGAGAGAGCACTGGCACTACTGGGATCATAGAGATGGGACTTATGACTCATAAACTAGGAAACAAGTCTTCAGTAGTCTTGCTCTCATTAAATGATTTTTTTTTTTTAACTAGCAATGCATATTTCTGTTGTTGAGGAAGATTATTTTCTAATTAAGTGCACATTTTTAATGTTGTGGGGACAAAAGAGATTTGAAAAGAGAGGAAGATGGTGCTCCACCGTGTAGCAAGTAGAAGACCTACCCATCTATGTCTGTCTTAACTGGAGCTAAGTAGGAAGGGAGAAGGAAAGCCATGCGGACGATTTTTAGTGTTTGGCTATGCTAGTTTGAAGAAGATTTTTTTTCATTGACAGGTGAATTACACCACTATCTGTCAGGGTTGCTTGGAAATACAATTGACCAAGGTGGTGACACTTTCTGGAAACAGAAGAGGAAAATGGGAGCAAGAGGCAGAAATTTCTACTCATGTGTTCAAAACACCAAGCTGTGTGGCATGATCAACATGCTGGAGGTAAGGGATGACATCCAGAGGGACCTGTACAGGCTTGAGAGGTTGGCCTGTGTGAACCTTATGAAGTTCAACCAGGCCAAGTGCAAGGTCCTGCACTTTGATCGTAGCAATCTCAAGCGAAAATACAGACTGGACGGACAACGGATTGTGAGCATCCCTGAGGAGAAGGACTTGGGGGTGTTGGTGGATGAGAAGCTCAACATGAGATGGCAATATGCACACATAGCCCAGAAAGCCAACTGCATCCTGGGCTTCATAAAAAGAAGCATGGCCAGCAGGTTGAGGGAGGTGATTCTGCCCATCTACTCTACTCTCGTGAGACCCCACCTGGAGTACTGTATCCAGCTCTGGAGTCTATAGCACAAGAAGGACATAGACCTGTTGGAGTGAGTCCAAAGGAGGGCCATGAAGATAATCAGAGGGCTGGAGATAGCCTATGAAGACAGGCTGAGAAAACTGGGATTATTCAGGAGAACAATCTTCTCTCTGGAGGAGAAAGCTCCAGGGAGACCTTAGAGCAGCCTTTCAGTATTTGAAGGGGACCTCCAAGAAAGCTGGGGAGGAACTTTTTACAAGGCCATATAGTGATAGGACAAGGAATAATAGCTTCAAAGTGGAAGAGAATAGATTTAGATTAGATATTAAGAAGAATTTTTTCACTATGAGGGTGGTGAGGCACTGGTGCAGGTTGCCCAGAGAAGCTGTAGATGTCCCATCCCTGGAAGCGTTCAAGGCCAGGCTGGATGGGGTTTTGAGCAACCTGGTCTGGTGGGAGGTGTCCCTGCCCATGGCAGGGGGGTTGGAACTCAATGACTTTTAAGGTGCCTTCCAACTCTAACCATTCTATGATTCTATGAAACAGAAAAGGCCTTGAATCTATGTACACACTACTCAGCAATAGCTAAAATATGGGTGTGTTACCAACACTGGTTTGGTCACAAATAAAAAAACACATCACCATACAAACTACTATGAAGAAAATGAACTCCATTCCAGCCAAAACTACTACAGGCGGATAAACCAAAGTCTTCTGTTTCAGGTTGTCAGAACTAAGCCTGAAACCATCCAGACAAGTAACTGATTTAGACCCTAATGGGTAGCGCTATTGCAAAGCAAATTTAAAGCTAATGGAATTGAAGCATGAAGGAGAGCAAATCATCAAATTAACAAGAACTATAAAAAATCTTAACCTTTTATAGCTTCTGAAAGAAAAAGAAAAATTGAGATAAAAAATTAGTCTTTGAATCACCCAGTACTTGCCATTTCTGCAAGAGAAATGCATCACATATTTATGGAAAAATATCCTTCTGAAGAACTGAGAAATAGGTCCTGTATAAATTTTATCATAAAAGCACACATGTCTAAATACTATCCCAATCAGTATTCAATTCTAAGATACAGTCCTATACATTTCTAGACTAAGGCAAAGAATAATCTTGATACCATCGAGCAAATGTTTAGTTGCAATATTCAAGTGTACCTTAAAAAATGAAAAGAAAAAAAAAAGTATTATGAAACAGGTTCTAAGTTCTTAAGAAGAATCTGTCCTTCTTAGAAATAAAGAAACAGCTCCTCAAGTCTCAAAATATAAGGACACCTTCATACTGTGAAAGAAACAGTTGCATGTTAAAAGCATCTGCTATTTGTTTTTGCCTCTGTTTTGGGTTTGATTTTTGGAACTATCGAATGTCTCCAGAGAAAGCTGGTAGGTGCTGTTCAAGTTAATTGCACTTGCAGAGGATCTGAGAGTTCAAAACTGCAGGATATACTTGTTCCTGTTGATTATCACTAAAAAAGGAGAATATCAAAAAATTTCAGAGTGATAGAGAATTGCTGCAGAAAGACAAAATTAGAAAACTGTGAAAAGGTTTAGTATTTACAGCATTACCCAGTGCTGTTTACCTTTATCTTTTTAGGTACGCTTATTTCTGTCCAATTCAGATTTTGGTAATATATAAATGAGTTTTTCAGGAATTGCATATTAACTCCTTAATTTCTCTTGTAAAGAGGCACATTGATTTTTACAAGCTCTCAGTCTGAGTTCTGATTTTTATCTAAAGGACAAGAATTATCTTCAGTCTTGATGTGATTTCTTTGCTCCCTTGCAAAGCTGCAGAGTGACAAAAAGTAATGGTTTGACTAAATTATTCATGCAGTCATTATCTCTCTTCAGTATAGCAATGACTGACTTACAGACAAGGGGCTAGTTGCTCCTCCCCAAATAGTCAAACCTTGTGGTAAGAAGAGAGGTTTTTGTTACATTATTTGGAGTTTGTTTTATATACCTGGACAGCATCCCAGGAGCTTATCTTTCAATCTTCAGTTGGCATACCGGCTTTGTCCTTTTTGATGCTAATAACTGTCACCATGACATAGCTTTTTCATTGATTCTTATGGAATTCTGTAGCCTATCATTATAATAAGGTATTGACAGTCATGAATTTTAATGCTAACCAAAGATTACTTTACCTGATCCAAATCTTTTCTAAGAATTTTTATGAGGAATAGGCTTCAGTGGCCAAACATCTAGCATTTCTCTGTGGGCTGTTATTTGGGACTTTAATTTATTATGTGCCATCACTATCATCTCTGGAAGTCTGAGGTTCTCCACATTTTAGTTTTCTCAACAGCAAAAGAATGACTTCTGCAATCCCAGGCATAGCCTGCCTCACAATTTTGTATTATTTAACGTGGTAATTCACTGCCCGCCTCTGTACATCAGCAAATCCTTACCAGTTGGAATATGAAGTACCATGAGTGAGCATGGAACTTTTGGAGAAGGCTGTGAAACTTTGTTTGTGTGTGTCATTTACTGCGTTTCTATCAATTTCTGCATTATAAGACACTGGTAAGTTAATAATTCTCCATGTCTTTATCCCTGAAAACTCACAAGTTTGCCTTGCATTCCTTATTCCATTTCCATTCTCTGAAGTACACTCAAAATCCTGTTCTTAATCTTATATCTTATAATATGAAATCCTCTTGAAACCAGTAGCTGCATTTGCACGGCACTGTTGGAACAAAGTTGTTTAGGAGCCCAAGTCATGTTTCAAAAAACACTGAAGGTCTGTGTTCTTGAAAGTAATTCAGACCGATCAGGTGCAATTAAGCTTTTGCATCTAAGGATGCCAAAGCACCTTTTATGTTGAATTCACATTTCTAAATGGTATTTCAGCCCATATATCACTTAGGTGCCTTTGAAAATGGAGACCATCAAGTTTCCCTGTGGCCTTTCTGGTTTTGTTGTTAGCCGGCCAATGCAGAGAAGAGTAAACTATGTGAGAATGAATCATTGCTTTTACGTTCTAGCATCATTATTTTTTCTGTACCCAATTCTTTACACATTATTCATACATAGCCTAATGTCTTGTTTCCTCCTTCAGTTGGCGTGAACATTTCCACATCATTAGGGATCACATAACTGCATTACGCAGGGTTATGTGAAGAAAATAAAAATGAGGCAGAATGTAAATGCCTTTCTATGAATTTCCAGAGTGAAGAAAGTGGCCTGATACACCGGTGAATTTAAAGCAGGAGCAGGCCAAACTAAACTTATCAAATAACCTTGCTGAAGCACTTCTGTGCAGACACCAATTTTACTGGATGGGTCCTGTCTCTGTAATAGAATTGATAAAACACTGAATATAAGCAACCCAGAATATGTGGATCCAGTTTTGAATCTTTAGCTTTCTTTCATATTCTTAATCTGAAATATATTCTTTAAAATTCAGTAAGAGGCTGCAATCCCACTTCTCTTACTCATCTGTTTTTATAGTCATCTTCTTTTTACAGTTGTTTCACTTCTCCCTGACATCCATAATACATGGACGAAATTTTAAGAATGCCTGTTTTGTCCTCTCAAAAAAGGAGACAAAAACAGTCTATAAAATTACCGTTTTTAGCTTGTTTGTCTAGTCATGTGTTTCTAGTGTGTTAAATACTGGATTGCAATAACTGCCCATGTTTGTAACCCATATCCTGAGAATATGGGGTCCCCAGCATTTGTCATTTGGTTATTTTTTTTTTTTTTTAATAGATAATTTTTTATTATATTCTTTCTCTGCATTACAGGAACAAAAACATTTGCATTGTATTTTATTAGGCATCGTTCTGAATTTGAGAAGTATCTATTTTAGGAATTAGCATGTCTTGCTGACTCCATAACAATGCATTTTGAATTACTTCTTGTTTTTTAGAGATTTTTAGGCCTCTAAATTTAATGAGAAAAAAAAAAGACCTATTGAAATCACCCTTAAACTAAATATTTCCCAACACTATCCTGTTAAAGTGGATTGCAGACAAATTTAAGTTCTGAAATATAGCAACTACTAGCTTACTCCTTAGGATATTGTTTGGTTTTAGATATAATTGCTGATTGATGTTTTCAGTTAATTTGTGTTCCAAACCAAACATTCCATTTCAAATCTAATAATTTAGCAGTTAATATATGTCAAGACAGAGAAAACTGAGACTATATTTTATATTCTATGAGATTTTTTATTTGCTTTTAAAATTATTGAACATGCACTAAATACCTGTTATTAAATCAGTAGCACAGCCTGCAAAAAATCTGATGACTAAAACTCTGTGAGCTTCAGGTTTTCTTTTCCAGGCATCAGAATGCTGATTAAACTCACCCACAGAGTTGGAGATGCAGTGCTTTACCAGATGAAAACATTCTGAACATCTAAGCAGTACTTACGCTAATCAGTTTTTCTTTCTTTTCATCTTGAGTAATTCATTGCTGTTGACAACATTCATGGCAGCAGCTGGTCTGAAATATTTGTTTCTTGAACCCACGGGAAATTATAAGCAGCCATTTAATTGATAAAACTGGATCTTTAGTACTCAGGTGGAATCACCCGTGACTCTGTGATGGACCAGCTGTCGTATTCGGGTGCCTGACTGCACACCCTTGAGGAATCAGCTTTGTGAAACAGTGAACACAACAAAGAGTCAACGTTCTTCTGCAAGTGCAAGTTGTTGTTGACACACAAAGTGAGTTGAGTAGGGCAGTAGATAGACAGTGTTTCAATTCTTCCCAAGGCTGCTGGAGTGCTAACTTTGACCTGGTAAGAATTCTGCAGAAAAACTGGATTTAAGGAGGTGTGTATATTATACCCATGGGAGCCATTGCTGCCCACAAAATTCCTGGCTATCCCAGTAGCTCTCAGGACCTTTATGTTATATATAGTAATGTGTGCTGCTATCAGTAAGATTTTTTTATGATTATTACTTTCAACAGTTTTTCCTGAAATACATGCATTTAACATTGCTCGATAGCTGGTTCTGTGTCCTTAGGAAGGTGATCACTGTCCTTGCCTTTGGTAAGATAATACAAGTAGCCAGAACAGGTACACCAAATAAAAACAAACCATACTTATAATAAATACATGTGTGTTTGAGCTTGGTTGGGTGGCAGGCACCCACCAAGCTGCTCTATCACTCCCCTCCTCAGCTGGACAGGGGAGAGAAAATATGATGAAAATCTTGTGGGTTGAGATAAGGACAGAGAGATATCACTCAACAATTACCATCAGAGGCAAAGCAGACTTGACTCAGGGAAATTGATTTAATTTATTACCAATGAATCAGAGAAGGATAATAAGAACTAAAACCAAATCTTAAAACACCCTTCCTCCCACCCATCCCTTCTTCCCAGGCTCAGCTTCACTCCCAACTTCTCTACTTCCTCCCCACAAGAGGCACAGGGGGACGAGGAATGGGGGCTGTAGTCAGTTCATCAGCTGTTGTCTCTGACGCTCCTCCCTCCTCACATTCTTGCACAGCTCCAATGTAAGGTCCCTCCCACAGGAGAGAGTCTTCCACAAACTTCTCTAACTTGAGTGTTTCCCACAGGCTGCTTCATGAACTGCTCCAGCTTGGGTCCCTTCCAGTCCTTCAGAAACAGACTACTCCAGTGTGGGTCCCCCATGGAGTCACAAGTCCCGCCAGCAAACCTGCTCCATCCTGGAATCCTCTCTCCACAGGGTAACAGCCTTCTTCAGGCATCCACCTGCTCTGGCATGGGGTCTTCCACAGGCTATAGGTCGATATTCGCTCCATTGTAGATGTCCAGGGGGTGCAGGAGGACAGTCTGTCTCACTATGGTCTTTAGGGGAAGCTCTGCTCTGGCACCTGGAGCACCTCCTCCCTCTCCCTTTTCGCTCACCTTGGTGTCTCCGGAGTTGTTTCTCTCACATATTCTCACCCCTCTATCCTCTGGCAGCTGATGAGCAGCACTTTTTTCCCCTGCTTACACATGTTATCACAGAGGTGCTACCACCGTTGCTGATGGGCTCCAATTTTGGCAGTGGTGGGTCTGTCTTGGAGCCAGCTGGAACTGGATCCATCCAACACGGGAGCAGCTTCTGGCAGCTTCTCACAGAATTCACGCCTGTAGCTCCCCTGCTACCAAAAGCTTGCCATGCAAGTGTAATGAAATAAGTTTACTTACCCTTCTGAGTTGAAGAAAAAAAATCTAATATTTCTGTGGGGTTTTGTAACTGCTTGCATATGCAACAGTTACAGTCATATTTAATGCTGAAGACTGTTAACCTGCAGCCTGGTATTCAGGCTGAGCCACTGAGTTGTAACAAAGAATTGTTCAGGTGCAGAGAAATGGCATTTCAGAATGAATTAATCAAAATGGGGAGAAGGTTTCAGAAGAGAGAAACGTACCACTCAGGATCTGATTAAAATGAAGCTGAAGGCATTGAGCTGTAGGTGAACAAAAGAGATAAATAATAGTGTTTAATGGGAGACTTGAAATGGTTTGAAAATTACTCTTTAAATTATGTTTTGATTTCTGGATGATAGATTAGTTATAACAGACATACTCATAACATAATGATGACTGTAGAGCGTGGTCCAGTTGCAGATGATTTCTGGCAGCACTCTCAGGGACCTGGTGCCTCTCTATTTCCATCGCTTCTCATATGTGTATCAGGATAGTTGACTTTGCATGGGTTTGATTCAGAAGGGAACACTGAAATGTAATGGTGTGTTCAGGTGTACTTGTCAGTCAGCTTCAGGCAGTGCAAAGCCATTGAAGAAAAAAAAAAAGGGCATTCTGGAAATAAATAGACATAGCTTTCACTCTTAAGAAGAACAGATTTCCTGATTTAAGCTCAATTTTCTTTTGTTTGTAAAACAACCAGAGAGTAATCAGTGAAATGAGAGACAAATTTCAGTCCCATGAAGTCTGGTTTTCAACAAGACAGCAAACACAGACATGTATGTATTGAACATTTTTGGTACTCTTTCTGTTGTGTGATCATATTTATATACTCACTCATGATCAGAATAACTTCCATTTGTGAGTGGGCTCAACTGTTCTTCCTGAAACACACAGTTCCACTAAAACAAAACACGTTAGATAATAATATAATGCATTGTGCTGCTTTATTACAAAATATACCATTGCAGCATGGCAATGTGTTAACATAAGGTCAAACACAACCTTTTCCTTGGCTTTTGAGGATTATTTGAAAAACTGTGAATCCTATACATTGGAAACCTATCCTGAACTTCCATACAGTTATTGAGGATGAGGACAGATTATTTTTCACATTAAGTTGTTTATTGGTGAAACATTTGCAAAAGTATCTGTTGCTATATGTAATGTGTTATTATAACAATTTCATCTGTGATTTTACTATCATATCCATCTTGAAACAGAACTTCTGAGTTTAAAGGAATGCTTTTCAGGAAAATATCTAAGCACAAAAAATAGCTCTGGTATCAAAAGAAGTTGGCACTAAATGAGCTAAACAAAACTAGCAAGGCCCTGGAGACCCTCAGAGAAATGACTCAAGATAAAATACCCTTATGAACAGCGATCAGCAATACAGAGGGATAAAGAAAGCATTAATGATTGATGTGCAGTGCCCCCCTATTTGGGTTGAAACAAACAAACAAACAGTTTGGCAGCAGCATGTTTGTTTAATAACAAGGAATTGTCCTATTGCCTGTTGTGATAGGACAAGGGGTAATGGTTTTAAACTAAAGGAAGGTAGATTCAGACTAGATATAAGGAAGAAATTTTTTTATAATGAGCGTGGTGAAACACTGGAAGTTTCAGTCCCTATCAGAGTGGGTGCACGTGCCACAGAGGGCCAAAAAACTGTTCAGAGTGTTGGAACACCTCTCCTATGAGGACAGGCTGAGAGAGTTGGGGTTGTTCAGCCTGGAGAAGAGAAGGCTCTGGGAAGACCTTATTGTGGCCTTTCAATATTTAAAGGAGGCTTATAAGAAAGATGGGTACAGACCTTTTAGTAGGGCCTGTAGTGATAGGACAAGGTGTAATGGTTTTAAACTAAAAGAGAGTGGATTCTGACTAGGTATAAGGAAAAAAATTTTTACACTGAGGATGGTGAAACAGTGGAACAAGTTCCCTGGAGAAATTGTAGATGCCCCATCCCTTGAAGCTTTCCAGGTCAGGTTGGACAACGTTGTGAGCAACCTGATGGAGTTGAAGATGTCCCTGCTCATTGCAGGGGGGTTGAACTAGATGACCTTTAAAGGTCCCTTCCAACCCATAATATTCTATGATTCTGTGAATATTCTAGTGTTGCTCAGTAGTCCAGCACGACAGAAAAATACCTTACTATTACATGAGTGGGTTGTAGCATATTATTTTGTGCCCTGCTGCAGATGTGCTATGAATTAATGTGTGTGCACACCTAGGGGTTGTTCTGTTGAACCGTACAAAGCTGCAAAGTGAGATCATGGGTTAACAGCATGGTGCAGATTTGATAGAAATTTACCCCTCTTTTCTTAAATCATCCTACTTACTCTAAATTACTAATTCCACCAGTGACATAAATCTAATTGGTGCTGCAGACTAATCTTCGTTGGACGGCTTCAGAAAGGATAGGAAATTTCAGCAATGGAAAGTTCAAGCTCTGGACTTCTGTTTTGCACAAACACCCCGCACTGACGTAGCTCTTCCGTGTTAAAGAAATACTGCTCTTGAACTTACTTTCTTTCAGTTTCTCTTTGGTGGTTACCCGACCAGTGTAGCAATTCACCTGGGCCTCTCCCCACAGTGCCCTTATTAGGGAAATTCAAGGACAGATGTGTACTAGCATCCTGCTCCTGCAAACTGCATAGACCTGAAGCATGTTTGCAGTACAGACTTGAACTCAGCTTCCTCCAGTTCTCCAGGCAGTTCTCTGCCCTGCAAAAAAAACCAAACCAAAAAAACCCAACAACGGCCCCAAAGAACCCCCCAAAACACACAGATCAGGATCAGAAAAATACTGCTTTTTAGCTATAGTTCCACAGAGTGTTCATCCTGCAGTAATTCAGGAATGACAAAATTTGAATACTTCACCTTTATAGTAACGTCTCACTGACTTATCCCCAAATACATTCTTAAATGTAAAAAATATAAGTAGTTAGATTTAGAAGTATGTTGACTCAGATATTTCTAGATATTTCAAATATGCTCTTTTGTATAAGCAAAATTTAGATATCTATTGTTCTGGCAATGTAGTTATTCTTTAATAGTCATTGCAATAATTAGTTTAATATAGGTGTCAATGCAGAAAAAGAGAAATATTCCCATTAAATGTGTTATCATTACAAGAGAATTTTTCAAAAGCGGGTTGCAGACGTAACCATGAGATTATCTTGAGAAGTAATTAAATTTTCCAAACGTGCAAAGTTTGTTAAAACCACATTGGGTAATGGTGTGGTCAAAATGAATCAACAGATCTGAAAATATTATTCCCAACTTTTCCTGCTTGTGTATTGGCAAAAACAGAAGTAATACTAGCAGCATTTTTTTTTTTTTCAAACTACCCAGCTGTGTTATTTCAGTGGAAGCTGGTGGAGGCACACAAGAGGCTTATAATGTTTATTGATGGTAAATGGATTCCTACTGCTCACTTCAGGAAGTTTGACTTTCACTGCTGGCCCGCAAAAGTTCAAGGCACAGTTTGTGAACTGGGATGTATGTTCCAGAGAAAGATCACTCCAGAGAAAACCTTAAAGGGCTATCCTTTTCATGTTTGTTGCCTTAATATATACCAAAAAGCCTCCAAACTTTGAAATATATTATTTTTGTAGTTTTTTTTTTTACTTCTGCACAATGTAACAACATTGTAGAAACAAACTCAGCATCTTTCTCTTATCTTAGGTGCAAATATTTAGCTGAAAGCAAAATATTGAAAGGAAGCTCATTTTCCTGGGTGAGGAGTTCAGCATAGCAAAGGTCTGCCAAATGAAGGATGTGGATGTCTTATTTTGAGCATCTACACTGACCTTTGTAATACCGTTGATGAAACTGTACTGACATCAGAAGCTTAAGAGTCATGTCAGAAGCTGCATAATATGTATTTGAGGAAATTTAAACCTAAAATCTATTATTTTCCAGTCTTCACGGAGGAACCTAGTGAGATTGCTGACAGGAATCCTGCGTGAGTGTTATATTTCCCTTGCACTGATCTATCTCTTTCTAATAGCAACATCACTAGCAGCAAAAGCACTAACAATGTGGGACTGCAAAAATAAAAAACGATCAGATCAGGCCTAAATTTTCTGAGCTCCATACTGGCTCATTTTTTTTACAGTCTGTTCAGCTGTATCTGAAAAGGTAGACAAAGATGAAAATATATTAATTTCTTCTTAAGGGGCTTTCTGAAAAAGATCATTGAGAAGATCAAACAAGCACCTCTGCTTCAATTCTGTCATGTCCTTTGGGCTGGTCTCCATCCTCCAATATTGCCGTTCCTCTCCCTCCCTCCTCTACCTCAAAATTTCCTGCCCTTCTACCATCTCCTTTTTTCATGTGGCAGTTTTGCCTATCCTTTGATTATCCAGTAGCCCAGACTTAAGTTGACTTCTGTTCAGCTCACATGACTTAAGACTTAGCTGAATGGATGAGGTCTTACAAAGTAAGATTTTGTCCTTTGTTTTACCTACTCCGTTTTGGGGACTCTGAGGAATGTGTAGGTTAATAATATGGGAAAAAGACCTGTGTAACACTTGGATACTTACTTCATTTGGGAACTCAGCAAAATGACTGTCATGACAATTAATCCTGTGATCAAGTTTCTTACAGCATGGGATAAAACGGATGAGAAAAAATAGTTATGAAAGGTCACATAACAAGCACAGCATGAAAAGTTTACTTGTTTGAACTCAGAAATTAAAATATACCCAAATGTGCTCTTAATGTCTTTATTTGTCTTATTGACAAGTTATGGCACATTTGAAAGTTATGGAAGGTATAAAGAAATGACATCCATACTTGGAACCAAAGAGGAATGTGTATTGTGTGCAGCTGGAAAGGGCAAGGGCCTCTATGCATGCCTGTAAGAGTGAAGAGGGCAAGTGGTAAGAGATGGTAAGAGTTGGCCATGTTCAGGCTCACTCTCCCATTCTTTCTTTCTGCCAATAAGAGAGTGCCAGGAACCTTCCCAGCTAGGTGGCATGTTTTGGGGATGGATAGACCACCTCATTCTGGCATAAGTCCAGTATCCTGAGACAGGACTCAGGTGATATAACAAAAAACCTGGTGGTTTTCCCGCAGGAAGTTTTCTCAAAGGTAAGGGCCACGTCTTCTCCCCCGGCGTACTCTGGCCACAGTACCTAGCACTGCAGCACAGTGGAGCGCTGAAGGTTCACAAAATGAGTCAGAGATTTTGCATGGTGCTCTTCAGTGTAAAGAAGGGTTCCTCAATACGTGTTTCAGATGGGACTTTGAGCTTATTTACAGGCAGTAGAAGATTGGTCAGTTTGGTAACCCAGGCATTAGTGTGAAGACAAGGCTGAGCAGTGGTAAAGCTTAAGTAGTGGGAGACACGGTGTTTCCAGTCAAGCCATTTAACCTCACCTTAATGAGCTACTTTTGTTTTATTTTGATCCCAGGAATGGGAGATAACAGGAAAGGAGGTTTCATTACCAATAGCAAGACATTGTCTTTAAGGCTGCCCAAATGATATAATCTCCTCTGTTCAGGCTGAGTGCAGGATGCCTACTGAGCAGTTTGCAACAGGATCTTGACAGGTGAGATCTTAAGTAGTTACTGGGGAAGATACAGGAGGGATGAAAAATCCCTAAATCCTGTACCCAAGGAACTAGTAACTAAAGGCCGGAGAACAGCATATAAGAGCTACTGTGTCTTTATGGTTGGTCATTTCTCTGCAGGTTCACAGGTGGGTCTCAGACTGCAGTGTGGATTAAGGGCTGTCTGCCCTTCAGTGGATGAAGAGCTGCTGTTAGCCTCTGCAGGCACAGGCTTGTCTCACAGGAGGCAGACAGCTCCTCTGGGCACTCTCAGCAGTGTTCCAGAGACGAGGCAGAGCTGAGGAATGCTGCTCAACGAGACAAGGTCCCAGGCACTCTTCAGCAAACATATCAGAAGATAGCACTAGAGCGAAGCAAGGGATGAAGGGCAGAACTGGTACCAGCATGACTAATATCAAGGAGAGAACTGTGAAGTGCCAGAGGAACTACTGTCTGCCCAGCTGATGTACAAGGGAAGCTGCCAAACTATTTGGCAGTGTCATTTTTACGGCAGGCATCCCGTGCAAGCATTGCAGCAGTGATCAAGGAAGGCTGATGACTTGTTCTGTGTGCATTATACCCACCAGTGCTCTAGGATCAGAGCCCTGTTTGCCTTCCTGAGTTGCTGGGCCCTGAGTTGCTGAGCTCCAATGGGCACTTCCCCACAGACGGACTGTCCTACTGATGAGGAAGATAAACACAGGTTTTATGGTCAGACTTTGTTCTTCCCCACCTGTCACAGGAGGGGCTTCAAATATGTCATTTCAGCAGCTAGAAAGACACCTAGCAGTGTATTTGGTATTTGCTGTTCTACTGCATCTCCTGTATTCAGTCCATTAGTTAAAAGGTGATAAAAAATGGACATGTGGATACTGCTCAAGTTCATTTATTTTGAAAAGGATTAGGTTTTTTTGCCCTGTAATTTGCTATTTATAGGAAGTGGTTTTTAATGTTCTCCTTTAGTAACTGACAATACAGATAAATGGGAGGTGACTATGTTTCAGATGTCAAATATATATAGAATATATTTTAATTTACAGAGGGACAATAATCTCATAAATATTAATTTTAGTTACAAGACTTTTAGGCAACGTCATATTGCAAGTCACTCCTTTGTTAAATTCTCCTAAACCTGTCAGAGTGCCAGCAGAGTCCCATGAGATGAGCAGCTCCAGGTGCTGGTAGGAATTTCCAGAGGTGAGAGAGAAATATCATTTCAAAAAAGGTATGCATAATAAAGAGATTAAGATCAGAAGAAAATTGGAAAAGTACTGTTCAGTAAAATATTGTGAAAGACCTAACAGTGTTTTTGATATATTTCCCAGCAGAAAGGATTTTTGGTTTTGAATGTTTGACTCCTATAGTTGCACTGCCATTATCTCTGCTTTGCAGAGATTCACATTCTCCTTTCAGGTACCTAACTTTTGTGCCAACTTTCTCCTCCTCTGGGAGATGCCAGACACCTCACATCAGTGAGCAACTGGCTGACCCAGGGCCTATATGGGCCCTGGAGGAGCACAAATACCTCTAAGCTGCCCTAGAGGAAGCAGCCACTGCTCCTAGGAAGAGCAAGGTCCTTTGGAGGATCACATCAGGTGACAGGGTCTTTGCAGGCTATGTAATGGAAGAAGTAGTGCGTTCTTTTCCGGGTGAGAGTGCATCTGTTTCAGGGTAAGTCTGGCACTGCCAGCCCCGTAAAAATCCATGTGGGGAAGCAGGACATCATAAACTTGTGGAAGAAATTCTGTTGGAGGGACCTAATCAAAGCCATGCTCCAAACTATGTGAAACTCAGCCTTAGCAGGTAGCCTGGGGCCCTGCTCAGTGCAGTGGTGGTTCAGCCTCCTTAAGCATAGTGGCATCCTGAATCAACAGGTAGAAACGGCACCTTTTGTGGAAATGAAATATTAACATTTGCCTAAAACAGGGTTCCATCTGTTAATGTTTTACACTGTGTTGCTGGTGTCCACTAGATTGTAGCAGTGTTTTACATGCCTGAATGGCAGAGCAAAAATTGGGCTTTCTGTCTCAGACCTGAATCTAGATAATTAGCATTGCTGAGAGCCCAATACCTACAGGCATGCAGATATGACCATGGCAGAGCACGGCCCTGATAAGATAAGAAAAGAAAAGTAGAAAGTCCTTATTTTCGCCAGAAAAGTCATTGACATCCTCTTAAGCTTTCAAGGGTAAATCTCAAACAAAAAAGATATTTTTAACTGAGATAGAATCATGTTCAAACCAACAAGATCAAATATGCTTTTCTATAAGACAGGAAAAATAGATTACATTTCACACAATGAAAGCTTTGATACCTCACTGGTGTTTTTATTTGAAAACTGTTTGTCTCATCCTGTGTAGAAAGCAATTTTGATCACAATAGCATGTTAAATTGCTAAAAAAATTATCATTTTGCCTTTTAAGTTGTCACTTTTCCCAAAACAGTTTTAATTTACTGTTTGATCTAATCATTCATTCTCATCTCTGCTGTGTATCTTCAAAAATCTTAATGTATCTTTACATCAACTATAAGCCCTGGAAACTTACAAATACCTTGATACATAAGCTGTTTTGGCAATGCAGGCAGAGTAAGCTCTACGCCTTGAATTCAGTAGAGAACAAGGAACTTGATGTATGATAAGCAAGAATGATGTTCTGGATAGTCTTGTAATGCACAATTCTGAAGTACTTTCTGCTGGATCACCAGTTGGGCAGATTTATTCCCAGCTTCATGTAAACAAGTGCTTAACAATATTTGTCTAGCACAGCTGTATCTAAAAAAAAAAAAAAAGTGCTTTAGTGTAATTTCATTGCCTGTTAGGCCTTATCTCATATTATGGAGTAAGTTTTCATTTATGTTGCATTACCTTGTATGAATACCTGTTCTGCCATCTTCCAGCTCTTTGTATGTCAACACACTAATTTACTTCTGCTTATCTATACTTGCAGAAACCATGGAGGTTCCGGTGCTAGCTCAGGTAAGAGGAGTTCTGTATCAGCTTCTTCTGTTGTGTTATCCCTTTTTTCTGCCTTTCTTCTATTGAACATGTTCTTCATGGAGAAAGCATTTGGCTTACATATTTGCCTGAGCTTCTGGGTACGACTTTAGTACAAATACCCCATAATAATGCTGAGGTGTTTCCTTGCTCTAATAGTGCTTTTCCTCAAAGGAGTATGAAGATACCGGAGAGACTTTTTTCAATGCAAGGTAGCTGCAGACTGAATGTGACCTGCTGTACACCACTATCTGTTAGAATGGGAATGGAAATTAATTAGTTACCAGATCACCTAAAAAAGCTAAGTACCTGATGTTCTCAGTTTATTGTGAATCAGTTAACTCACAGGTTATGTGTTCATGTCACTTTCAGTAAGGAGGAAGACACCTACCCTGCTTACCAGAGACATGTAAGTCTGCGTGCTTGGGACATGCCAGGCACAAAGGAACTGAAGGCCAGAAGAGGAGGTTTGATTTGATGTACATACATCCTTAAGCGAGAGCCTGAAGAGCTTAAGCTATAGGAGGTAGCTAGATGCTTTCATACAATTGTAAGAAGATGGGAAGAAATGGGGTTTATGTATCAGATCTGTGTTGCTTTGAAAGAGATAAAAGGGTGAATGCTCTCATGACACAAAAAGCCATAAACTTCCAATGCTTTCTTTTCCTGGTTCAGAATGTTTAATTGCCACTAATATTATTTAAAGTATATGTTAAATTTGCAGCTTGGACTTAGCACAGCCCAGTGTCACCGGTGGTGAGTGACTATAGGCACCCTTTGCTCTGCAAATGCACTGGGTACTACCCTCTTCCAATTCTCATTTGATTTTTTTTGGTCTAAAACATTGTTTTCCTGTTCTGTAGCCATTTTCCTCTGCCTCTGAATTCCTCTTTTTATGAAACGGCTAATTCTTAATGATTTTTAGTCTGCTGGAAGGAAGTTGTTTTCCATCAAGCTCTGTGTTTCCTCTTATGGCTTCATTGGCTGTGGTGATTCACATAAATTTAGGGTCTTTTCTGTTAACTGTTTCTTGTTTGTTCTGTAGCTTCTCTCTAGCAGATTTACCTCTATGTATTTATTGGAGTTTGATAGGTCATTTTCAGTCATACTAGGCAAGTTTTGGGATATCATTTAAGTTGCGGGTTTTTTTTGAAAAATTGGAGAAAGGATCTCTGGGAAAAACAGAGAAGTCTTTGAGGCCAGGTGACACTCAAGGGATGAAGGAGTGTCAAGGATTGCCATTAAGAGAAACATGGCAGCCAGTCTGCCTGCTTTCAGTATGCAGTATAGTATCTGTTCCAGTACTTCACAGTCATTTCAAGGGAACTTCAATGTCGATAAAACTAGAAATGGATGACAACACAGATTTTTCAAGAATAAATTACACCAGTGCCACTTAATTGTCTTCCTCATTAGAGTTACAGAACTAGATGTTCAGAAATGGTGAGGCTCTTCACTCTGTTTCATATGATGTTGTAACAAAAAGGGACTTGAAATATAGATGCAAAAATTAAATCAGGATGAAATGAATGCACAAGTTAAAATGCAAAATAGTTGAAGAGACCTATCTAGAGGAGAACTGAAATGGGCTCTGCAGGTATCTGTCTTGACTTGTGTCTGGTGAATGGCTTGAAAGGTGACACCAAAGTAAGAGCACTTCTGAAGTAGAAAAGGGAACAGGGTTGGATGACAAATGAGCTTCATAAACTGGAGAGCTCACATGAAGAAGATGAAATTCAGAGAGGACAGCTGCAACATGTGGCATTGAAATATGAAAAAATAACTTTGCAGGTGTAGAACTGGGAATAACTGGCTGGGCAGAAGTCCAGCAGGAAAGCATCGGTGGAGGGCTTAGACAGGCTCACACACAACGAGTCAACAGTGTTGCTGCCGTAGAGAACAACAGCTGATATCATCTTGGAAATGGGTAAGCCTTATTTCAATTAGGTCCCTCAGTTTTGAGGAGCATACTTGAAGGAAAATACAGGAAAATAGAGAGAATCTGAATAAAACCAACAGTAGTGGTAAGAAAAGCTGTCCCTTAAGAAACAGCTGAACGAACAAACCCATAAGAACGTGTTTTGTTTTCTGATTTATCAAAGCTCATTATAGAAAAAAAGAATGGTTAATTCTGGTGGGATAGTACAAGACGAAATAGAATATCTGGGGAACAAAAGAACTGTTAAGAAACAAAGATCCTAGCTAGCAGGAAACGGTGCACTAGAACAAGCTACGCTGAGATATTATAGAAATAAACTTGTCTAAAGTGGCTTGGGTACAATTTACTCTTGCAGAGGGATGGACGAGATAGGACTTAAAGTCCCTTCTGGCTCTGCATTTTTATTACTTTTCTCTCATTGTGCTGCAAGAAGTCACTTATCTGATACAAGTCAGAAACCAGATGTCTGAGGGACTGGTTTGGCAAAAAGATGACAAAAAGGGGGCAGCACATGAACACCGGTGACAAAGAAACTTTCCTGCTAGTGAAACACAGGAGGTGTTGAAAACTGGCTCTGGCCCCTCACACCCTTTTTATACCAGCAGAGACAGGTTTTCACCAAAAACATAGACTAATCAGCCATTGGAAGTCCTGTGGCTGCTGCCCCCATTGGGTAGGCCACAGAAAAGGTCTGTAGGGGACAGTTTGGCACTGAGTAGAGTGAAGGATGAGGTTTTCCAGCTTCATCTCCTCAGGCTGAACAGCTTTTCCATCTCTATGTCCCCAGGCTGCTGCCAAGCCCCTGGGGCCTGACACTGCAGAAGAGACCAGGTCCTGCCTCTTCTCTTCTGAAGGAGACTGCTTTTTGGGCTTGATGTTATTTTTTCCTGTTCTGACATGTTGAGTTTTGCTACAGTTTGGGTCACCACTGCAGTGTCAGCTGTAGAGAGGCATTCAGCTCTGCATACACACAAAAGGTGATGAGAGCAAGGAGAAAGCTGTTGTGGCAGCCACGGTGAAGTTGAATAAAATATGCTTGCAATTTACGAGGAGAGAGAGGCTAACAACACAGACCTAGGCCTCCATTTCTTCTTATTTTCTGCTAAGGCCAAAAGTCATTGCAGCTTGTGCTACTGGATTGAAAAGTCAATAACATATTCAGTGTTTGGCACGCAGAGGCTGCTCTTCTGAATACCAACACGGACGGCCAAAGCACGTCTCTTTGTGGAATCTCTAAAGCAAACTGTAAATGATGAATGAAATGAAAAAGGTCTCTGCTCACTTTGTGTCCGTTGAAAATAGATAACACTGTGCTGTTTGCTGTGAGCTGTAGCTCCAATACACCTAGAAACAACCAGGTAGTCATTAAATTTAAGGTTAAACAAGAGGAAGCTTTCCAAAGTCAAATAGCTATTTTTCTGAAACTGTTTTCTCTGAGATCCACCTGATACCTGGAACCCATCCTTAAAATGGGAGGAAAAAACAAATTTTTGTCCTGTTCATACAGGGCATGATATTTCCAGGCTCTGTTTCAATAAAATAATTCAAATTATTCCTACAACCCAGAACACTTTTGACTGCTCTCAAAGGTCCTTAATTTCACTTTAATCTTCAGAAATATTTTCAAGTGACACGCTGATCTTGATCTCAAAGAAATGGTAGTCTCAGAAAAGGTAACATGACGTTTCTCACTTGGTACTTTGGGAGAAAGGTTGGCTGAAAAACAAGAGCGCCATTTTATAGCACATCATCAGACTTTAAACTGAGGCTGCCTTTCTCACAGAAAGAGCCAGCTTACCTGCTCTCCCTCACTGCTGGGTGATTAGTTCTTCTGGCACAACCTCTCTACCAGTGTGAGAAAACTTTCCAGTGAAAAATCCATGAGAAGCCTCAATTTTTCAAAAATCCCCACTTCTTTTGTGATCCGGTGATCATTTTCACTTTCAAGAGTTTTGTAGCTTAACTGTTAACACCCAGGTGATTTTTACTTGCTAAGACATGATCTCTGCAGTTGTTGGTGAGTGAGCGTTGAGGATTTATTTATAGCTGATGTACCCCGGGTATCATAACTTTTTTGTTCTAAGGTAAAAATAGGCTATATTTCATTCATGTTACAGTTTAAAACATCTTTTAAGCAACAGACTAATCACATGGTTTTGTTGTTGGATTTTCTCTTTGTTTATTTTTAAGCAGGTGCCAATAAGTTGCTCAGTGCTCAAGATACTTTAAAATACTGTAACTTTCCCTTCTCCTATATTCCTTATGATTTTGTCAGCTAACCTCTTCTCTGTATTTTGTACTGATTCTGCCAGGTTTTCTTTTCCACAACAAGACCAACAATTCACTGCCGAAGGAATGGAGAAAGAGACAAGGGAATTACCCCTGTGTAAATAAACAAGCAGGAAATATTGCAGAGTTGAGGACAAAAGAACTGCTTGTCTGCAGACAGACTCGCAGGAAATTCTGAATGCCAGTGTAAAACCAGGAATTGCTAAAGACGAGATCAAGATGGCATCTGAAGGATGTGAACAAGTGCTTACAAGCATTTTATTTACTGCTGTTGGTTTTTGCCTTTTAGTGGGGGAGGCAGTAAAGGTTTTTTTTCTTATTTCCTGTAAATACCACTTTTTTTTTTTTTAGTCTTTTTAACTTATGCTGTTAGTGACAGCAGAATTATTCCACTTGTGAATTTTTTCCAGTCTGCATTAGTCTACATTACTCTCCAGGAAACCAAAGGCTGGGCTTTATGTCCTCTTACTAATTGCTTTCCTTGCAGCAGTCGGTTTTCATTCTCTCAGCAAGGGCATTAGCACAAATTTAGTCAGTCTCAATGGGTTAAATTAAAGGCTGTGCACACTGAGGCAGATGGTTTAAGATGTTTGATTATTGGTGGGTATATCTAACCAAGACGTTCTGCAGGGATTCAGATTTATTACTGTTCTCTTAATGAGGGAATATTTTTTCTCTTCATTTACTACTTTGTTTTTTTAAAAGTCAGGTAAAGTCTCCTTGGATTCAGTCATGTAGAATTACGCTGGAAATGGTCTGAAATCTTTAGAGCTTCATTACAGTAGTCTCTATACCACAAGTCAGTACAGACTGAACCTCAGATCCTGAGCTGGGTTAAGTTTTGGGCTGGTGCTCTGAAGCACTTGTATTTTGTCTGGTGCCTTTTCCCTTCTGGGTCTGACACCCTTTGCTGTTCTTTCAACCAGCCTGTGACCAACTGCCCCATCTCTCTGTTCACTCTTCAGACAAGCTCTCCTGTGGACCCTAGGCTTGACAGCTTGACCTGGCTTATTGCATTGAATTTCACTGAATTTTTAGAGTCGGAAGGGACCATAGAGATCATCTAGTCCAACTCCCCTGCTGATACTAAACATCATCTGTCCACATACTCTGATTCCTGCCTGCAATTTCCCTTCTCCATTGCACCTCTTCTCCTTTTGGAATTTCAGAAGCTGGCTCTGGAGGCAAGGCTGATGCTTTTATACAGTATTTGAACTGACATCCCTCCTGGCTCTATTTTGCCTGGATCTGATGTATCTATCTGCACTGGGCATATATCCACAGGCTGGACAGACCACTCTCAGGCGGTTAAGAGCTAATTATAGTGATTTTCAATTAAATGTTTGGTCCAGAAGCTTCTCATAGGCCACATATCTCAACTTTAATAGCATGATAATGTTTTTTTACCATCCTAAAGTCACTTTCACATCACTATTGAGGAATAATTTATATATATTTTTAATATAGTTAGAATTTTATAGGATATTATGAAAAGAAGCAGGGCACTAGATCTGAAATAATTTGACAAACTGAGCACATTACACCTCAGATTTGTGAACAAGGCATCCCACACATTTAAATTCCCTGTCGCAATGCTGGTCTCCCTTTCTGTGCTGACAGCATTGCAGTGTGGCAAGGAAAGGCATGGGATCTTTCTGCAATGAATATGAATCTGTATTATCAGCAAAATGCTAAATGACATAAAAATTTATGGGTTGGTTAAAGTGATTTTTTTGGGGGTAACCTAATTATTGTAACACTCATGGCACTTAGGAAAACACAGTAGATCTTTGGAGTTACTATTTCTATTTCTGCATTGTCAGAAACACAGAATACTGAAATTCTGCTTTATGTGGTTACCAGAGAAATGTCTGTGGCCCCATTAGCTAGTATGTGTGTCTTCGATAAGCACATTTTTGCATTCGGATGCCACAGAGGATTCCCAACAAATATTCCTTGCACTGCTGTAGTAACTCACCTGTTCTCCAGAAAGCACTCTTTGTGGCTGGAGAAAGGCTACATGAATGATAATGCCTTGGCGCTTGTAACTCTACCTTTTGTGAAATACAGGCCTTTTAAGGGATGCTGGATAAGGATAGAAACACCAGCTCTTTGTAATTATGTATATATATGCCATCAGTTCCAGGAAGATCACCCAGTGTTTTGACTGGGGACCCATCCTCCAGAATGAGATTTCCGTGCCTTTGTTGGAAGAGGTGAGCATTGTTGTTCCCAGAAGAAGCCAGTAATACCATGTCTGCCTTTAGTGACAACAAGTGCTGAGCAACTAATATTCAGTAGGGTTTGCTGAAAGGTTGTGGCTTAGCCCAGTACATTCAAATGACTTAATGGGGGGAAAAAAGGTTGTTGTTTATTTTGAGTGGTTTTCCATATTTTCAAAGCATTTACCTGATAAGAGAAAACAACAGCACACTAAGGGAAATGAGAAACTGGTGTTACATAAGCAGAAACAACTGAGAATCATGAAGCTGGCCTTTGCAAACAAAAAATACATAGAAAAGAGAAAAAACCCCCTTTATTTTCTTTGCAAGAAATATATGATACTATCTGCTGTAAATGCATTCTGGTCTTCTTGTAAAACATATGAAAAAATAACAAACAAGAAGGAAAAATAGGAACTGAAATGCCTTTTTAAACTCTGACTCCAGTGGCTTCTGGTAAAAGGGAGGTACAGGAGTAAATGGGGAGGACTGTGCTGAGATGTGTCCTTTACAGTGACAGAACGTGATGCTTGCATATGGCTGCATATTCTGTATACTTCACTTTTCTAAATATCAGATGCCAAATAGAGTGTGGTAACTCTCCTTCACCACTGATACCATCACCACCACTACAGCTGCCTTTTCCCCATCAGCACTCTAATCCCCATTCAAATTGCAACTCCTTCCAGTCCTGTTTTGTGGTACAGCAGTCAGTACAATGAACAGTCATTTCTGACAGAGGCTTCAGGTTCTTAAAATGATACAAAACTGTATTAAATACTGAATAATTATAACGATAAATGTTAAGTATCTGATAGATTTATTTTTTCAACGTTATTCTTCAATATTCCCCTGTTATCCTCTTCATGTAAGTGATTTGTAAGCAACAGAGGGGAGCTGGAGTAATTCTGTAAGCACAAATGTTAGTAATTTTGTCTCTTCTTTTGTGCTGACAGACAACTGGCTCTATCAACACATAGGCTCTGCATCTCACACTTTGCATAGCAGAGCATTTAAAAGGTTTAGAAGTCAGACAACTCTACTAAATGCAATGTCATACTCCAAAGAGGTAAGCGCTGTTGGATCTCAACTGGAATGGGATGTATTTTGTTGAGGGGATGAGAAGTGAGCTTACTGGTACTGCAGCACAAGACTGTGCAGTTTCCAAATGGGCACAGGCCTCTGGCTCATTGAGTTTGCTCACCAAAGAAAGTGTCTGTTGAAAGCTATGTAGTGAACAGGGTAGTCAACAGCTATTTAAATGATTTGACAAGTTAAATTAAGTTTTGCATAATACTACTTCAGCCTTGCAACAGCAATCCTTCTGCTTCAGAAAATTGGGGTCGTGATAGTAGCAGGGTAAACATGTTATTGAGTAATTCAGCACACAAAATCAGAGTATGGATGGGAGTTTGCAGGCATTACATCATTCTCAGATACATATGCAACTCTATTATAAATGATAAAAAAATTATGGTAAAAATATTACCAATTACTAAGTAATTAATCATCAAAGTACCTCTGGGAGACAGGAGGAGTAAGGCAGGAAAGTGACTCAAGAAGACCTTATAGTGAGGCAGGATAGATAAATGGCACATCATGAAATTATCCATGTCACTGATAGCCAACTTGTGCAAATTTATTTTCTCTAGTTTGGATAAAAGAACATCCCTGAAGAAACAGCAATGTGGAGTGAGTACTAGCATATAAAGCCATGCACCTGGAGAGCAAACACTCAGAGAAAGGTAGGAACAGCTATTGACAGATGAAAATGCCCATGCAAATATCCTCACTGTCATCAGTGCCTATGCTAACTTAAATTAGCCTACCTTGTATTTTGCTATATGTACATACGCTCATAAAGGAGCATAGCATCACGTGTATATCACTGTTTCTTGAGCTCTTGCTGTTAATATCCCTGTCGTCACTAAAGAATATTTAATTTTTTTTCTTGCCTGTTAGAACTTGGTTTGACCAATTGATTTTGAACAGCTTGCTTACAAAATTTGAAGTGGTTGGATACAGAAATTCTTTTCAAATTTGTGTAAAAATTGGGACATACTTTTACATACAGACAGAAAAAAATAGTATGGAAAAAGCCAAAGCCTTTTGATTATAAAGTCTGAAACAGGTAACAAAATATTTCATTTAACATCAACAAAAAAAGGGATTTGTCAACAGGACTTTTCTTTCATTCCCTGTGAAAGAGCCAGGTGTTTTTCTGTTGCCCAGGTACTACCAAGGGCAGCAGAGCTCCTGTCAGGAGGGTGTTGTGGCTTTTCCTGTATGGCTCCAGGCTCTGACTGCTCTGGAGGAGGCTTCCCTCAGCGTGCCTAGAGGGTTGACATCCAAATGTGGGGCCACACGGGCCCTCCGAAATTTGCTGGCTGTGTACTTTCTTCCCATGAAATCCAGCACACGCTGGTCATGGTGAATGCTTTATGCAAGGTTTTCTTTGAGCTTTGCTTGGGCAGTCCCCCCAAGGAGGTTTACTTCAGACCCTGCTTCCCTGTCCCCGTTGCCCAGCAGGGACTGGAGCCTCCTCTGGGTGAAAACTGCCTTTGGAATCAGGACAGAAGTCTGAGTGTCACCATGTTGAGTGGCGCAAACTGTAAGGATCTGGTCCTCAGGTTTTCTGAAGACATACTCCAACACACTGACTCTGACATGGATGCATTTGGTGTTACAGATTTAATGCAAGTTTTGCGACCAGGCTTTTATCACACTGAGGGTAATGTAACATTTTAGGCAGATTGCTTAAGAAGAGCCTCTGCCTTAAAAAAAACAACACCCAAACAACAGGCAAGAGCATAATCAAATATGCCAATCACTTCCCTGTGGGATATTTTGCATTAGACCAGTATTTCCATGCTGGAGGAGTAGTATTCATGCAATGTAAACATATATAAATAGAATTTCTCAATTCAGGCATATTATGCAAGTTACAACTTCAAAATGATCATATACCACGAAGTCATTCTCTGAATATACATAAATTTTGATTAAACACATATATTTGCTCCCTAAACTCTGGAGGGGAGTTGAGTTACTGACAAGCTGAAGCTGTTAGAAAACAAGACAGTAATTAAGGTTTCTACTACACACTTCCACTGTTTCTTATTTAGCTGTTCTACAAGCATCAGAAATGATGCAACATTTTGCAGACATGATGTCTTTATCTGGACTCCTACCTAGGTGAACCTGGGCTTGCTGCGGTTGGTGTAGGCTTTTGTTTCTCGTTTGTAGGTTTGGGAGAAGAGGGAAGGTGCCAAGTCACATCTAAGACTAAGAAACGTAAGAAAGGCTGCAGTATGCTCTGTGAAAAGTGAATGCATTTTGTGCCAAGAAAAAATAAATTAGGTATTGGTGATGCTTCTTGTATTGAAATGGGGACAACTGTCACTGAACCGGCCAAATATGTCCTGCAGGGCTACATTTGCCAGGTAGCAGAGCTCTAACTGCAGGACTGTGCTGTACCTGGGACCGAGGGACTCCAGGAGCAATGCTGCCCCTCTGAAGGTTAATGCCTAATCCCTTCAGTGTAATCTGGAGGACACGGCCTTCTCTCTTGTGTTGGGAAAAAACATATTGGAGGCACCTGGGTTTGGATTGCTTATGAGACTCTGTTGTACTTCCCCATGATGTGACAGGATAATCCTTCCTCCGTATGCAGAGGAATTCAACAGAGAAATAAATCCTTTATTGAGAACACATGGTCCATTAAGATCGCTTTGAAAGACAGTGATGGAAATAACTGCAAAGACAATTGCTGCTCCTAAGTGCCTTCTGGAGAGATGGTTGAGCACTGAAAATCAGCATCAAATGCTTCAGCTTGCAGAACGATTCAGGGGGAGTTACACGAGTGATTGCTGTGTAATGCTGCCAAAATGATTTTGTCAGTCTTTAATTTACGTCAGCAACATCAATTTTAATCTCGCTTTGCATTTTGTAGTTTAATTGTTTGCTTACAAAAGTTGTTTCGTGTTGATTGTAGGAATATTGATTTCAAATTAAGTACTGCCTTTATAACAGCTTCAGTAATTTTTGGTAACCATAAGGTTACACAGAATCATTATGTATTTACTTAAGCAAATATTTATTGGGACTTTAAAATTTCAGTTTAATTATGCTGATAAATGAGAAATTGAATGTTTACTTTTCAGATTATTCGTGTTCTTCTTGGTGAATATTTGTCTGCCTACATTTGGGTGGATTTTGGAGATCAGTTAAAATACCCTGAGAGTACTGTTTTAAAATAATTGTAACAGTTTCAGTAAAAATATCTTAAATAGGATACAGAAAGAAAAAGGTAAGTTTATCAAAAAGAACATTGCACATAAAACTAGCAGGCATATTAAATAAAAATAACACCTCTACTCAAATATTACTCACTACTTGTGGTCACCATGCTTTTCAGATTTGTTCTTTAAATGATGACATTTCCCACATTTTTAGCCAAAAGTGAAGTGGGGCAGTAGCTTTCCAGTGTTCTCATTCCCTGGTGCGCTAGCTCAAATGCACCATTTATGCTACCCTGTGAGTTTATGTATGCAAAGGAAAAAACTTTTTGCCTGGAGAAGATATGTTCATATACTTGACCAGTAGGTACAAAAGGTATAAATTGCAGAGCACCTGGTCCTCACACCCAGCTTGACATGGAGTTGCTCCCTTATAACCAAAAGACAGTTTCTGCCTATGTGGACTCATTGATCAGCCTAGGATTCATTCATATGATGGTGGCACTCTTTCTCATGCCTCATGCAAGGGGTCAGGAGCACAAGTCTTAGGAGGAACAGCTGAGGGAACTGGGGTTGTTGTCTGGAGAAAAGGAGGCTGAAGAGAGACCTTATTGCTCTCTACAGCTACCTGAAATGAGGTTGTAGAGAGTTGGGACTTAGACTCTTCTCCCAAATAACAAGTTATAGGACAAGAGGAAATGACCTCAAATTACCCAAGGGGAGGTTTAGAACATATATTAAGAAAAAGTTCTTTACTGAAAGGGATATCAAATATTGGAATAGGCTGCCTAGGGAAGTTGTTGAATCACCACCCCTGGAGGTATTTAAAAGATGGGTAGCCATGGTGCTTAGGGACATGGTTGGTGGTGATTTTGGCAGTGTTAGATTAGTAGCTCGACTCAATGACCTTAAAGGTCCCTTCCAACCTAGACAATTCTATGATTCTTTGACTCTATGTGAGTGATTTCTATTTCTTCACCGAAAAGGTTGTTAAGCATTGGAACAAGCTGCTCAGGGAAGTGGTTGAGTCACCATCCCTGGACGTATTTAAAACATATGTAGATGTGGCATTAAGAGACATGATTTAGTGGTGGACTTGGCAGTGTTAGGTTTACGGGTGGACTCCATCTTAAGGATCTTTTCCAATGTAAATGATTCTATGATGTTCTGTTCCCACCTCTGCCTTGCTCTAGACTTGACTCAAGAGGGATCTGTGCTCAGCACTGAGATCCCTAGGAGAAACCTAAGCCTCTCTGATGGAGCTGTTTGGAAGGAAACCTTGTTTCCTCCCCACAGCTTGACCTGGAGGCTCTGTGAGATGGACCTCCTATAACACAATCTTGGGGCTCCCACTTTCCCTTCTATGAAGAAGGCAGACAATGTCTCTTGGGGTCTGATGGAGACGAAAAGGTGAAGATTTCATCCTAACCTGTGTACTAAGTGGTGAAGAGACATTAATGTTAACGTAGAAGGTTTTTATGGATAAGCACATATGCTGTCTCATGGGCAAAAGGATATAATGTGCTGAGCACCTCCAGTGACTTGACAACACATCTCTAAAACTTTTCTACATCTGTATGTTCTTATTAGATCAAGCTTAACATTTCAAAAATCTATCATTTTAAGTTCTCAGTTACAGTTCAGGGACCTGATTTACTTTAAGACTTGAAGAGTAAATACCCCATCTCCTGAGCAGTTCTCCTTGATCTGTGGAATTTTGTTGTGATTGATATGACTGCTAGATGATAGTTAACTGTTCCCACCACATTGCTCTGTAGCCCTTCCGCAGTTGGTCTTATACTGTTCTTCTTTGAGTAGAGAGTAGCAGACTGAAAATAAGGCAAAGTGAATATTTGCTGCACCTACGTCTTTACTGCCTAAAATTTTACTTTGTGGTTGAACCTTTCTACAATGTTTCTTAAGGTTCTTTTCAACACAACAGTAATCTTCTTGTAATGTGTTCTAATCTATGAAATGAATTTCAATATGTATCAGAAATTTTCTACATTAGTCTGTAGTACAATACAATCTAAACTGGAAGTGCTGTACATTCTTAGTTTCATAAGTCCTTCTAGCTGATCTACTTGCCCCTCCCGTCCCTCAATCAGCTTCAGTATCATATTAATGGATCTTGTAATTAAACTTGAGATGTTTCAGTCTGTACGCTTTTGTAGAGAGAAGAGAAGGTTTCCATCTCTTTTGTACAGAGATGATCAGGACTGTTCAGGGGAATCCATTGGGATGTCCTAGAACTGTGTGTATGGATCTAGTTTATGAGAAATTGTGCATACAAATATTATGGTTTTATATTCATAGAAAATATACTTTATAACTTTGGTAGAATTATATTTCTCTCTGTAGTTAAAAAAAAAAATAGTTATACTTTCTTTTACAGAGATAATGTCCTTTTAAATTTGTCTGTACTTTGGAACGATAGGATACACTACATCCTTCCTACACTGTAATATACAGACTATTAAGTAGTCCTGCACAAATTCAGTAACTTGTGCAGTTTTATATTGCTTTAATTGTGTGAGGTTTGACTTAAATTCTTATTGACATGCAGTGAATAAAAATAAAGCTTCTTTTCAAAACTCATTACCAGAAACCCATCCTTTCTTTCTCTCTGGATGGACAGGTTAGAGCTAGCTCAGCTACATCTATTCATAACATATAAATGGATTTACTGACATCTTGATATTTTTAATGGATATTTTAATATTGGAGAGTGCTGATTCATTTCTGTGCCCAGTTCAGTGTTCTTCTTTTCTGGGGATTGTCTGGTGACTGCTTAATTTTTTAATTTTTTTTTTTCCCCAGACACTGAAAGCCTGTACATCAAGTACATCAGAACAGTTGCTCAGGGTCAAACTGTGGACTAAATGGTTTTTTGTGAGAAAATAAAGCCTTGTCATTTTTTAAAAACATTGACATTTCTCTGTTGAAATATCACCAGTTATTACTGGGCTAATGCCATTATATAATTGTTGTTGTATATTTTATTTAAAGCTGGTAAATTCAGTTTATAGCTAGTATTGCAATTTTGAAATGTTTTATTGATCTCATATGATAAACCAAAGCTGAAGTGCCCACTCCTATGGCAAAATCTGTGAAAGGTACATCAGGAGAGGAAATCAGGAGAGTGTTTTTCAGGACTCATTTGAGATTTCTTCTATACCCAGGAAAACAGCAAGGTAGGATTAATCTTGTTTAGTTTTAGATGTCTACAGACTGACCATAGAACTGACTGCAACTAGATTAAAATGCTTAAGAATTGTGCAAAACACAAAATTTGCTTTACCTTCTTCCTAAGAAATATGTTAACATGCTTTGCAAAATAAAATTTTTACCTTTAAAGGATTTTGTGTTTTGAAAAAACTGCATTTCAACTCCAAAGTTATTATGATGGAAAACTTTTGAATAGCTGTAGGATGCAGTGTTTATTAGAGAATGTAGTCTTTAGGAGTTCATTGCCATCATAGCTCCAGTCCAAGCTAACTATTGTTTCACTTTATTGTAATGTGGCTCCCAATTAAATTCAGTTCCTCGACTTAAATAAATTTAATCTTGGTAGCACCAATTAAAATTAACGGGGTTATTCACAGTTAAAGCAACAGTATACGAGAATGTAAATAAACCTGTCTTTTAACATACTTTCAGCCCCATTTGGACATGACAGACGTCTCCTGTCACCATCACAGCCAGCCAGCAGAGCTGCAGAGGATCATTTTAACGGTGTCTGGCCTCCTACCCTTTGAACAATTTGTTGAGGTCTGCCTCAAATCCAGTATGACTTTGGGATGCTGGTTCTCCAGATACATGAATAGCAACAAGAGATGTAACTAAGGTTGTGAACCTTCTCTGTTTGAAGACAGCCCTTTAAATATTCAAGGCTAATGTTGATTGTCCTTAGGGAATGAAATGATATTGTTAAATTATCACAGTCAAGCATACACTTAGTAGAGAGCAACAAAAAATTGAGGACAGCTTTCACTGGTCTGTTGCCAGAATTGAGGCTTTACATACTCGTGCTGGGGCTTCGCTAGGAGGTAATCCACTGACATCATGGGCCATTGGGGAGAGACAATTCCTAATTCTGTGGCTCATACTCGGTGAAAAGTAAGTCGTTACTTACCACTTACTCAATAAGCTGGCTCAATAGCTGCACTGAGAGGAAAGAAGGTAATATGCTGCAGTAGTCCTGGAAACATCTAGATATAGTTAACCTATGTCTAGAGTAGGCTTAGTCAAAACATGTGCTTTTTCAGTTAAATTTATTTGAAGCACTGCTTTTGATCTGACATAGCCATTGAGATTGCTCCATCAAGTTCATGCAGTAAAGGTGAATCTCAAGTATTTTTTTCACATTACTGTTGGTTAGTGTTAAGATGTGTGTCATTGTAAGAGCCACCAAATTCATAAACAGCCTTCAGAGAGAAAATATGTTCCTCATCGCTGATGTAGCGTGATCAAGGTCAAGGTTTAAAGAAGCTCACTTTGAAGCATATTAAAGATCATTCAAATCTCAAGTGGTCATAAAAGCCTGAACCACTCAATTAGCAGTTTTTGCTTTAAATTGGTCTAGTAAAAAAGTTTTAGAGAGAAAAATCTAGGAAGATGATTAGGACAGTTTGCACCATTCAGAGTTATATGTCACTCGATTATGTAATTTTTCATGCCTAGGTTATATTTGCGGCTGAGACACCACTATAAACCTGTTTATTATATAGAGATGTTAAGTTTAAAAGCTTGACTCTGGGAAAATAAAGATGAAAATCTGTCAAGATATTCTGCAAAGCCAAGTGAGAACCAGAATTCATATGCTCTAAATCAGGCTCAGGAAATTTAATTATCACCTCAGTATTTTTTTTTATATTATTCTGTACCTATTTTGCAGGCTACTGATCTGCCTCCTATTTTGTACTGAAGGTTTACTTACTCATGTGGGAATGGTGGAGGTCTGCAGTGGAGAGGAGAACATTTTGAATTACTTATGTAGGATTCAGACTGCTTGTTCTGGTGTTGATTCCCCAGTTTTTGTAAAAATCTGGATGTACCTGATTGGAATCTCAATGTTTGTGACACTAAACGTTGCTTCTTTATAGATTGTAGTGTAATACTAATTTAAATACAATAAAACCCCCATATTCCACTATGCTTATAGAGTTTGAAAGGTACTAAAGTGGAAAAATCAAAATTGACATTTAAATTATAATATCATCCAAGGGTATTTTAGAAAAGCAAATGCTGATAGCTGCTTATGTTCTTCACTGTCATGTTCTTATTGTGTTCCCTTCTCTTCTCTGCCTTGTTTTAGATCCTAAAATCTTCTGCTGGTTCCAACTTGTCAGAAACAAACCTGGAGATCAGGGATTATTGCTGAACGTTTTCCAGGGTAGATATTTAAAAGGAAGACAAATCTGAGTGATCTTTAACCTTTCTAAAGTATACTTATCCTTTCTATTACTCAGTCAATTTGTGAAAAAAGATTAAAATCTCAGAGTTTTTAAACTTTCGCTTCCTTGCAATTCTACATATTTATGAATGTCATATGCCCCGTCAAGGTTTTAAAGTGTTTTAGGGCAATTTGCAGTTAAAGAAAAAGATGGTATCTAAGACTTCAAATACTTATGTTCTTGCAGTGAGAAATGAGATTAAAGATACTATTTTGGTCTTTAATCTTACTTCCTTCATTTTGAAGCCAAAATGGTATTAGCTTCTTTGGGTGTGACTCACCAAAGCAACAGCACTTCTGTGCTCATATTTTAAATAATCAGTAGTTTGTTTTCATTAATTTGTCAAAAATTAAAGATGTGGGAAAAAAACTGTGAGGGATATTTGCCATAACAATATAGGTTTTTGCTTTAAATAATTAATACTTTCTTATGATTCATAGCTGGGGCAAATGGCCAGAGGAACTGAGCTTTCATTTATTTTTTTATCCTCAGAGAAGTTAATTAAAAAAACCACAAATGTTGCTAACTCTTAAATTGATATCATCAGCAACTGAGGAGTTAAATGCCATCCGAAAGCTAATTATTACTTCCTGTCTGACTGCTGAAGGAGTGACAACATCCTTGTTTCCAGCTGGGGGCTAGGTGGGCTGTAGGGCCAGGACAGGTTGCCTGCAGCAGATACACAGTGACCCATCAAAGTTTCGAGTTTCACTTGAATTTTCTTTTAAAATTTATATTTAAATTTTGTGGTGGCCTGGAAGACTTTTTGAAGGGTTATAATGATCCTAAAAGTTTCATTTTCAGGACAATAATTTTCTTATGAGGTTTATTCTAATGTGTTTCTTTTAATGGAGTTGAAGATGGCAAGGATTCTTTGTCCATGTTAAAGGGGGCTGTTGGTGTTACCTGGTGACTCTCTCCTTCTGGGTGTCTCACGTATTTCCATATTAGATACAGAAGCAGTCTGGCAGCTGGACTAGATGATTGTTGTAGGTCCCTTCCAACTGAACCATTCTATTCTAAAGTAAATCAAGTATTTATTTAGCAAGTAAAAAACTAGTCCTGTAGAGTCAGGATCTATTCTTACTTTTATAGATTTTTTTGTCTTTTCAATCTACATACAAGAGAGTTAGCTCTTGTAGTTTAACACCAACATATGTGTTAAATAGTTAATTTTTAGTACAAATCAAAAACACAGTTTTGTTTGAGCTGTTACTTCACTTGTGAGGATCTCAGAAATGAAAAGTATTAAGCTTGACTGAGTAGGTATAGCTCAGGTTGGTAGGTCTTTAAACAGTCAGGGACAAGCTGACTGCATTTTTTTTAATTTCAGGGATTCACCCCATTCTGCCAGAAAAGCACTGCAGATAATTGCTCTATAATGTCTATTATAGACACCGGTCAAGTGTCTTCTTTTATCTTGGAGAACCAGAATGTATACTGCATTTCAAACTACAACATCTGTAGACACCAAGGATTAACTGAATAAATGTTAATCTCTCATACCGGAATTTTATATCCATAAAATAAACAGATGCAACTATAAGATCGGCGTACTACAAAATTATAAGATCCCAGGTTTTACTACCATGAATGTCAAGTTTTTAATACAGCCCTGAATTCCTTCTGTATTTTTTGCTATACCTACCTAATTACTTACCTAATTTTCAGCATAAACTCTGGGGATCAGATATTACCTGTAGTACTGTGACAGTACAATAAGGCATGATGGATTGTTTCACATACTGTGAAAAAAAAGAGATGTTACGCAAAACATTTTTAAGCCTGTGGAAATGGTGAAAGCTGTATTTCACCATGATAGTGAGGGCTGTCACAGACTCACAGTAATCTACAAGCAAGTCGTGATATAGGGCAAATTCATGTTGCTGTAAGATAAATGACAGTTCTGTCTAAAATGACAAACTAACTCATAGCTGAGAAGTGGTTTCAGTGCCTGTTTGCAAACTGAACACCCATCCTGCAAGAGAACCTCCATGGTAGTCTACCATCACCTGGTGCAATTTCCTGGTTCTTCTTACGCTGAGATGTAGGAGGATCTGCCACAGTTTGTCTTATGCTGTGCCTGGTGTTGCCTGAGGATCAGAATATCTTGACTCTATGTAGAATTAAAATGACACTGAGTCAAAGACAGAAGATCCTCATGTCACACGAAACCAGGCTAAGCAGATGACTTCAAGGACAGTCACTGGCATGGTTTTTTTAAGTCATCTGGGAACTGCCTGTATTTTATGCTTGTTACCTCATTTTCTTCTTTCCCCCCCTCCTGCCTGGAAGTTAATCTGGCAACTATTGCCACTGTGCCACCAGAAAATAAAAGAACAGGTCTTCTCTAGCCAGTGTCAGATGGAGAGTTAATAATGTGTATCAGATAGTGAGGATTGCCAAGACCCTTTATCAAGAAACTAAGTATGTCAAACTACTCTGGCTGACCAAGGCCTGAGGCTCTGCCCTTCTTGTCATCTTGAGTCTCTGTCTCATTTTCCCCCATCCATCGTGCTTGTTGTGAGCCCTTAATGCTCCTTGGATTAGCTGAGTAAGCAGTGAAGTTAAATTGTGTGGACCTGACAGTAAAATCATGGAATAGGGGAAATCAAGTGCCTTTTGTTCTGAAATTGTCATAGTTATTTCTCACTTCTATGTATTGCTGTTTTGTTGTCAGGTTGATCAACACTAGGTTAGAATCAGTTGAAGAATACCGAACTGTTGTAAAACCCAGGGAGAGTTTATAATATGTTCACTTTGGCCTCAGAGGCAGAGTGTCAGGGGGTCTTTCTGGTAATCATGAGGAGTAATCTGAGTTGGCAGGAAATCAATTCTGAAGAAAGCAGAAGAGGAGCAAAAAAATCACAGAGTAATTGTGTGAGAACCAAAAGTTAAATAAATGTAGAATCAGCTGTAAAGCAACTGGTGCAATGGCAGGGAAAAACGTTAGGAAAGAAGTCTCATGGAAAAAACTTTCTAATACTTTACTCACGGTAACAGTGTGAACAGAAGGAGCTAAGAAAATATTTCTTCTTAATTTTCTTTGCTTCATATAGTTTTTTTTTTCAGCCATAGATTGTTCTTATCCACCTCTTTCTTTCACTTACTCATGTATTGTTTTCTGTCTCATTTTATTTTCTTTGGGTCAAGAAACTTCCATCAGTCTCGCTGGTCTAACACTCAACAAGGAGCTGAAGTTCAGTGACTTTACCATCAAGTTCAGCATGGGGCTGGATACTATCCAGCACTCAGTAGCTTTCAGAGCCTATGATCCACGGTTTAATAAAGTGCCGCAGCTGTGCTAACGCTGTGGACAGCAGACCTGCCTATTTCCATGTCTTATTCAAACATTATCAATATATTTTTATAGCTCTCGGTACACCTTTCACACATGGTACCATGGGACTTGCTGGAGCACTGATTGGTAGATATAATCATCTAAGTCTCCGAAAGTTCTAACTGAGGAAGGTTTCATAAAATCATGACTGTTAATGTACAGTCTACATAACAACGTGCTAGTGGGGTTGGGAGTATGGGATGAGATATAAAATCCTGTGAAGAGGAGGTAAGGAAAATGCACTTAAATGTACAGCCTTGTGGCCCCTGATAAAGATGGGATATGAACATCTGTACCAGAATGCATACACACATCAGGGAAATCTAACTGTGTTAATTCTGTATTTGCCGGAACAACATGAATTTTGGACCAACCCTCTTTGCGGGCCTTCACCTGTTAACACCTTGTTGAAACAGACATGTTAGAGCCTGTCTTGCAGATTAGGCTCTCACCAAACCGAGGCCACAGGTGTGCTTTGTGAGAGGACCTTACCACTGGAAGTTCTGTAGAGCAGATATGCCACCTCTGAGGTCTTTGGGATCATAGTGCTGCCAATATATGCTTGCTATTAGAGAATGGCAGCAGTAACCATGAAAGTAGAGTTGTGCCTCTTCTATGCATAAACATATGATTTTCTGAGAGCAAAAAGAGGCCAGAAAAGTTCTGCTGAAGATACCTGACACATTGCAAATTTGATTCCAGGTATTGGTTTTGCAACAGTTTTCCCTCGAAAATATGAAGAATAATGGAAAATAATGTTAAATGTATGTTCTTTTTAAACCAATATTATGTGAATATAATATTTAAGGTCATATTGTTGCTATGGGGGTGGCTAGTAAATTCAGTTTTGGTTTCTTTTCACAGATTTGCAGCAGTTGAAGCTAATGGTTGTAGTTATCCTACTCCCCAGGTCTTGGCAACCCATACGATCTTCAGTGTTAACCCCTAGCATTGCCATGACTGGCTGGCAAGTGGATCACCCTGTGGCAATGGAGGAAAGTCAAAAGGGGAAAAATTAAACAGAGGACTAGAGAAGTCTATCCTCTAGGAGACATAGGATCAAGAAGAAAGTTTGTGGATGTCTGAAAATAATAAGCTTATGGTATGAAAGAATATGTGTGCAGACCAGTGTTCTAGCAGCATTTCTAGTGGCTGTAATGCTATGCATGAAGACTTTTGACGTCTCTATACACTCATAATGTTCACAACTCCTGATGGGAAATCTAGGAGAGAGGAGAAATCCAGCTGGGCCAGCCTGGGACATGCAGTCACCTAAGCTCAGCACTGCAGTCCAGTGAGCCAGCCCACAGAGGGAAAATTGCAGAGCTCAGCTTGAAGAGAAACTGAAGTAAGAGGTTTGACACATGGCAAGATGGAGAGGCAGTGGGAGAGTTCAGCAGGATACCTTGCCAGTCCTTTTAACAGACCAATTTTGCCAATGTCACTTTTCTTCCATTTTCTATCTATATCCATCTAAATGTCTGAATAGCTTTAGCTCATGCATTTCCCAGAGGGGTCTAGCCATTCTGATAAAGCAATTCCTGTCCCAATTTCTGCCAGGTCTCACTTCATTTTCTTTTACAAAATGAAAATTGAGTTTTAACTGGAAAGGGTTAATATCTTGCAGGGTATTGCTAGTTAGAACGCAAAGTTTGGCAGAATGGGAAAAAGTCTGGGCTTATTAGTTTAGTAGGGGTTGTTGGAAATATATTTAGAGACAGGAAATCAGATAAGACAATTTTGTACAATACCTCTCATTTTAAACTTCACTTTTCATTGCAAACACAAGAGCAACCTGTATGTGCTGCTTCCAATTCAAAGACACTATCCCATGCGTAAAGAAACTTGACAGGCCTAAACGTTTCTGTAAGAAACAAATAACTTGTGTCAAAGCTTAGGTATCTGATTTGCCTAGGGGAAAATGATAGAAATAACCCTGAATATTTGTTATGAAAGTATTGAAAATAAATTAAATGAAATTTTGTACAGTTTTAAATAAGAAGCAATCCAATATCAGAGACACAAAAGTTTGTATAACGCATACATGCAAATATTCACTCTGAAAATAGAACATATTCCCATTAAATTTGGTTTAGAACATCAAAATCAAATTATTTTAGAAATGAAAATATGTTCAAAGCATAATAATGTACAAAATTTTAGTGAAGCCTACAAATCTTCATATCTGATAACCCTCAGCACTTTCTATTCCAGAATCTCAACACTTGTATGAACATAGATTTAACAAGTCCATTTTATTTGCTGTCCTAAATTGCCTTATTAAGTAGTCGAGTCTCAGAGAGATGATGGACGAATGTTGTTCTCACATGTATTGGATGATGTTATTGTCTATGTTCAGGACTATATAAGAAACTATCTGTGCTTGAAAAAAATACTCATCTCGGATGATTTATTAATACGATTGGTTTACTCACAGGAATGTCTTTGCAGTGTTGCATCACCAACTGCTAATCACAGTAGGAGAAGAATTTGGTCTCTGTTATGCTCAAGGTCACATACAAAGTCCATGGAAGACCTAGGCATGCAGGCGTCAGCGGGAAGTTTTAATTCCCTGGTAGGCATACGCAGTTGCGGTACAGCTGATATTGCAGTGGTATTAAAAGCTTGAGCTATGTTGTCAGCTCAAAGTGAGTGACAGGCCTGGGATGTCTCTAACAGTGAAATCTACATTAAAAGAATAATTCAATCCTTAAATTAATATATCCTCAGTGATATTTAATGTGAGGCCTCTAGGCACCAAAAATTATGGGAACATAAATTTGCTTTACAGGAGGATCTGTGAATCCTCTTTCAGTGTTGACAGAAAAGATGTGAAGGATTAGTGAAAAGTAAAGCATGCCATCAAGAGAAACACTAGAATTTAAAAGCAATTGTGACAACTGCATTACTTCAGATTAACTTCCTATGGAGAGGAATTGGTGACAGTTAACTTGGCCTGCGACTGTAATAGACACATGGGGCACCCCTTGTGCCAGAGGACTGTTTTCTTTTATTATTCAGGATCTACATTAAGGCAAAGAATAATAAATTTTATTTTAGAGTAGTAGGGTATGCTTCAGTCCAATTCCTTCACCTCCCACATTTAGGTAATGTTCTATCTCATGTACTAAAGAGACATTGATTATTGTCTACATGTTCATTAACCAAATGGAAGAAGAACATACTATACTTACAGGATTGCTAAGTACAGACAAAGGTAGTTTTATTAGCTTCCTGATCTACTATACAGATATTCCACAGAATTTATTCTATTCGTATAAGACCTTGCTGTTTATGCTGCATTTGTGCTGTTTTGGTTGCTTCTGAGAAAGAATATTTCATTTTGCTTTAATCCATCTCAGATGAATAAAAAGTGTAAATAACAGACCCAGTGTCAGGAAAACACTGAAAGCAAGCAGGCTCTGGCAGCACACTCAGCAGAGCCACTGCATTCACCTCCACTCGGGTAGGACATAAATATTGTACAGTACAGTGAAAGTGGGAAAGCAGCCAACAGCCTCTCCCCCCTCCCCCTCCCCATACCTGCAGGGTTGTTAGATGGCCCACAGGGTTTGTGCTAAGCGTGCTGAATGGCTTTGTGTCTTTAACAAATACTAAATTAAAAATCACTGCTCTGTAACCACTGTGCTCATCAGCTCGGTTTAATTGTGGACTGCATCTCCCCAGCTCTCACCACCAGCTACAGCAATACTCCAGACACTCAGTGATTCAAACTCCCTGGCTTTTATTTTCTTGACCGATCTTGCTGTTTCCAAGCATAAACTCCTGTCTAATCTAAGGTAAGGAGGTGGAGGGCAGAAGGAAGGGTAAGTCTGGCTCTCAGTAGCTCTCGCCCCCACTCCCACTCCCACACCCCACTGGTAAGGCAGTGGAGTGAAGGCACAGGGCAGAGAGGGATGCTCTTGTCTGGTGGAGGAGCAGTAACATCAAGCTCAGTATCTTCTTGGGAGCAGAAAGTCTCATGCACGGGCAGGGAGTGATAATCCTTGTCTGGCCAGTCCCAAGCCCCTCTTGGACCTTGCTGGCTGTTCCCTGCCTCCTCTGAGCCCCCACAGCCCCTCAGGTGGTCTGTGGTTCCCCAGCCCTCTGTCCCAGCTCTCCTGCAGAGCCTGCTCAGCTCTGAAAAACTGCATCTTTCCTTCAGCCCCAGAGGTGCCTCTGACAACCTGTGATGTATGGAGGCTTGAAGCAATGTGAGAGAAAATGCAATAGGTATAAAAAAAAATCTCAAGGGCAGATGAGATATCTGTTTTCACAATAACTAAGGAAGAAGATTTAAAGGGATTTATTTACATTTAATGGGTTGTGCTTTAAACGCTCCTCGTAATACCAGGAATAAAATGTTGAAAGTGAACATGGACTTGGCAACTTCCTGCTGTTCTCTCACAGAGTATATTGAAAAAACATACACCAAATTATATTGTCTGACTTGCAACTTATGGACAAAGTTATTTCAGTTTTCTTTAAGTGTAAACAAAGGAAAGATCAGACGTGTAGTTAGCTGCAGAAGTTAGAAATAGTAGCAATAGTAAAGTTATTGTGAATAAGCCATAATTCTGCATGCTTTATAAAAATGGGCAGGTGGAGAAACATCCTTTATTAATTTGGTTTTATCAGATAGATGGTCCAAATGCCAAATGCCTTTTTTTTTGTTGGATTTTTTTTTTGTGTGTGTCAAAGCAAGTGTTTTGCAAGTAGTATTTATCTACAAGCCTCTCTGTATGCCAGGAAAGCTCTTTATGTAACTCAATGGTTTCTATTCTCTGGGATCAGCTACATCAAAATCATAACACTGTTATGGGAGCAGGCTACAGAGTTCAAAATGGCTGGGATAGGATCTGGCATGGCTGTAGCCACTTTGAATTAACCCATAGATTCCCAGCATGATTTTGGGCAGGAGAGAGACTTTTATCAGTCTGGAAATTAAGCCTTTCTGTTAAACATGAGTATAGCAGAGGGGGTGGAACTAGATGATCTTTAAGGTCCCTTCTAACTCTAACCATTCTATGATTCTATGTCACAAAGTAAATTTGGGGATTGGAAGAAAATAATGGAGAAAAAAATAGAGGAATTCAAGAAACAGTGCTTCTAAAAGTTTAAAAAAGATGTGGGTTTCATTTTTGTGTTATTCTGCTGGAGGTCCTCGGCATCTCAGCTGAAAATCTGTCTGCCACAAATATGAAGGAAGGCTGCAGTAGCTGAGGGCTAGCCCATTTCCCAGCCTGGAGGCCACATATTTCTCCCTGCAGAAGCAATGGCCAGAGACCCCATGCATGTGAATGCAGAACCCATCTTGCATAATTTAAAACCCCACAAGGAACTTTGTTCATGCCATTAGATCTACGGTGCAGGCTATGCTGCTAGTGAGCAAAGGTATGAATGTAGCTGAAGCTTTGCATTTTTTACTCCTTTTTTATTTTGTTAGTGTTGTTCAGTAAATAATTGATATCTTCATGCAAACAGGATGAGGTTCCTCCATCCACACCTCTGTGAAATTGCAATAAGGATGCGTCTCCCTACCTGATCAGGTGTTGTACATCCTCCTGTTACTATAATGATGGAGGCTACAAAGGTTTGCAAATAAGTACAGAGAATATCAGAGAAGTCAAAGTGAAACACAATCTTTAAGATAGCTGGCAGAGGTCAAGACAAGACCTGAAGAGCTGGTGGAGGACTAGCTGGAAGCATGTCATTCAGGTTCTGGACAAGGGCTTAGCAGTAGAGACACAAATAGGGGTAACAGCCCTGGGGTGCTCCATACACGTGCAATGGTGGAACTGTTAAGGCTCAGGGGTGGGCTAGTGAGTCTGATGACCAAAGGCTATGTTTGCAGGGTCACCCAAAAGCACTTCCCAGACTCCTGCTTGTCCTGGCTATGGCCCGACTCTGGAGTGATAGACGCATGTCTGCTGTTCCTCTCTGCCCTGGTTCCAATGGGAAAGAAAGAGGGTTATGCACGTCTAGAGGAAGCAACAATATTTTCCCAAAGACCTCAGCTCTAACTAGTGGGGACGATAGAGCTGTGGGGTGCACCTGGTGCCGCAAAGCCAGAGATTGTGGTGGTGGAGTGATCAGCAGGGCCCAGGGAAATTGGGGCAGGTGTTTAACAAACACAAATCTGAACTTGTGGTGGCACTAATTAGACGGGCTGTGTAAAAGAGAACAGATCATAACGCTTAACTTTACAACAGTTAGTGCATACTCACTCAGTGCATTTTAAAAAATATCTTAATTTTGAAGACTTGTCTCCCTTACCTTCTCCCCCTTCCCTGCTTTAATCTGCTTCCTCCCATTTTCTACAGAGGCAAGTAGTGTTGTTCTAGCTATGCCCGCTAGCGTATTCTGGCAAGCTGCTTTTGTACATAGTCCTTTGAAGGAAACTTTTGTCAATTTACAGAGTGGCTGGAAGTCTGCTTTACTTCTTGGAATGGGAGAGAGGGGCAGGGAAAAATAAGTGACAGCTTGAGGGCAAACCGTATGGATAGTATGATCTCCATACTGGAACTGGTTCAGAACTTTGATTGCACTGCCACTTGCCCAGTGTTCTTGTGCAAAAACATGTATTGTCTTAAACTTACTTAAAAACAAATTCATTTGGAGGACCTCAAGATTTTAGATATGTTCTAGATCAACTATTCTGAGGTTGTAATGAAAATTTTGCAATGGTATTTTGTTTTCTTTGTGTTAGTTTGCTGAATTTCCTCTCAAAAATGAATTTGAGACTAGTTTAGTATGAAGAGTCACCCACCATAAAACAGGACTACTTTAACAGCCACTGTTGTCATCTGACAAATGCAAAACTGGCATTTTTCTCTAGCCCTGGTTTTGCATCATCACTTAATTAGCAGATGATATTTAGAGAGTTCACTGTCATGTTTCTCCTGCCTCAGGTTGCCATTCTTAATTTAGCAAAACACTGAAAATGAAGGATAAAAATCTGAAATAATCTTATCACATTCTCATTTTCATTTGCTGGTAAAAGTGATTTCTGTCACACCATTAGTAAAGTTTCTTCCTTTCCCGGCCTGTTGAGAGAAGAAAGGTCCTTAGCAGCCCACATCCCAGCAAGAGGAACAGTTACTGCCTTAACGGTTATTGCAGAGCTACTCCAAGGGGACAATTGCCAACCTCCCAGCTATCTCCCAGTCTTGCCACTTCCTGATTTTCCACTAGGTGCATGCAATCCCATACCGCACACCTCTCGCACGTGGTGAGGGAATTGGATTCAGCCTCAGTCTGGAAAATCTACTCGGAGAATGTGCAAAACTGTCCATGTCTGTCTGACATAATAAGGTGATTATGAACACAAATAATTACCCTTTTTAGCAATCTTGGTCTATTTTATTTGTTTTATGCCACCAGTGTGAAAATTAAAGCAAAGCTGTCTGAGAGCAGTCTGAGTTAACAATGTGGTCCTAGTGCATAAAAGTTCACTGTAAGGGGTGAACTTCCTGTAAGGGATTTATGAGGATCGCTTCCAGGATGGTAGAAAAATAGCTGGAGCTACATTCGTTTTTTGCTGTATTAGGAAAACAAGATTATTGTCATCTAGTCTATGGAAGACTTTCTGTGTTTTCGTTTTGGTGAAGTTTTAAAGCAAACAGTGAAGGATGATACTGCTCCTAGTGATGGAATGTATAGAGGGAAAAACTATGGACATGAAAATATGGTGAAGTCAGGAAGCTTAAAGTTTTTGCTTGGCTGAATTCATTCCAAATCCTCATTACTCAAGGGGAGGAGTCCAGCACACCCACATTTCTTCACCTTTAGGGGACCGTTCCACAGAGCAGGGCACAGAAGGAGGAACCATGTGATCTCAGGTGGGTAACCAACTGCAAACAGCACAGGTAAACTCTTTCAGGGACCATCTGAAGGTCAGTATAATGTAATTTATGAACGAGGATACTTATTACGGTTTGATCAGAAACACTGTGGCCATGCATAATATGTGAGCTTGCATAACATAACATGCATGCTAATAACCACTGTGAGAGGCAGAGTAAATTAATTTGGGATTAAAGTAATGCTTGCACGGTTATTGAGTTTCCAATTGACTTCAAATGCAGATGTGAGCTGCAGGAGACAATATACCTAGCTCCTATTTCCCGCGTTGCATGTATAATCGTTTCTATGCCCCAGAGTCTTCTTCTATCATGCTTGAAACTTTGGTGTCCCTTTAAAAAACAGCTCCCTTCAATCTTCAGTTTTGACAAGTAAAAAAAAATATAACATCTTAAAAGAAGTTGTACGATGGTAACATTCTTTCAATTTAACTGAAGTGTGGTATAAAACCTTGTGGAGAGAAGCAGCTGCATTTCTGTAAAGAGCCATGAATAATGTATTTTGTGGTTTGTTTGCAGAAGCACCTTTGTCAGTTGCTACTACATGTAAAGTAAGAAAAGTCATGCTGACTCCAAGGCCTGCTGTAGACCCTAGCTAGTTGGAAGGACATGGAGCAGTAGTAACAGTTCAATACATTGGAAGGACTTTAAGGGTTCTCAAAGATAAAGTACAGTTCAACTGTAGAATAGGCACATTCACACACCCTTCAAAATCTTCATTTTCTTCTCACATTGTCTGCACTTTTTTCTGATGGCATAAGCTGAAAAAATGTGATTTTGGTTTCACAACTGCAAACTGGACTGCAGATAGCCAGAATATTGGAACACTTGTTGAAACCAGATGAGTTCTGAGAAATCATGGGTGAGTATTTTGCCTAAAAGAAGCAACTGCTCCTAAAAGAGGAATCCCACGGCCAACTAGATGACATCAAAGCATCCATGGCCGGTCGTCCCCAGGTGGGTGGCTTCACGCTTGGGCAGCGACTCAGTGGTTTCCTGCGTGGTGGACAGTTGTGCTCCGGGAGCACCTGCCTCCCCGTGGTCCCCACCTATGCAGCAGCCGCACTGCGGTGGGCACTGGCCGGTGGCTCAGTGAGCCCTCCCCAGGCACACGGCCTCCACCAGCGGCTGCGGGATGGGAGAGACCCCTGTGACAGGGTGAGTGACCCAGGGACTCTTCAGGGGAGAACCAGCTATTGCAGAGGTTACGCATTTGGGGTCCCGGCACAAGTTTGGTTTGCTTTTGTTAATAAAATGTCAGTCAACGCATGTATTTGTTACACTGCATTTAGCATGGGTTGTTTGTCTGTACACACATGCACACAAATACGTGTGTCTTTCAATGTGTATTTTTCATGCTTTTTAACTCCCTTTTCACACAGTTTTCCAAACTTCCTGCTGATAGGTGATTTGATGCTAATGTAAAAATTTAGATGCAATTGCACCTGGATTAGACCTGCAATCACAGTGGTACATCAGTTAACATTAAGGTTAGTTTCTTCTTTTGAAATTAAAATCATGAAATGTAAGTTCTCCACTGGGTCTCTAGAAATACTTTTGCTTTGGTGCCTGTTTCTTGTCTCTGTCTGCAAACTTTTGAGTCATAACTATTTTAAGACAAAGAATCTGTTTCTATGTGGAAGATGTTAATCCAAAAATGCTTCTGGCTTAACCACCTTCTCCATCCTGATTTATGATGGCGTTGCCAGTCTTCTGAGGACCTCTTAAATTTCAAGCAACAGATATTTAAATTGGCATACATCCTAACACTGAAAAAACAAGAAAAGCTATATTCAATTACACACAGGAGTTTTCCAATAAGCTTTTTCTGGCTATATAGAACACCAGATGCACTAGAAAAAGGTGCAAAACATTAAGCATAAACAGTTGTGTAATATCTTCCTTTTTAGGAAAGTTGCTTTCCAAACTGAAGCAGTTTTTGGACTCACATATTTCTTTTTTTATTTTTTCAGCCATAGTTGCATATACTAATATCAATATCACTACTGAAACTGAATTCTTTTTCTGATCCTGCTACTCCTTAGCCTTGATAATATCTGAAGGCAGTGGAGTGCACAGATTCACGCTTTCATCGGGTTTTGAATCCTAATTCAGGAAAACACCCATATGCCACGCTACATTCAAACCCAGTATACCTTCATACTGACAAGATTAAACTTTCGGCATGCAGGTACATCTCATTCCTATTCACTCCCTTAGGACAGGATCATGTGCTCAGCTGCTTTTTTAAATCAGAGAGACAGTCTCACCTAGTTACTGTTGGCCAAAATCTATGTTTCTGATGGCCACCGAAGCTGCAGGTAGATCAAAACACACCAAGTTCTGGAAAATTAGTTGTATGTAATTTTCTTTTCTGCATATCTCAGCTTAGGTACTATAATATTAGCATGATTTGTACTTCATTAGCACTGCTAATTTGAAAATTTTACCTCCTGCTGTAGCTATTTCATTTTACACTCACAGGCTGCCTGCCAGTGATCAAGCTGTGACTTCAGTGACCCATTAGAGTATTGATTTATGTGTTTGCATGACTCTCTTCTCATCTTGTTCTGATATTGGTCTGTTCCAAATTATTCCTGAGGCTATCTAAGCTACCAACTGACCCAGGAACTGAGAAATAACTTTGTTCTGCTTTCTTGTCACTCCTGCTGGCTCAGCTGGCTCAGATACAAAGGGAGCACAGGCAGGACTGAAGCACTTGGAATGGGCTTATTGAGTAAATATCTGAATAGGTACAATTGTGCAAGAATCATGAATATGTACAAATGTAAGGATCATGAGAGAAAATCAAAACAGAAAGGATAAAATGAGCAGGAAAGAGGATAATTGTCTTTCAGGTCAGACACTGAGATGGGGGATGTTCACACACGTCTGAAAAGCAGGGGCTCAGTCTTGAATTATAATTTGAAACCAGATGGAAACTACTGCGAGGGTATTTGAAGATCACAGTGACATCATCCTGCTGCCTGAAGGGACAGATGCTCTCTGCAGCATTGTGGACCCCCTGAATGCGTGCTAAAAGCTGTGATTAAGAGGTGGGGTGATGCAATGAAGACAAGCTGCTTGGTGGCAATAATCTAGTACTGCAATAAGACAAAAAATAGATGCAAAAAGACACAGTAAATCTGGTTTAAAATTTTAGCACCAGTGCAAGATGTGATCAGGGTCTCTCGCCCTCCCCTTTTCAGAGCAATGTGCTCCGGAAGTGGATACTTCAAATAAGAAACCTTGTTTTCTTGGTCCACTTTTTATATTTTCAGTATTCCCTCAGATCTCTGTTTTCACAGAGAGCTATACTTCTGATCCATACAGTATCCATAGTTATTTTTCACTTTGAAAGAATAGTCAGACTCTATGCATCAGTCAAGGAAATTAAATTCATGAGAGTTGTAGATTTTTTTAGGGTGAAAACTAAAGCTGAGGAGCAAGCATTCTTTTCTGAAACAGTTTTATTCTCCTTTTTATGTGCCTTGTTACAAGACCGTGCCACATTGCATTACCACCCAATTTTCAAAAAATGATTGTGGCCAGTGAATGTGTGAATTCCCTTTCTTGCTGTGCCTTATAACAGTTCTGGGACTGGCTGTGTGCTGAAAAGGGAGAGAAAAAATTGGAGGCATGTAATTTAAAATGTCTTCCCCGTGAGATTCAATTTATCTTAAGTATAACCAGACTCTATGCCTTATACAAGATTTGTTTTTAAACAGCTTAGCAGACATTCACTACTTTATTTTTGCTAGTAGATAATTGCTAAGAATAGATTAGCATCAAGCAACATGAAGTTCCTACAGAAAGAGAGGAGGCAGTGTTTTATTATCCACCTCTTCAGGTAAGCACAATGCCAGAACTACCAGGAGGCACAGAAACTGGGAACTTATCCCATCCGAAAACAAGAGGCCAAGGTACTACTGTTATTTCCCTTTTCTTAGAATTGATTTTATGAAAACCTGAACAATATGGAGCAGAACCCCAAACACATTGTTATAATTCTGAAATTTTGCAATGCTGTTCTTCCTTATGTGACATGTTCAAGTCTTATTACTTCCCTGATCAGTAAAAATGAGAATGTAATAATGTAAGTACTCAGAAGCCCCAAAAGATATAAATGTCATTTTTCTCCTAGCTTTCTAGATTGGAAGAACCATTTACTGTTTGTTTATTATCCGGGAAAGCATTCCTTTCCCCTTGACATAATTTGTATTTGCAAATAAAGTCAGCTTTGTGGTTCTCTCCCTGTTATGTGAAATTTAGTGATTAAAATAATTATTTTCAGGTTTTTCTTGATCTTTCAAACCTCATCCTATGGCAAATCTATTGATTCTGAGGTATTCAGTCAGGCCAGCAACATTATTTGAGTATTGTTATGATAAGAAAGGACACATAATTGTTAAACAGCAAAGGGTACAGAGCACACTGAATATCCACTGACACTGAAGCAATTTGTTTCTGCACAGAAGAGAAAGGAGTCTGTTTTTTAAGGTGATAACCAATCACCCGGAGAGAGTGAGAAGCGTATTTAGTGCTTTGATGTTCAGTGCAAACCTACATTGTCTAAAACTGGTTTTGTTGTGGATAATTTCCTCATGAATGAACTGAGGGAGGCCGACTGTATGTATTATTCTTATGAATTTTAGGTCTAGATTAGCCACACTGAGTACAGAGGCGGATCCCCTGAGGCTGTGCAATCTGCATTTCTCTTGGGACTTTCAGTGTTTTGACCTGCACTGCATGTGTGCTGCACTTCCCTATCCATGTCAGGCTGTGTTGGCTGTTGCACAGAGCTGAAATGTGAATCTGCATTTATAGCACCTGACTGTTAGCAAAAATTTTTTGTGCTTCCAATAGTACCGAGGATTGCCTCTCTCCTGGTATCTGATAGAGCGGAAGAAAGAAGTAGTGGTTTCTGATAGTCCCCTAGCCTGTGCTCTCTTGAAGGCTGACACAGGCCATAATTGATTAATTGATTAAGCCCTGATTAATAAATCACTATGGCATTGCAATGACCCCTACTTCCAAGGAATAGGATTTTAATATGAGCTGATAAGAGTGGAAAGGAAAGCAGTTAAATCACATGCCAGGTCTCACTGGGAGACTGCATCTTGCACGCAGGAAATTCAATAAGTGGGGCTTTTGTCCACTTCAGTGTTACAGGATCAAGTATTCCGGCAACAGCAGCAAAGAGGAGAAATCTGGAGCTCTTGTTTCCTTGCTCTGTGCTAAGCTCTCTGATCAGTCCAGCCTCTCTGGAATCATGCAGAGTGGTCATCATGTGGGGAGATGGACATTAGGCGTATTTCTCAAAGTCATACGGGAGGAAACACGTGCCACTTAGTATGAGAACAATCCTTAATATGATTAATATGAGCTTGCTTAATATGATAAATAAGGTTTACATCTTCACTTTGCTTTTTTTTTTTTTTTTTAAAGTTCTGAATAATTTACAGTCTACTGCATGGAATAACACAGCAAATCGCTGTTGATTTCGACTTTGTTCTTATTTGACATTTACCTTCATACTTCTTATAAGAACACAGAAAAACATGAAAGTTTCATCCCAAGACTTCCTCTAACTTTTGTCAACTTCTTAGATTTTTTATATTTTTTCAAAGAAAAATTGACATATAACCCAAAAGTTCATCAGCATGCAAGGATAACTGAAAAAAGTGCTAAAAAAAAAGAGGGGAGGGAGAAGTAATCCACCAATCTGCCCATATATGTTTGATTCATTGGTTAGAGAGTGACTCCACTTCAGTGTGTTTGCTTTAACTGGGGCAAAATAACTAGGCCAAATAAAATTAATAATTTTCAGTGAAATACTGGACATTACTTAGGTGTTTCACCATTTTTAAAAAAACACACAGAAATAATAATCCCTACTGAAACGCAGCAGTATCTTTGTGATGTACTGGTGATTGATGATGTGGTAGTGATGATGTAGTGGTGATGAAACAAACGTTAACCTATGCTACTGCTACACACAGCTAAAGATGCTTTCTGTCTTCCTCCAGCTAATTGCTTTTCCTTGTGCTTTTGCATAGTGCAATACAGAGAGTAAGATTGATGTTTCTTGTTTCTTCCTAGACACAGTGATCGAGGGCACCAGTGGCTCCTCAGGGAAGCCTCTTCCTCTAGCAGAATGTCTTGTTTTAATTCCTGTAATTTCCCAGATCTTCTTATCTGCCACTGTTATTTTTCCTCTACGTTGGAGTTCCTCTGGATCCTCTTAGGGTTTTGGGTTTATGAGACGCGATGACCCAAAGTGTGAGCCATGAGATGTGTGTACAGAATAGGAATATCATTAAGGGTGAAACAAAAAAACCAAATAGTTTCTGTCTAAAAGTGCTACATATGCGTGATATACACACCTCCCCAGTGTAAGTATTCTTATGGATTACATAACTTGGGAAGTTCAGTTATGTTATAGTTCCCTGTTTTCCCCTTTGTAATTAATATGTTTATTACCTACTGTACTGCCTGAAGATCTTACATTTATTGCTACTTTTTGGCTATATATATGTCATTGTTACATATTTTTCATATTTATCTTAAAAGATTTCTGTCTTTAAGACATTTTTAAATGTATGTCAAGAGTAAAGAAATAAATGGATGGATCATAAAATAAATTTCATAAATTCTGTTGAGCAGTATTATTTTGAATTGTTTGCAGAGTGATCCAAAATGATCAGCAGGAGCATGTGTAAAGAATTCTCTGTTGTCTCTAAGAGTCCCAGCTTTCATCTTATCTCTACTAATGATATAATAACAGCAACAGCAAAAATAACAAACATTTAAAATTCCCCAAATTAATCCATTATGATTACAAAGGAAAGTCTCCAAACTGTAATGGATGCTGCAACATCTGATTGTGTTTGCAAAAACTCAGAAAGTTTCTTTCAAAGTGAGATGTGTTAACTGTTTCTGTAAGTTTTGGTTGGGAGTATGGTGACACTAATTTTGGGTTTGGTTTTTTTTTTCTGTTTGAAATGCATAAGAAATTAAGAGCAAATATGATACAGGCAATGTCTTGAATGATGGTAGGCTTTTAATAGGAGACAACCTGACCAAAGAAGGATTTTTTTGGTGAGATTTTGTCATAAGGCAAATCTTAAACTTCTTTAAAAATTCCATGAAATTCTTCATTCTCTATTTTCATACAATTATCTATGTTGAAAGGAATTCCTGGAAGTCATCCAGATTTGCTTCCTACTTTAAGCAGTGTTAACTTTAGTGTTCAGGTTGCTCAGTGCTTTGTCCTATCAGGTAGTGAAAATTGGTGAGGATAGAGATTCCACAATCTCCGTTCCAACCTTAGGTGTCATCACGTTTTGTGTGAAGTTTTTCCGTTATTTAAATTACCTAAAACTCCGTTTTCTTGTTTTTGATTGTACCAACTCTTTCAAGAGAGACTGAAGCTTGCCATTTTTCTTGCTTTATTGTAGTCTTCATATGGTGTGAGAATAGCAGTGAATGTCAGCTGAACACCCCAGCCCAGCAAAGGAGTTGTGTCACACATAGTTTTGAACAAAGCATTTCACATTCACTTGTCGTTGACTGCATCCAGAACACTGATGTACAAACTACTTCAGAGACCCTTTGTTTCTGTATCTACCTTTATATAACCATTTTGAAAAAGCAGGTTTGATTGCTCTAACCATAAGTAGAATCATAGAATAGTTTGGGTTGGAAGGGACCTATAAAGGTCATCCATTCTATGCCCCTCTCCTCACCCCACACCTTCAGTGAGCAGGGACAACTAGCTTAGGTTGCTCACAGTCCCATTCAACCTGACACTGAATGTTTCCAGGGATGGGGGTATCTACCACGTCTCTGGGAAACCTGTTTCACTATTTCATCACTCTCATTGTGAAATATTTCTTCCTTACATCTAGTCTGAATCTACCCTCTTTTAGTTTAAAATCATTACCCCTTGTCTTAACGCTACAGGTCCTACTGTCTCCATCTTTCTTATCAGTCTCCTTTAAGTATTGAAAGGCCACAATAAGATCTCCCTGGAGCCTTCTCTTCCCCAGACTGAACAAACCCAACTCTCACAGCCTGTCTTTACAGGGGAGGTGTTGCATCCCTCTGATCAATTTTATGGCCCTCTGTGGACATGCACCCACCCTGACAGGGACTGAAACTTCTCACTTGAAGTTGTGGTTTGGGGGTAGGGCCACCTGGTCCCCATGGTAAACACCACCACATACACACTTTGGCTGAAAGGCAAGGAAGTTAAAGCCCTCATCCAATGAGCCAATGGGGACTAACATGATCATATATGCTCACAGATCGGATTTGACTAGGGTATAAGTGGATCCTCACTGGATGGCAAATTGAGTTGGTCCTCCTCAGAGCAGTGAGCCAAAGTCAAGGAGCCTCCTTGTGGTTCAGGACGCAGTCCATGGTAACTCCTGCAGGTTGATTGCCCTCACCTCTGTAGGTGAGTGATCACACATTTTAGATCCTTGCTTCTGAAGCTTAAGAATTCTTAAGTTGCCTGTGTAAAATTCTATTTTACATCATGAACCTGTAAATTATTAATGTTTGTCAGAGTCATCTTAAACATTTTTGGCTATAATAAAGTTTATTTTGAGTTTATCACCTGCCTTATTTAATTTTGTAAATCTCTACAACCCTTTACACTAGACCTGCTTCAACAGTTCCATGTCGTTCCTGTGCGGAGAGGTCCAGGCCTGGATGCAGTACTCCAGGTGGGGTCTCACCAGAGCAGAGTAGAGGGGCAGAATCACTTCCCTGGACCTACTGGCCATGCTTCTTTTGATGCAGCCCAGGATACAGTTGGCTTAAGAATTTCAGATACAGTTCAGAAGGCTTTTCAGGTTATCTTATTAAAACAAAATTAAGATTAAATTTCAACTCCTGTTTTTTCTTTTTGTTCTGCAACAACCTTTCCCACAAAAATCCTAGAGTTTGTGTGGTGTCAGAGCTGTGTATATTCCAGAGTGAGTTCTGGAAAGATGCTGCATAGTCTGCTTCTTTCAACAAGCTGTATTCTTCTAGTAAAATGCTTGAACCTTTGTACTTCATAGGAATATCTGGATCTCCAGGGTAATTCTCACAGTGGTAGATCGAGCTACCAGGTGATGGTGGCTGCTGATAGGTGAAAGACAAAGATTTTAACTGATTTTTAAGGCTGCAAACAAATGAAGCAAAAACATATGCAGGCTGATGTTTTTTCTGATTCTGTTGTAAAAAAAAATGTACCACTGCAACAATCAACAGCTACATGTCCTGCATATATATTATTTTTCTTATGTTTGAAATTTTAAGTTATATATTATCTATATATTCACTTTGAAAAACATAAATGTAATTTGTATTTAATGAAGCTATTGAGGATGATGAAAGGAGTAGACATTAAGAACAGAAGAGTATTTAAAATGAAAGAGTTTTCCCAGTGGGTTAGGAAAGATGAATAAAAATGAGAAAAATCAAAATGTCCAACCCCTAAACTGATGTAAATTGGTGCTGGTACCAGAAGAATCTGTGCTACTTGGCACCACCTGAGGTCCAGCGTTACAGAAAAGATGAGTGTGAAATATGAGGTATATGCAATCACTTTTGAAAAACTGACTTGTAAGCTAAAACCATTGAGGTAGGCAAAGCAAAGCTCTATGCCTTAAAAAGGTGACTGAAGGTATTCTTATTTTCCATAATATTTCTTTATGATGGACTTACCTAGAGGATAGAGAAAACTAACCATTGTCCTTAAGAAAAGAACTACAAGAAAGCTGAACAATTTAAACTACTGAGTCTGACATCAGCTTCCAGGGATTTTAATACAAGATTACATAAATCTTTGAGTCTTTGCTAATTTTCTCTGACAGATCTGCTGGATTGTGTTGGAAAATAACCCAGAAAACACAAAAGAATAGAAGAAAATCATGGTCAAAGTTACGAAGTTTCCAGAAGTTTGGAGAGCCTAGTTTGGAGAAAAACTGTTATAATGCCAATCCCACCTAACAAGCATTCTTCTCTGTCCCTTCCCCATCATCTGTCTGTCTCAATTTGTGTCCTTCCTTTCTCCATCTGCTGGAAAATGCTGCTTCTCAAATCAAAGTCTTTCCATTTATTGATAGAATTCTCTTAAGATAAATTTTAGGATAAGACTTAAATAAGACTTTTACCATGACCTACTGTATGCATCTGCTTGCTCTTTTCTTAATTTTCTTCTTGTGACCTAATGTTAAGAAGGGGAAATCCCCTTGCATCAACAGTATAATGTGAATCTAATCTTAAAAATATGCCTTTGCATCATCAGATAAAGTACTAAGTGGGCATGCATGTTGTCAGAAGAATTACAATTTTTTCATGACAGTAATAAGAAGAAATTGCAGATGTTATTTCTTTAATAATTCACATATCATATTTTCTGTCTATTTTATCAACATTAAAGGTGACATTATTTTTTCACACTTTTAAACAGGACAACATTCAATTTACAGAATGACAGCGTGTAATATTATTAGGTCTTTTTCATTAAAGGCTGAGATCTTAGATAATTAATAGAAAACTGACACCAGGATTACATTAATTATGTAGTTGTGAGAATTTAGTACAGATGATCAGTTTAGACAGCCTTTTATCTAATGATTACACTCAGCTGATAGCTACTGAATATGCAGAGCATGAAACTGACCAACGACATCAATGTGTTTCAGCAAACTCTTCTCCTTGTGAGGGTGAAGTAAGCTCTAGTGTTTGAAACAGGGGAAGACATTCTAGAACTGACTCCGATGATTAATGATCACTAAATCTGTTAAACTGGTACAAAAAGCAGGGGGCAGGTGGGGTGCTGAATTTTTTCCTGCCTGGAAATCAACCAACAAGATCGCTTTAAAAGGCTTCAAGAAAAACGGAAAGAAGAACTTAAAATGAAAGAAAGCAAGGGTCAAGAAGTAGAGAAGGCCTGTTTTGGAGAAAAACTGTCTTCATGCTAATCTGAGCTAAGAAGCATTCTAATTTTTCACATCCACCATCCTTTTCCATTTCGATCAGCGGTAGAGACTACTGTTAGCTATAACTCTGAGTTGGCATGTAGGTATAAAAATAAAAGATTATAATCTAGAAAATCTTTGTTTCACAGAATCACAGAATCATCATGGTTGGAAGGGACCTCTGAGATCATTGAGTCCACACAAAAAAAACCCACAAACAACAACAACAACAAAAAAACAACAAAAAAAAAACCCACCCAAAACCACACACACAACACCCCACCACATCATGCCCACCTGCCAACCAATAACCTTGGGCACTAGAGCATGCCCTGAAGAACCATGTCTACACGTTTCTTAAATACCTCCAGGGATGCTGACTCCACCACTCCCTGGGCAGGCTGTTCCAGTGCCTGACCACTCTCTCAGTAAAGTAATTCTTTCTAATATCTAATCTAAACCTCCCCGGCTGCAACTTCAGACCATTTCCTCTGGTTCTGTCACTATTCCCTTGGGAGAAGAGGCCAACACGCACCTCTCTCCAACCTCCTTTCAGGTAGTTGTAAAGGGCAATGAAGTCCCCCCCTCAGCCTCCTCTTTTCCAAACTAAATTTGGTAGTTGGTAACCCAGGGGTGCCACTGTACACCTGTGGCTTGACTGGAAAGTCTCCGGAGCACGTGCAGTTCTGCCGCTCTGAGCACTGAGCTTGTTGCCCAACACCTGAGGCTTTCTGAGGTGCCCAAATCAGAATGGTGGAAAGGTCATTGGTGCATTTTAGTGCAATGCAAAACATCAAGGTTTCCTTTTTAAATTTGAAGGAGTTCCCAACAACACTGTTTGTCTCATCTCAGGGAAAGGAGAAGAAGGATGTGGGGTTTGGAAAAGATTGCATAAAATACCAGCACAAGTCAGTATAAGTCTGTGCTGAGCAAAGTGCCACTGTAATCTGCTTTTTAAATTACTGCAGGTTCCCACTCCTGGGCAGTGGCTGCTCATGTCAATCACTGCAGTGTGCTCTTCTTAAGGTCAAAATTTCAAAATTAGCAGAACTGGGCCAATTTACAGTAGATGATGAACTACCTTGGTGTCTGTAGTGGGTTAAACTGCTTTTGTCATTTGCTTTGGTGGCTAGTGATTAATCAGAAAGCAAGAATAACTTGAATGCTAATTTTGTATGCTTTGTTCCTCAGCCATCTGTCCTGTAACAGTTTGAAGAAACTTGCTCCAGGGACTGTCCAAGGCACAGACTGGAGAGACAAGCGTCATCTCCTCCCCATGAAGTGGGGTCTGGCACTGCAGTAGGCAATGAATAAGTAAACACTGCAAGAAAAGCTCTTACATAATTTTTTTTAGTATCTCTGATGAATTACAAGTACAAATCAAACATTTGAAATCTTCAGAGACACTGATTTTTGTTTAACGCTCCACAGCTCAGCATATGTTATTGATTTCATACTTTTCTTTAAAGTTACAGTATTAACTCCTGACTCAACTATTAATGGGAACAGGTAAAAAAAAAAAAGTGTTGCAATGATTGCTTTTGGATAATTGATAGATCTTTGTTGAGCTGGCCCCATGGTTTGAAAAAATATTCCCCCAATCTGACACACATGAACAGGGGGAGTTTATCAGTCCTTTGCAAGTCAGGTTCATCCTGACATGTGGTGCCCGAGCCTTGAACTTGGCCCTCTGCTGAGCTCACTGAATGAAACCGCCCAAAATCCTCACGCAGTGCACACTCAGTCCCTTGTGTGTATCACAGCTGGGACTCCTCAGCAGTAGAAGTATATAAAATCAGGACCACGTTACAGGGAGCAGTGCTCCACCATCCAGTTACCCCAGTGCATTAGCCTTACCTTGACACCAGCCCCAGGCTTGCTGTGGTCCAGGTGCTGGGACCCCGATGGGATCACATCAGCCCTGCAGGAGAAACCATTTGCTTTAAGACACTTGTGCAATGCTGTGTTTCCAGCTAATGGTCTGGACCCTGAAAGTTGTGGCACCGAAGTGGAGCTTCAAATCCTGCCAGAGCCAGGCTGCTTTTGTGCGCATCCTTGCAAGTATCTGAGCTCTGTGGGTCCTAAGAAGATGACTCTTCAGGTTACACATGGGAGTTGTGTGACCCCTACACCTCACTGAATTGGCCAGGTCTGGTGTCTCCTCGCTGGCTTTGCGATTGACCTGAGAGCAGGGCATGGAGGGTTAGAGTTTGCATTGGCTCATATTATGCAAACGATGCTGGGTAAGCGTGGTCAGAAATACCTGTCTCTCTGCATTTGCAACTTGACTGTGGTAAAAAGGATTTTATTCAAACCTTTTTCTCTGAAATTTCTTCCTTTCATATGATGAGCAATACCTACAAAATCAGGTTTTTTTTTAATGTGGCTAAGAGGAACTAGAATTAGGGATTATGCTGATGCTTAAATTTGACCTAAAATACATTTATAGTATAGCACAGCTCAGTGTAGAGTATTTCACTGGTATTATGTATGTGACGTTATCTTTTAATATTCTCTGATGTATGGTAAGAAAATTTTTTAAGTCAAGAATCATGATTATGCATAAGTTAGTTTTAAGTCCAATTGGTAACTTTTAAATTAATGTTAACTTCTAAACTAACTTTTATTCAAATTATCTACTTGCTGCTGCTTTTTCTGCAGGTCTCTCCTCTCCTTATAAAGCTTGGTATAGAACATACTAGTGATAAAATCCTAATGTCCACAATCACTTGAAAAAATTTTAAAAACTGGTTTTTGAAGTTCACATTCCAGATTTGCAATACAACAAAACAAATCTGTAGCACAAACAAATGAAAAACTACAAGCACCGGAGGGCTTCCTGTTTTCACTGAGGTATTGTATTTAGAAAGGTGGAATATTAATAGTGCTATGTCTGTGCTGCTCCTCTGCATATCTGTGAAGACACAGAAGAACTTAGAAAAATCCATACTCAAAAAAATATTAATTTAATTAAAAAATCCCCATGAGAAAATGGGCCATTCTTACTAATGCTGCAGCAACACCAGTTTTCTAGAGGTCAGATCAGTTCAATTAGCTTTTCTAATTATGTATTTCAAGCTTGGTGCAGAAAGAATAAAAGGGTTTTTTTTTAAATTGTTAGACATCCACCCTTAGACTGCAGCACCAAAATGATTGCCTGCAGCTAGAAATGCCACAGAAATCTGCTTTGAAATGGGGTCCGGATGCCTTCCATTAATTTTACAAAAATGGACGTTTACAGCATTTTGGAAATGTCTGCTTACTGGTGTCTTAAAAGTAATTTCAGAGAGATTCATTATTCTCATTTTAAGCAAAATTCAGGAAATAAAAAAGACAAACCTGAGAACTGTCCCTTGAAGCGCCCTGTGCTGGAGCCTGTAGTAAACCCAGGGGTGGCCCTGCCTGGCTTCACTGGAGAGCATGGTTAGGTTTTGGTTGGGGAAAGGAGCATACAGGGGTGACACAACCATGTGCATGTTCCTCCGGCAAGGCTGCTTTTTCCCCACGTTCCATCTCACGCTTCCCTTGACTATTACAGAATCATAGAATAGAATCATAGAATTGTCTAGGTTGGAAGGGATCATCTAGTCCAACCATCAACTCTGTTAAAAAATCCAAAAGAAAACCATACAACCCCCCTCCACATTACTAAAACATTTCTCTAAGCACTAAGTCAACCCATCTTTTGAAAACCTCCAGGGACGGTGCCTCAGTCACTCCCCTGGGCAGCCTATTCCAGTGCTTAAGAAGCCTTTCAGTGTAAAAATTTTTCATAATATCCAATCTGAACCTCCCCTGGTACAACTTGAGGCCATTTCCTCATGTCCTAAGGCCTGTGACTTGGGAGAAGAGACTGACCCTGGCCTCTCTACTGCCTCCTTTCAGGTAGTTGTAGAGAGCAATAAGGTCTCCCCTCAGCCTCCTTTTCTCCAGGCTGAACAACCCCAGCTCCCTCAGTCTTTCCTCATAAGACTTACTCTCCAGACCCCTCACCAGCTTTGTTGCCCTTCTCTGGACCCGTTCCAGCACCTCAATGTCTTTTTTGTGGTAAGGCGCCCAAAACCGGACAAAGCACTTGAGGTGAGGCCTCACCAGTTCCCTGCAGTAGGGCTTCAGATCTGGGGAATAGATTTTGAAACCATGGTTTAATAGGAGAATCACCATTTCAGCTTCTGAATTCTATGCCTCTATTTTATGCCCGGAAAGTTGGACTTCAGTCTCTTCACGCTGATGTCTTGTGTGGTGTAAGGGTCAGCACAAGGCTGGTGCAAATGTTCTGTGTGGCAGGAGAGAGGAGAGTGCAGGTCTAAGGGAAGTGGGGTGAGGACAGACTCCTGCCGTCGGTACCTTTTGACAAGGACTGACAGGTCTTGATCTAATTTGTTACTTTATTGAAGCATGCTGACTGGCCAGACTAATCAGTTCTGTGCTTTACTGATTGTAAGGGGAATGTGCTCTGTGTGTCTGAAGCAATAACTCAATCATTATGTCATCCAAAGATGGTTGCACCACAGACCAGCAAACACTGTATTTATTGCCCCTTGCTTAACCTCGAGCTTGCAAATTCTTTCACTAATGAGACTGCACTTCTTAAAAGGAATGTTTTTAAGCCTCTTAACAATTTGTGACTCTAGGGATTTTAGATTTTTTTTTTTGTTTGGCAAGGATAACAGAATTTTTCTTGATGTAGGCTTGCACCTTTTTGCTGACACTTCAAAACACAAGAGTTTTTTGTTTGTTTTGACAGTAATTTACTAGGTAGTTCATGTTAGGCACATGCTAATTCTTTTCTAAGGATTGGCCTGACATGTCCTTTCCCAATTTATTAAATTTTGCAATACCACAGTTGACAAGCAGCAGAACATGACACGTATGAACATCTTGAGCGTAGTATTTAATAAAGCTTCTGTGTCTGGATCCCAGGAGATAACAAACTTATCTCCACCGTAATAATTAAGCAGACAAAGTACTAACACTGCTGCTCATATATCTCCAGAGCAATTGATCAGGAATTGCTAGGGAACGTAGAACTTCCAGTTCTTAAAATATTAATTGATGCTGTAATTAGCAAGGCTTTTCATGTTAAAATTGGAATTTATAAAAAAGGGTATTTTATTGGAATGAAATTTAATTTTTCAATAATCCTACTTTTAAAATGTCATTTTAATGTACATTGAAGGTTCTCCTTGGTGAACCTAATCTTACTGCACACATTAACTATGTGAACTATTGGATGGTCAAAAGGACAGGAAATTTTTGCTTTGATATAGCTTTGATTTTATTCTGTGGAATAAAAAAGCTGCTTATATCTCTTTGAAAGCCCAGTGGCTGTGTATTTTTCAGGCTTAAAAATTTCCTTTGTTTGATAATGTGATTTGTAAATATCACTCTTGTGAATATGTTGTGTTTGCAAATTTGTTGTGTTGCAACAGCATTATTAATAAAGTATATTTATATTTTTAGTGCATTAAAAAATTTAAAGTCAGATTCACCTATCACATTTCTAATGAGAGCTGTTTGGTGATGTGTCAGCAAATTCAGTCTTTTGTAAGGAGGTTTTGAACCTCTTTGAATTAAAATCAGATATTTTAGGCTAACTTTCTTCTGCACTTTTTTATACCTTTATAGTCTTATGTTATTTCAATCTTATCTTAAGCATGCAGTTAATATTTTACAACAGACGCAACATAATTAGCATGAAATATTTCTAGAATTTCATTTATATGTTTCCAATAAAGCATGTTTCAGAATTGCTTGTAGTAACATTATTAGGAATTTTCCCTCACCCTACCAGTTAGCATTTCCTGCAGGAGGGAAAATCCCTTGAATCTCTTCTTGATTATAGTGCTGCAAAGGAACATACTAAGGAGATAAAAATACCACTTTCAAGGGGAGGAAGCACAATGTAACTGACCTGCCCAAGGAGACTCCTATTAATTTAAATTTTCCTAAGATCCCAATGTCGTGAAGGTAATCTCCTGAGATTACATGTGCCAATGTCTTCCTTTTCCAGTTTTTCTATGTTTCTGACAGCCCTTGGGCATTGCCCTCCTACCCCTCTGTACTCCCTACAGACTTCTGGATCTGTTGCTGAGGTGACATCAAGACAAATGCTGCTAGTGGCCGAGGAGACAAATGTTCAGGCCCTGTTTACATAGTGGTTCTGGCAAATGTGCAATAAATTCACTGTCACCAAATTTAGGCAGTGCCAAACGCACTTTCCAATAGCAACTTTAAGTAGCATTGCAGGGAGGGTCAGACCTCTAAAGCCAGGAAATTCTTTTTGTAAAGGTGTTTTTTATGGATTTGGTGAGGGTTTTTTCAAATCATTTCAATATTCTTCGGCTAAATCATATGTATGTCAGAAATAGTAAATTTAATTTCAGGTCAGAATAATCTATGCCTGTAATTCCAGCAATTTATTAGCTTCTCAGTCTTTGGAGAGTTCAACCTGAAATGCTTGAGTATCTTTAAAATTTGAAACATATGTAATCATTAAATAATTTTGGAAACATAATAATGGAGACTTTTAAGTCCTAACGGTAAAGACAAATAATCTTACTTTTAATTATTATGCTCAATAATTCTGTATTTTGCATTTTCTCTTTTACTCTTGCTCATTAAATGTGCACTTTCAGCAGGACTGCTGCCTTGGGTGATTTGCAGCATTGGATGTCAATATTCGTTAACAGAGCAGTTCAGTTTGCAGAATAGCTAATTATTACCATACATTTTTCCTCCCTTTAGGTAAGAGAGAACATTTTCTGTAAAGAAATAAAGAGGCAAATCTGAATACAAAACTATTAAAAGCTATTGTTTCCTAAAGAAATCTGGTAGGTGTTTTCTATTGTAATGACTGAATTAGCTAATAAATTGGCTATTGAGTCAAACTGAGTATTTTCTACAAGCTGGGGAATGCAATTGAGCACTCATGTTGTGATGAAACTTAGTGTCATTTCAATAGGTAGTTAATCAGCTCTGCTCTCAAGTATAATGAGAGTATTCTTTGATCTATTAAATTGGCATTTCAGTCTTCTATAGTTCATACTCCTCAGGCTGTTTGCAAATACTTCCGCCCACACTTTCATACATTTATGTCAAAAACATAGTATTATGTTTTAATTAACTGGTAGAAAAAGATGGAAAGATAAAATCATAGAACAGTTTAGCTTGGAAAGGAGGAAGAAAAGGAAGAGGAGGAAGAGGAGGAAGAGGAGGACAATGTTTCCATTGAAGAGAGGACTCAAATAAAACTCAAGAAAAAAATATTTTGTCCGCAATGCTGTTTCTTCAAGTGGATAAAGCAAAGCATACAATACATTTTGAGAGAATGATCTTTATTTTTAAAAGGAAATTAATGCATAGCCTTGAGAGATACAGTAGTGTGAAACAGCAGTAGCTGCCTGCCCAGAATTCTATCTAATATCAGAAGAATAAGGTGTTTTCCAGCAAAGAGACTTGCAGGTCTTTTTTCAGGGGTTAATAGTTGGGCCATTGGACTGTTGTGCAGTCCTCTCTTATAGTGCACACAACTCCATAATGAAATAGGGAGTCTATGAAAGTTGGATTAGATTGACCTGGGACAGTTGTGGAATATTATTCATCGGAGGTCTTTTAAAAAAGTTTAGGATAACACTTACCAGAAAAGAGATAAATGACTTCCTGAATATATTTGAGCTCTTTACCTATGATTAGGTACTCAGCTACCGCTATGTATCAAATGAATTTTTATTCCTGACTGCTTGTCATACCTTCTGAGGTGTGGGGGAGCTTAGCATTGTTTTTTGATAATGGGATCATCTTTAGGTGGTTTTGTATACATGGGCTCCAATGTCTAAATTTAGGTGTTTGCGATGAGTTTTAGCTTTAAGGTCCTTTCCATTTTTATTGACCTGAGTTTTCCTGCTAACCCTGACTGTTCTGTAACAGAGCTGTGGCTCAAATATTTTCTGAGAAAAAGTGTTTTCTAAAGTACTTCTGTTCCAGTTTCTTACATTTTATACAGAATATGAACGTACGTATTTATCCAGTCATAACTTTCAGACATATTTATAGCAGCAGCTTTGCACTGCTCTGTTTTCCTTACACCAGTTAAGAGGGCTAATCAAAATAATAATATTTTCCTTGGCTGGCTGAACACAAGACTGTAAGTTTGCTAACGCTAGCACAGGAGAGGCAGGGAACGTGCAGAAGTGGGGCTAGTCTGCCCATTTTTTGGCAGCAAGGCCCACCGTAGCCCAACCTATGCAACTGACTATAAACTGCCAGCTCTAGAGCCAATGCCCGAACCCTGGCAAAACAGGTTTGGGGCCAGTGACCGTCTCTTCATGGTTATCAGCTTTCTCTTCTGTCTTGGGGGCTGCAAAAAGAACTCAGGGCGCACTTGCCTTACTCCCCTGCGCAATGCTCCGTGCAGTGGTGCCCAGCTGAGGGGCAGGACAGCCGTGCAGGACCACCACTGACAGTGTGCAGGGAGGAGGGAAAGAGGCTCTGCTGGGGCTGAGCTCCTCCCTCTCACCGCAAAGCCACACGATGTTTCACGGCTTCTTGGCGAAAAGCTCAGAAAGTTTATTATGCGTAAACCTCAATTATGAAACTTCACAAGCCACACAATTCAGATTTTATTTTTCAGTGACCACGGTTTCTGCATCTGTTCTAATGTATACAGTAAATTTGGAACCTATTGCAAAATTCACCTCTAGACCCCTAGCAGGAGGGAGGAAGATCTAAGGCTGTTCCATCTGATTTCCATCACAGGTTCAGAGGCTAAGTTTATGGGACTATACCACTGATTACTGATACGCAGCTCTTCAAGAAGAGAAACAAAATGCGTTCAGAGCTCAATAAAACAAGCTTTCAACTTGCTTCAGTTAGCGTGCATCTGCATATACAGGCAGATCTGTCTCAAACTATTCCCATGCATGTTTCTTGTTTCTTCATGGGCTTATTCATTAGACTAGCATAAAAGAGATTTCCAGCATTCTATAAATATGTTATGAGAGCACTGAAACCTCTCCAGTTGAATTTTGCAGGGTGTATACCAATCAGTGTTAACAGAATATTCAGGTTTCTCTCGCTTCAACTCTGAGTTTTTCGTGTAGAAACAAAGGTTTCTTTAACATTGTTAAGCTCAAACCAAATGCTTGCAGAAGTGAAATACACAATAAAACTAATTTTCTAGTATAGAACTACATGTTTCCTCTAAGAGATATTACCACTAGAGAAGGCTGTATATTTACTTATTAGGCGGGAAATGGCCAATTTTATTTTTCACAATAAACCCCTTCAATATTCTATGACAATTTGACATTGTTTGATTACAGAATCTCACATTCCTCATCAAATAAGGGAACATTTTTGATACATACTACATAAAAGGTACTGAAACACTCTCATTAGTGAAAAATGGGGCATACACTTATAACTATATCCCAGTCACAGTACAGGGCTGTGTGTAACTGTTAGGGAGGGAGAGAAAGTGCACATGCAGCTCACTGGATGACTGGATAAAAGCATCCTTGCTCTGATTTCTTCAAGTTCAGTCAAACTTCACTGGAGATGAATAAGAACAGAGATGAATTGCACAGAGTAATCTCAACCAAAAGGATATTTTTTTCCAAATTGTCTCAAATTATCCCAGGATTTACACAGGCATTCACTGGGTACAGTCATTTCTGCACTGCAGTCTGTTACTGATTTATTCAGTCTTATAGTGAGTCTAAATTATGCTAGTGCTTCAGAAGAATACCTGAATACCATTTTGCAGACTACAAGAATGTACAATACCTTTACTTAATAAAAATAAATAGATGTGGGTATAGCTGTATCTCAGTCATCTCCACTTCAGGAGACTATCCTGGCCTTTTTCCACCTGCAAGCATCCCTCAGGGCTGCTGACTGTGCCTGCTTAAGTATGTAGATTTCTCCAGTTGTTTTAAGCACTCTCCCTTCCACGCTCACTTTAGCCCAAAATGTGTTGGCACAAGATGGAGGCAGCTGAAGGACAAGAAAAGAAAATGCTTCTTTCTGTAAAGCACAGAGATAGTGTGCAATAAGAAATTAATACACACTAAACAGTCTTGATAGGTTTCCAGAGTGGAAAAGATTCTCTCCCTAAGTGCAAATGTAGCCAAAGATGATTGGCATCTATGTCTTCCTCTGCTTTGGGTGCTGAGGTGTGCTAGCAATCCAAATTTATCTCGCTAAAGACTTATATCAACTGAAGAAGGCTCATTGTCTAACACAGTCACTGAATGTCACTGTAGACCCACTTTAAAAAGGTTAAAAAAAAAGGCGTTGTGGTGGAAAACGGGGAATGCCTTGATATATTGGGAGAGAGGGCTGCGCTCCCACAGACAGCATGTGGCCAGGGCTGTGGTGGGATTTGCTTTAGCTTAAGCCTCTCCATCAAAGAAACTCCACAAAACTCAACAATCACACAGGAATTAGGGCTTCTCCCCAAAAAAGGAGGTGAGATCAATAGCCCAACTGAATAGCTCTATGATCTGAAAGATCTTTTCCAACCTAAATTATTCTATGATTCTATAGATCTGAACCTTTGAGAAAGGTTTTTGAAAGAAATTTGAGAGAAGTAATTGTGATATCCACCAGTGAGGTCAGTGGAGATCTGCTGAAGAGAAATCATTTAAAGTGCTAGAAGAGTCTAATGACCAGGGCTGGTATTTTCAGAGCTGCAAACTGCTGCCTTGGCAAAGTGAGAGCTTGTTCAAACAAACACAGGAGAAAGAATTCACACTAGTGTCTTTGCCATTTAAAAATTTGTGTGTGTTTACTTGCATGCGCTTCCTACCAGCACAAGAACAGGTTATCAGGCCTATTTTCTTCTCTTTACAATAAAAAGATGGAGATGAACCTGGGCCTGGCAACTTGAGCTGTGTTGGGGCTGGAGATCAAGCAGGACATGCTTCTTTTCTCTGATCTTAATGACGCCCATCTAGATGCAGCCAAATGTCAATGACGTACAGATTATGCTCAATTAGTTACACAGGTGAGCTTTTAAAGAACTCTGTTATAAATTTGTAAAAATATATAGACCAGATCCTGGGTTTGCTACAGTTGAAAACTCATATTGGCTTTGACAGAACTGGTTTTTAAACTTTAAAAGCACAATGAAAAAATCATTTGGAGCGAACTGAAATGTGAAGATAATGAAAATTAAATCCTTTTGAGGAAGAAAGGAAAGAACCGCTTTGTCAAATAGAATGTTCATGTTTTATGGTGGTAATACTTTATCCCTGCTCCCAGATACCAGCTGGGATGTTAGCTAACATAAAACTCAAAGTGCATTTGAGCCTCTGTCTCTTGTTCATACAATGTATGTCTTGACTTCTGTGTTGAGAGTTTCTAATAGTGCCTTCCTTGTCTCATTGTAGTCCATTACCTGCAGTCTGCAAAGTAATTTTCCCATTGTCGGAATAACTTAAGCTAAATTCAGGGATGTCAATAAGCAGACCCCCAAGTGCCCTAGATGTGCTTGGACGCCTTTGGCATACAAAACTCACCTGCAAATAAACAAAGCATCTGTCTTTGCACTGGGCTTCATGCTAACTGGGACATGCCCTTGAGTTTTTCTCTTATTCCATATTTACCCTAAATGTTTTTTTTTTTACTGGAAAGTGAGTCAGAGTCATTATAACAGGTTTTTGTCATGAAGACATTTTATGAGTAAGTTATACTTTATCTACTTTTTAAAAGTATGTAATTATTCACTGTACAACCAGCCTGATAAATTTTTCTCTTGTTTTTTTTTTTTTTCACAGACTGTCTAAATATATCTCATTAATACCATGTGACATGTTTGCTTCTCAGATGTCTTGATCTTACAAATGTTGTTCTATAAATACACTCCATTGTGATATCTACTAACAGTAAAAGTATTTATTTTCGCAGTTGCTTATTTACTTACCACTATTCTGGCTTTTCCTTTCTGTCTGGGTAACTCTTAAAGCACTCCTTAAGTTTCCTGTAGGTGCTTTCCAAACTTATGTATCATCACCTGCTAAGAGGGCAGAATTCCTACCGGAGCTCTTCTCTGTTCTCCTGAGCCCATCAGCGAAAGGCAAAGAGAGCACTGTATGCCAGAGTGGTATAGCCTTTTGACATTCAAATCAGAAAAATAAAGCAAAGTAACCAAGCACCCAAATGTCTCAGGCAAATAAAAGAAGAATAAATGTGATGTTTTAAAAATACATACACATTCCTTTTTCATTATACTAATATATTGCTTTGTGAGTGGAGTTTTGCACCTACTTTGCAGAAATTCCTTATAGTTTCTGGCATGATTAGACTTTTCAAAAGATGTTACAGAATCTTTTGAGTTCCTTACAAAGCCTCACTCTTCTCATGTGTTTATGCAAAGAACAACCTCAGGTGTCTGAGAGGCAGAGAGACGCTGCGTGCATCTCTGCTGATAGTTAAAGCAGATCATTTAAATGCACTGAGTTAGGCTTATTGAGAAAACTGCAAGGCTGAGATACAATGATCATGGGTTTTGCTTAAAAATTGCTAAGTTACTTGGAGAAATAAAGGTAGCAAACACTGTTGCACAGAATGATGTCTGACCCAAGCTGTCATATAGACCACTTTGAAATCTGAAAAAGGCTGGTTGTTTTTGTTACTGTCTGTTACCATTGACATCTAGACTTGCTGGTTCTGGCTGGCACTGACTGCCAAAATGCTCAAGTGTCACAAGTGTGTTCCAGCTGGTTCTTTCAGCTGTCTTGTCAAAAAAACCTCCACAACCCAACAAAACGTTTTGGTGGGTTTTTTGGGTTTTGTCTGTTGGCTTGTTTGCTTGTTTGTTTGATGTTTGGGGTTTTTTTTGTTGTTGTTGTTTAAAGCCCGTTTTCATTATATTCCAAACCCAGTTTTGTCTGTGGACCTCTAAACCTTAACAATCACCCAATATTCTGGGTACTCATTAAAACTGAAATGAAGATTTTAATCATTTAGGGTTCATTTGTTACTTCTGCACAAAAACCACCATCACAAATCATCACTAACAAGCGTTGCTGTTGACAAACCATCCAGAGGCAAATGATTTAATAGGCTTTGACCCTCAGCTGCATTTCTCTCAGAAGTGGTGGACAGTCTCAGGCAGGCTGAAGGACTTATTTGCTCAGGCTTCCCTTTCTCAGGATTTGTAGGCTGATGTGTTTACACCACAAAATGGCTGCAATGATCAAGTCATTCTTGTTCTAACTTAGGTTTCTAGGCTGCTGATGACTCAGTTATCTTTCATTTATAGCTGTTGTTGCAGAAATGTGTTCTTTGCCTCATTATTTGGTGGTTGTGACCTCCAGGGTGAGACTGAATCTGTTCTGCCTGAACTGGGACGTGGACTCAAACATGAGTTTTTTACCTCCCAGCTGGACTGGAGGTAGGTGGCTGCAGTGACTACAGGAGGTGCCGATCTAAGCAAGAAGGCAGTGTTATGAACCAGAGCACACAAAAAAGGATGAATGTGAATTTAGTATAGCATATGCTCTGCTTGTGATACTGTCACCAAAAAGACTTCTATTCACCGTTCACTCAGTCAGATTTGAAAGACTGCTTAGAACTGCCACTGTGTTAGAGCTGACCTGGTATATCACTCTGAATTTCACAATTATTATTTTCAAGTTATTTTAGTACTTGGATCATTTTACATCAACTATAATGAAACTGATCACCACCATTTATGCTGTAGATTCTAGCAACTTCCTTTCTGCCATCTTTCTTGTCATTATGTAATGCATTTACATTAATAAAATTGTTAGTTTTCCTTGGACCATTTTCATATTCAGTATTACCACTTCAGTTTTTAAGGAGTTGGTAACATCTCTGTCTTGTTTCTTTTGCTACCTTAGCCCAAACCATCATTTTTAGCTTTGCTAATGTGTGAGCTCTGTTTCAATTTTCTTTTGAAGCTCTGTGCCTGCATTGTCTTGAGGACAGCACTTTGATGATCCTTTGTGAATGATATTTTCTTTCCCTCACAGATCTTCAGGTTTTAAGAAGATTAATAACATCTGCAGTGCATGTTTTCTTATTTCTTTCTCTGCTGAAAACGGTAGGCAGGAACATAATTACAACAGGAAAATGACTTGCAAGGTAAATGCTGCTTTTACATTTACTGAAGTGATTTATCAAGGTAATAGCATAGCAATGGTCAAATGGAGCGTGGTAAAAACATCCTTGCATGTTCCTTGCAGGCTTTTCTGTTCTGAATAATGCAGAGGGCCTGGATATGGTAGTGGTACATTGTTATCTTGTGTGATTGGAGACTACCACAAGCTTGTGCGTCAACCTTGATTGAAACATCCTGGGCCTGTCCTTTAGCATGGATCTGATGGCTGCTGGTTTTTTCTACTAAACCTTAAAACAAGGCCCAAGTGAGGTCTTTAACTTTTGCTTGTAGATCCTCTGAAATACTGCTTGCCCTATAAGAGAAGCTTGGTTTGTAGTCTGAAGAAAGCTGGTAAATCTGAATCTGGGGCTATTGGACTATCTTGTCACTAATTTCTATGGTTTTGTTGAAGTGGGCGGAGTAAACAAGATAGTTTGAAATTATTTTATTTTATTTTATTTTGTATCTCAAGTGAATATACTTGTAAGAGGACAAATATTTCTGTATCTCATCTAAGAACTAGACAGAGACAAGACTATGAGGCAAGTGGTTAGCCTGTTCCTAGTTCCAGTCAGTACTGGATGTGTAGGAAATTTTGTCGTGGTACTATATCAACTTACACTTGCAATACTTGTGCAAGACCCTACAGGAGAGAAAAATGATTTTATATAAAATAAAAACTGAAGGAGAACAAGTCTCCCTAGCTGTCAGTCACAGCCTGATATTTACTAGCACCAGAGGTTTGTCTCCATGAAGAAGATCCTGCTGCTAAGTGCCCAGCTTGGGGTGTTCAAGACATCTCACCAACAGCCAGGCACTGAGAGGCTTGTGCCTAAATGTCAGGCCCAGGATCTGCAGAGGACAGAGGACAAAGGACATCAGCTGACCAGTCCTCCTCATGTGTTTGGGGTTTTTCTTAGCTTGGGGACCATGTGCATGCTTAGGATACAGTTTTTTGTACGTTTATGGAGCTGAAAGTGATATTTGCCCTTATTTCAAGTATGTTCATTTGAGATACAAGAGAATACATCTTGAGATGCAAGAGAATACATCCTGAAATACAGCTAAACTGCTGGTTTGAAAGCTCTGACCTACCATCTTGCAGAGCCTGATGTTTATTTTATCACTATTAGTTGTTCTTCTGCGGTGGTTTCTGCAGTGTTCTCTTTTTTCCAGCCTCAGAGAAAATTCAGCAAGATGCAGCCTGCTATCCTGAAGAGACGGCCCTACTTGTTAGTCTGTGCTCAGAGATCCTATCAGCCAAGATAAACCTGAGGCAGTACCAGGAGGCTGATAACCTCAGGTCTGCTGCTGGATACAAGAAGACAACCAAAGCCAGACCTCACACAATTCAAGAAAATGAAGATAGCAATCTTCAAGACCTGGGACAAGCAGCTCACTTTGAGTGTGGCGTAATGGATGTGCTACCATGTGTTACACCACCTCCTCTTTGTTTCAGCTTCCACTCTCAGAGTTTTGGGATAAACCTCTTTAGACTAGGAGTAGCATTAGGTTAATTTTAATTTATAATATTGCAAATTACAAAGAGTAATAAATTATTTATGAATATATAAAGTCAAATTACACTCAGGCAACCAAATACCAAAATTCAGGTCACCTGTGAGACAGTCTGAGGTCAGCAAGTGAAGAAAAATCTATGCAAATAAATGGCATGAAAAATGTTAAGTGACTATTTGACCTGAAATAACCGGAGTTGTCCTCCTCCATACAATATGCAGCATCTTTAACAGCATGAGAATTGAATCTGATAAGTAATTGGTACTGTCCTCATCTCCTTAAAATAGTTTCTGCTACTTCATCACCTCATGGCTAGGCTAACTGCTGTGATATGCTGCGGCACAACAGCCAGCCTTTCTGCAGGGCTTTTGTCCAACAAGCTTTTTTAGCAGTAGCCTGCTGGAAGTGCAAACAACATGTGTTTCCAGACTGAAAGGTACTTTTCTGTCACTCCACCTCTTTTCCTCATGTTTGAGAAATAAATCACACTCAGCTTCCAGATTTAATTCGGTTGCTAGGTTCCCCAATGCATTGAGTGTGGGTGTGAGCTTCCTGGGCTGAAGGGGTGTAGCCATCCATAAACAAGAGTTAGCGTGTGCACATGGTGCCACGTCATGTGGTGCTGCTCTGACACTGTGATCACAAAGCCCTTTTAGGTTGAGCCAAATCTACTTTAGTAGTATACCTGAAAGGATAACTATACACAACTGCGGGGTTTTTTTAGGTTTCCCTGAGCTTTGGAATATTGTTTCGCTTGGCTGTGGCTTGTAGACATCTTTTCTTAATGGATGATTGCTGCTGACAATAGCATATGAAGCATTCTTTGTGTGTTAAGATTTTAGAAGTCCAAAGTATTTTTACTGGGTCTATGGCATAAACAAAGGAAGAATTTTGCCCTACAGAGGCTGTCGAGTTTTAAAAACTTAATTATATTTGAGAAGATGCTAGCAAGAAGGATTTGGTGCAGGGATCAGAAGATGCAAGAAAGAAGTGTATAGAGAAGAGTTAACACATAAAGAGAGACAAATAGCCTGTTTCCTTAAACAGTACATTACAATTTTTGTTTCACTGGTGAATGATGAATTCTTCAGGGAATACTCTTTTAAAGTAGACAGAATGTATAAAATATGTATCAGCAACATTGACATAAGAGGAAGTCTAAAAGATACCAAAAGGGAAAAATATGTTCCTTATTTGTTATATTGTTTTATTGATGTGTTAGGAATGTATATGTTAACAGTGTAGTACATATTGTACTTCTTTTCATTCTAGATAGCAGTCCTCTCTGCATTTTAATCATTGTTTGATATTTCTGTGAAAAAGCTGAAATTGTTTGGGTTATAGTGCTTTATCCTTCTGGCTCTTTTCCTGATTACAAAAAAATCACTAAACGGAAAAAACCACATCACTGTGCTTGATATGTGTATTATCTTTAGACTCCCTTACCACCAAAACAAGAATAAAACCAAACCACTGGAAGTTGTTGCAATGGCGTGCAGGCAATCTCAAACTTCTGTTGCTGAAATGCACAGGTTGGAGAAACTTAAATTGGTGATTCTTGATCTCACTTGCCTTTTTCATTTGTGTTAGTTTTTAGAAGTGTAAATTTCCAGTAAAGAAAATGCTGGAAGATGTGACTAGCGGAGACATGCAGCCACATTATTTCTACCAATCTGAACTTTGAACAAAAGATCTTAAACAACTGAAGCATGTAGAAAACACAGGAGAATCACTGTCTGTCGAAGGACAACAAGCACAGTGAGACCCATTACAGGTCCCTTTGGCATTGCCACAACAACATCTCATTTCTCAGGCTTCCGTGGGAGAGGGGATTCCTCTCTGTGCTCTGTGAAAAGAGAGCGGAAAGAAACTGAACAAACATCACCTCATCATTAAAGATCGATATCGGTAAATCCGGCATCAACAATAAAATAGCGCTCCCAGGTTTTGTTTAAGTCCTTGCTCCTCTCCCACTGTGCTACCATGGGGGTGTGAACAGAGACCAGGCACTGGTTTGGGACAGCTCTGTGCTGAGCTATGGGAGGAGCAGCCGAATAAGAGCTGAGACGTTCAGGCTGTTGAGCACTTACAGCAAGACCTGCTGAACAGTTTCTGTGGTGTCAGTAGACTAACCATACTGTCTGGCCTGGTCTGGCCACAGGTATTTATCACCCCACCAACCTTTGCAGCAGTATTATCAGTCTCTGTGTAGCCTGGGCTGTACATATCCTCAGGAGGAACATGAACGTGGATCTGAGAGTATGTTGATGTCCTAAGGGCAGCGCAGACATAACCTCTTATTTTTTTCTCAGTGCAGGTTCTCTTCAAAACAAAATACAACCTCAAAGTAGCATACTTATCATGTAATTAAAAAACGTGTGCTATCTTAAATCTATGGTAATACGTACTAGAAAAGTGCCCAAGACAAACCCTTAGATGTCTGCATTGTTGCTTTTTACTTTCCTTAATGCCTGTAACTCAGCTGGTTTGGTTTAATGGACTTTTGGAGTGATCTTGTAATAGTAAATACTCTATATCATGTAGCCTGGGAAAAACTATGTAACCTCTACACTATCATAATTATTCCAGGCTTAAAAAGGAGTAAAATAAAAAAGAAAGGAATTTAGTAAAACAGTGCCACAATTCAGCAACAACCGGTGCTACAATTCCATCACTTATTTACTTATTTTCCACCAAACTGGAACCAATCAGAAGACATTGCATCTATTTTTTTTTATTATTATTATTATTTTGTACAGTGTATTTCGAGTATGAGAGGAGATAAGGGAACTGAATATTTACAGCATAGTAATTTTTCATTAGCATTTTTGTTCTCACTACTGTTGTTCCAATACTGCAGACACACTTGTGCACCAAGAAATGCCTCAAATCATTCACATGATAATGTAAAAATGGGGTTTGGATAAGTAATGGATTCACAGGCCTCTTCACTCTAGAAAATAGCCTTGCAGCTATCCACCCAAGATCCTCATTTAGACGCTTAATGAGACAAAGCTGCCTTGAAAGAAAAGGGGATTTGTTTATTTTTCCTGCTGTATTTCGAGGAGAACAGAGAAGCCATAAGATTTAACCTTAGGATGTCTAAACTGGAGAAACAATTTATTGTTGTGTGAACTAAAACATCCAACAAAGCCTGACTACAGAGCACTGATTTTATACCTGGTACCACACTTTACTGATAAAGCCTACAAGCACCCGTATCTTCTTTCCTTTTGTTAATTAATTTCTATGCATCATCCTCTGACTGTTACAGTAAAAGCAGCCCAATAAGGAGAGCAAGCAGATGCTGGGATTTGATGGGCTTCTTCCCCAGGAGCAGTTGGGAGGCCAGGGCTGTGTCATCTGGACACTTGCAGGTCCTAGCAGTTATCTGGAGTTCTTTTATGAAAAAAAAGAGAAATACCTGGTTAACTCAAAGAAAACTTCTCATGTAAATGCTCAGAATTCAATAGTACTGTTGTCAGTTCACATCAGTGGGATCCCTGGTCACAACCAAGGGCAAGTTAAGGCAGAGATTTCTCACCTGATTCTTGACTGGGGCTTGGATGTAGTTTTGCAGATCCCTCTGGAGTAAGGTGTCTCCTGTCACACAGTGCTGTGGTGTAGGGAATTCACTGTATGGAATTCACTACAGCAGAGAGACAGAAAAATAGGTTAATTCTATGTGGTTAGGACAGTATCTCAGTGTAGATACATAGGCATAATTTCAGGCAGAGGAGGGGCAGTGAACACGGCTCTCTTGCACAACATTGCTTTCTCAGGTAACTGCCCCAGGTAACAGGCTGTTGACAGGTTTAATTTTTTCCCATATATTTTCACAACAATTTTCATGATATCTAGTTTTAAGGGTAATGCAGACTGTCCCGAATGAAAAAAAAAAAATATCTTGATTATTTTTTAAAACCTGATTTTTTTTTTTCTAGCAGCGGGTCACATTCTTCTTCCCTGAAATTATTCATAAACACATCAGAAGTCATGCAAATTCATGAAACCACTTAGAAAGAAACCTTCAGAAAGTTCTGGATCTTTACCAGAGGTCCTTATTTTGCTTGCCTAGCCAGAAGCTCAGCTCTCGTAACAATACCACACTGTAGGAAAACATAGTATTAGAGACACCGTATGATGACAATTACTAAAATCTCTCTCCCTTAAAGAAACAGTTTTACATAAATCTTCTGATAAAGCTTGTATTTTACTGTTGGTAAATTTTTAATTAATATGCATTACATTATCTGGAAATTAATGTAACCATAATTATCAGCCTTTGGATCAAAGGCTGTGTACTCCTTTCTCTGAGCTGTTGCTTCTGAAAGCACAATGACGCACTACTTTTTTCCCGTTTAATTTCTTCAGGTGCTCTGTGAATCCCTGCTCATATCCTTTCTTACTTAGTGACAGATCCTGTCATGTGTTCTTATTCTTCAAACAGACAAAAATCACCGGTGGCTTTAAAGGTGATTTGCTACGGGGAAAAAAAAAAAAGAGAGAGAAAAGAGAGAAAGAACAAACCACAACTACTGAAAAACATACATCATTTAGATTGACTAGTAAGTGAAATATAACAGTAGGTCATCAAAGGTGCAAAGCAGAAAACTATGCTGCATCCTGCTGATAATTTAACCCATTGTTTTAGTGGCTGGTATGGTATTTCTACTTTAAAAATCAGATCTCAGTTTATCTGAATAACAATAATTTTTCCAAATACTGTCTTTGTCTTATCTTTCTCTGAAGTACATATAACTCTACATACACTGTTACTCTAAGCTTAGATTGTGTGCTACAAGCATAACAGAGCTCTTTTGTTGCCTTTATCCCTATCTCTCTAGTTCTAATACATATTATCTCCTTACTAGATAGAATTGCTTTACTCATTTCAGAAGAGATGTAGTTTATACTGTACCATTCCTACCATCAATTTACTTTTCGTGAGCTGAAAATATTGTTGGAAATATTTTTGAAAGGGCAACTTGCCAGACAGTAGCTTGATAGAAATTTCCAGTGAAAAAGGAATCTCTTGCAGATATTTGGAAATTTAAATTAACTGCAACTTCTTTCTTCCCCACTCTGAGGAAGCTTCAGCTGAATTATTTCCTAACGTATGTTACACATATGCTCACGTAATCAGAAGAGGGTATGATTTGTTTCATCTCCTAAAGAAGGCAGTGCTGGTGTTGACCAGGTCTGAGTTCACATTCTGGCAGGTGCTTGGTGTACTATCCGTATGTAAGTGCCAGCTGCTCAGATTGGAAAACCCAGGAGGGTCTTCTGATGTTGAAAAGACATGTGTTGGGGTGGGAGTAGGTTAGCTACTGTGAGTAGCTGTACTTGGTAGGGACCTGAAGGAACTGTTATAGGTCCTGACTCTGCTTAATGGAGAAAAAGCATTTGCTCTCACATATTGCTGCAGAGAGCAGTCAGCTGCAGTCCCCTCTGCCCCTGAAGCATTTGTACTTAAGCTTTAAAGGCTTGGTTTTTTTACCATGAGCAGCACTGGTGGAGCAGGTTCAAGTGTTTTGCCTTTCTGGTGGTAGCTTGAGTGCTCAGGTTATTGTGAAAGCTTCAGCTGGACGTGACAAATCCTTTGGCTTCTTGAAACCTGTCAAAATCAGTGGGAGTCTTCTCACGGACTTTTCTCAGTATAAAGGATGATCTCCCAAGGAAGCTCTTATAAGTTTTATTTTCTCTTTTTTCCCTCAGTTGGTCAGACCAGGCCTCTTGGACACTCCTACAGTTAAAGGACAAGGTTTTTTGCTAACTCCTCAAGCAGAAGGTGCACACAATACAAGAGTGTGACAATTCACTGAACTCAGTTGCAAACACTGCAGACTTAGTGGTAAATAGATACATTAGTTTTGTTAATAAACAACAACAAATCAAAGATAACAATGCTTAAATACTACACGCATTTTACTATAAAGAATTAATTAGTCTGTGATATATTTTCATGGTAAGAGGAAACATAAAGCAATTCTCAAATATCTGGTTAAAAACTTTACTTAGGAAATACCTTTCACTATACAAGAAAAGTATAACAAATTAGGCTCCTTTCAAAATCTTTGAAGAATATTAAAAATTAATTAATGGCTAATTTTGCTAAAATACATTGCAAAATACTTAATTCCATAGATTTGCAGATCTTAAAGTAAAAAACTATCACAAGTATTGAGTCAGAACCTTGAATGGTCTGAAAAAATTTCAGAACATGGTCTGAAAAATGACCTGGTCTTGCTGTAAAGAGGCTGGCAGATATAGAGCCCATTACATCCCACAATGAATTGTTTCAATATTTAGTTATGTATTTTGTTACAAATGTAGCTTTATTTCCAATGTGAATTTTGCCTTTAGTCTCTGACTATTAGATTTGACAGTGCTGTTTTCTGCTCAATTAAAGAACTGTTTAAGACCCATATATTATTGTGTCAAGCCAAAGGGATTCTGACTACTACAAGAACAAATGTTGAAATTTCCATGTGCCTTAGCTCATGTTAATTTTCCATTGGACTCCCTCCATGTGATGAAATCAACCAACGTGTCATGAATGCTTCTAAAGTAACAGGGGAAAAGAAAATCCTCCCGGAAAGTTGGAGGTGGAGGCCCAACTGAACTCTGTTGACAGCAAGCTGCAACAACAAATAGGTTGCTTCTGTATTTTGGGGATGTTATATGCTAGGCAAATTTAAGCAGTGAAAAAGGGCACTGCTCTTTTCTCTTTCCCAGCCCTGCAATACACAAAGGAAAAGTTGGTAAGTGGATGGGATTTGTCTTACCACCCAATATTTACTTTTAGTGTATGGACAACTCATCTTTCAGTTGCATGTTCTTCCATACACTGAAATCATAGTTTTGCTTTTCACTTACAAAGGGAAGTGAAGACTGCCGCTGTACCACAATCCACATCTTCAAAGTCTAGCAAAAATCATAGAGTATGAAAAATGATTCAGAAAGATCAGGGAACCAAAGAAGATAAGAAAAAAATGCTGAATAAAATATATAAAGATAGTCCTGCACTATGTGTTCTGTACTCACTTCAGCCCAGTACTGTAGGATGAATTATTCAATGGGTGTAGCATATGCCCACGGAAAAACCAGTTACAAGCATTACTGTGTTTCTTTTGGTTAGAAATGCCAAAATGAGGATATATGTGTAGTACTGCTCCTCCTGTGGGTAATACAGAGTCACAGCTTCATGAGTCCTCTGAGATTTTTCTAGAGCAGCATGTTAGATTGCTATACAGTGCTCTCACTCCTTGGACCAGTATGGCTGGTATATAACAAAAGAAATATTTCCTCTGGTTGTGTGTGCTTTGCTTTTCCTTTTGCCAAAATAACACTTCTCCTATTTCCTAACATTTTCATCATTAGCATTCAACCTTATAAGATGTGTTTATAAATTGTCAAAAGTCTAGTTTTACATTTTTTTGTAAAAATGAAAAGCAAAATATTGTGTTCATCTTCCAACAGCAATGCACAGTACCAGGGTGTGCATTAGCAAGACACTGCTCTTGTCTACCTGTTTTAAAATATACAAATCCTTAAACAGCCTTCAAACTCACACTTTGCTGTTACTTATTGCCATATTTTCACAGTATTTTTTTCCCAATAATAGGCATTCCTTTAAAACCCTTTGCCATTCATGTAAATCAATGCTTTTGGCTTGATTTGCAGTTAGTAAGAGGAGGAGTTACTAATTGAAATGTTACAATAAACATGCTGATGTCCTTTGCTGTCTTCCATTATTTTTAATGAGAAGTTTGAAGGTAAAATGTTGTACTGTTCCTTTGGATCACACAGAGATCAACGTTATGTCAAGCCTTGATAATGGTTCCTGTTCCAAATGCTCTCCTAAGACAGTACTTAAGTTGTCTTCCGTTTTCTAATTATTCACTGCAAATGAAAACCGGTGGCACGTTATAGGGCAAAAAGGATAGAAATGGAAAAAGCATATTTGTTTCTTTTTTTTTTTTTTTTTCCTGCCATTGTTTTATGTTTTGCTTATCTGTGCTGGTTTTGCCCGGGATAAAGTTACGTTTCTTCACAGTAACTAATATGGGGGTATGTGTTGGATTTGTGCTGAAAACAGTGATGATAACAGAGGGATGTTTTAGCTGTTGCTGAGCAGTGCTTACACAGAGTCAAGGTCTTTTCTGTTTCTCACCCCACCCCACCAGCAAGGAGACTGGGGGTGCACAAGAATTTGGGAGAGGATACAGCTAGGACAGCTGACCCCAGCTGACCAAAGGGATATTTCCTACCATATGACGCCATGCTCAGCAATAAAAATGAGTCTGGCCCAGGGGAGGTGCTGCTCAGGGACTGACTGGGCATCAGGCAATTGGTGGTGAGCAATTGTTTTCATTTGCATGACTTGTCTTCCTTAGATTTTATTTCTCTCTCTTTGTTATTTTCCTTTTCATTACTATTATTATTACTATTACTCCTACTATTATTATTATGCTTTGTTTTTATTATTAAAGTGTCTTTATCTCAACCCACAAGTTTTCTCACTTTTACCCTTTTGATAGTCTGCCTTTATCCTTCGTTAAGGGAGTGAGTGAGCTGCTGTGGTACTTAGTTGCTGGCTGGTATCAAGCCACAACACTATTTCACTACCAGTTGCGAAAGAAACACAAAATAGCATTCTTTTTTTGGAAAAAATATATTTCTAAATAAAACCTTGATTACGTTAGGCATTCACACCATAATTACCTCATATGGCTTGTCTGTATGTGGTACCTATGGGAGGAAGGAGACACTAAAGAGGAGTGCCTTCCATCTTTACTGTTTGGACTTCATGTAACCTAAACAAGAATTAAGGCAATGATCTCTGAGATAAAAAAGAACAAGTCCCTTTCAGTGCCTCTGAAACCAGGTAGGCAGTTTCACCGAGTCTCCCTTAACAATGCACCATTGATTAAAAACGGACACATCACAAAGTGCTGTCTCTCTCTCTCTCTTCACTATTATTTTACCTTCACCTACACAGTGATGTCTGTTTCATTGGCCACATTACCTATTGGTTCCATCTGTGGTGAACTTTTCTTCAGTTAACTTCAGATTTAGTGAGACGAAAGTGACTGTCAACTTCATTAACACCTAACACCAGTTTCCCAAAACCTGGTGGACCCCCTCACTTTGAAGAGTCCCTCTTTGTCTACTCTGATTTCTGCAGAGTCTAGAGGAAACATTTTGACTGCTCAGATCTCACCCGGGCTTAGCCTTTCTGCAGTTATCCTACAGCCTCGCCTCAAGTGCATCAACTTGGGAACTTGTTGTCCTTCTATACAAAGACAGGTACTGCATTTATTTGGGCAGCAGTGGCAGAGATATCTTTCACTTTTTAGGCTTGTAGGCAGATCTGCCTAGTTCAATAAAATTAATAAAATTACAGTGCAAGGACTGTGCTTATAACAGAACTACAAAATGAGCTCCTGGTGTCAGTCAAGTATCAGACAAGACAGCCCAGACCAGAGATCTGCCTGCAGCTGCCCTGCATGGGGTGTTGGCTCCCTTTCCTTTGCCCAACAACTTAAGGGGCAACATGAAAGGGAGGGAACAAATTTTCATGCTCTGATGCATAGTCAGTGTCATTGATATCACTGCTGCTGTGTGAAATGCTGCTAACACTGGCATAGACATTGAAGCTGTGGGACTGTCACATGCTCTACATGCTCTTTACACTCAGGCTCCTTCCATTCACCCTTCCTCCCACCCATTTATACTCTGAAGCATATTTTGTATATGATGTTAAGACTGCAATCATTTACTGAGGGATGTATTTCTCATCTGTGGTGTCATCAGAAATTCCAGGGCAGACACCCAGAATGATGCTTGGATCCACAGGTCCCCCACAACTGCATGCTGAGAGCTTGCATGTTCGCTGTTTAATAGGGGTCCTGGGAAACGTTTACACCAAATAAACTCAGCAATGGGCTTCATCATGTGCCGAGAACAGGTTTTAAAAAGTTTAATATAGCCAAGTCGCTGTCCCTGATATACAGATAGTCTCAATGTAGTCACATCTGATAAAGCTGCTATCCTTGCACACTCTCTGCCCACAAAATGAGACAAAGGGAAGTGCCTATCTCTCTCCAGATAAAAGGAACAAAGAGTCCTAGATATTCTTTCCCACGTCACACCCAAGTCAGATACTCAATATAGTCAAAAGTAAAAAGACTGATATTTCCTAATGTACAGGCTAAATTTTGACAAAATAATTCTCAGCCTTGGAAGTGATGCCCAGTGTGGTGTATATCTTATGAAAGATGCCTTTGAACACTTCACATTCTGTGAGCTAAGTGGCAAAAGGCAACTCAGCAGTAAGCTGTCCTTTGTTTGAACACTTGTTCTCTTTTTTCTTTCTATGCACTCAAGTAATTTGGATTACCCTGGAGATGAAGGTAAACTTCACAGAGCTCTGGACTTCCAAGGCATTCACTGCTTTGCTGTTTGTATTCCAGTCTTCTGATGTAATTAAGCATCCTCCTGTGAGAAGACTCCTGCTCAAATTGCTTCTAGAATTTCACCAAACTTGCGTAGTCCTTCCTTCCTTTCCATGCCTCTGACAAGTTATTTTCGTTCTTTATATTAAGTATAAGCCCTTGCTTAAAACGTAACAAATAAAAAAATTCATTGTTACCAACTGAGACTTTTATGCTGAGTGACATTAAGAAGTAAAGGTCTGCCTCAAAAGTAGTCATGTATGATCAAAGCTATGAACATTCTTAAGTATCTTGATGAAGTAAAACAAAAATAAAGTGCAAGTTTACCTTATACATAGAGAAAAATTTTAACAGAGGTAACAGACAACAACATTGTTTTTCAGCAAGGACTGTTTCATGTTTCCCAGTGTAGTTAATTTTCCACCAAATCTCTGCCTGGACTTACTATGGAATTGTTTCTTTAGTCTGTATGGAGTTTGGGGTTGAAAAGGCAGAAGAACCAATATGGTTTTAAAAGACCAGAAACCAAAGACTGAGATTTTAAAACATTTTTATTGCCTGACTTTTCATTCATGGCATATAGACCAAGACTAAAAATTAAAAACATGCTGGAGATTAAAACAATGATTGAGGTAATATTACATTAATTTGTTTATGTTGGTGGCATAAAGAAAGTCTTCAAAACCTGCAGGCATCGTTACAAGCTTTATTAAATACTTCTAATGATTTTTTAGAAATTATTTGTCAATTAATACCATACTAATTAATGCTCATATAGAGTTGTAGTAACCTTATCATTGCTGCTCTTGTCATAGTAAGATTTAAACACTTAAAGTGTGCCCATTCCATGCAGCAGATGTGTCTTTACTTCTTAGAGAGAAGATATCTCCTGATACAATCACTTCCCATCAGGAGATTGAAGTTACTATCTTATGTAGGGTACAAAGCAATGATTACAAAATGGTGTCCTAGGAAAAAAGTGTTTTGGTTTTTTTTGTTTTTTACAGGGCCACAGCACTCAGAAAACAAATTTAAAGTAAGAGAGGTCTACCTACATGGTGGTTTGTCTCTGCACCTCTGAGTTGGCAAAAGCAAATTCCAGGCTCCAGGTTCTTGGTCAGCCTGTCTTCTCCATCACAGCTAGCACAACGCACTTCTCCATGCAACTTAGCATTTTTATTGTCTTGGCAAAACAGCCTTACTTACTCCCTGAGCATTCAGGAGAGCTGAAATCACATTCACACATGAAGGGACTTTTCATGTATGTATTTATATGTATATCTGAGATGCCTATTTGCAGAAAGAGGACAAGCTTTTGACATTTATCACATTACTGTTGTTTGGACTGAAGCTCATTCAGCCACAGCTACTTAGCCATTAGTAGCTCCTTTATAAGAGGTCCCTAGTTAACACTGTTTCATTACACTTAGGTTAATAGGAAATGCTGCTCATTTTGTTGTGTATTAGAATAGCATAACTACCTTGCAATCACCTCAAACGTATTCAAGCTGATCTTCATTTAAGGCTGAATTATTTACGTTATTTCATGCTTTGTTGTGAAGAGTAAAAGTGCTTTGAATGTCCTTTTTAACTTACCAGAGATACGGACAAGCTGGACTAGATTTCAGCAGCCCTAACCTCTCCCACTAACCTCTGGCCTGAGGACTGGATTGACTATACTTACAACATCTCTGGCAGGGAGCAGTCCAGCCTTTTCTTAAAGACCTGCAGAGAAGGAGATTCATACTGAGAAAAAGATAAGCACTAAAGACATTAAAATAATTGACGTCTAACATCAAAGATTTTTACTTTGTCAAAGTAAGAAATTAGATTGGTTTGAAATGGTTTCCTCTAGAGAAAGCCATTTTGCCTGTTGTTCATCTTCCCATGAAATTTAGCTACTTGCAAATAAACAGACTATTTGCTTTACTATTTTTCAGGAGCTGAAGCTAAGCTTGCAGTTCAATAACTCCCAGGTCTTCCTTTTTTCTTTCAAAGATAGGCCTGTTCTTGCCTCTCCCAGTAATGCAGTATGCTCCCTGTACTCCATCAGCTCTCGAAGATAAGCATAAAGAGGTCCGAGACTTCATTGATCAGTTCTTTAAACATCTCAGTATCTCATCAAGCCCAGCCAATGTGTAAACATTTCTCCTCATTACCAGAGGGTGAGCTCTTACCTCTTTTACTGTTATCAGTGTCTACTGTGCTGCAGCTCAACTTTTCACAGAGGGCAGACACAAAAAGTAATTGAATGTTTTAGCTTCCTTGGTGTTATCTGTCAAAAACTTGCCCAATTTGCTGATGAACAGAGCAGCCCTTTGCTGGTGCTTCCTTTTATTGATAGGACCCTTACAGATGCTTTTTCCTACACATCGCAGTCACCGCAAGTTGCAATTCCTCTGCATCTCAGCTGTTATAATTTTGCTTCTACAATCTCATCTTTATATTTTTAATCATCCAGCATAACCTGAATTACTTCTCATTGTAGAAGCCTCGGGTTTAAGGTCAATAACGAGTGCTGGATTAACCCTGTTGACCCCCTTTCACCCTACTCCACCACAGCTGGGTGCTCAGCACTCATATTCTCACTGTTCACTGGAGAGACTGCAAGTTCTCTTTCTCTCTCACACCATTTTATCAGCAAATTTAGAAATTCTCTGAAGATTTGATTCTGGGGCATGCAATCTTGTAAATTAATGGTTCAGAGTTGCCAGAATAACGAAGGACCGTCTCCTTGGTTTTCATCTTGCTGCCTTACCTCTGGCCATCCTCTTGTTACGGATCCTGTGCCAGCTCTGGCACCCATTCAATCCTCAAGTGTTGAATAAGCCAGCAGCAAAATTGGGTAGTTTTCTGAGGTTTTACTGAGTTGAATTGACTGATTGGGCAACTTTACGCTTGCCAGAATGGGCATATTCTGTAGTCAGGGCTAGATGCAAGGGATTGTGGGAAGGAAAGAGGTGGTAAGGACAACACTCCTGCGGAGGGTACAAAGGTGAGAAGACAGCCATTATGCCATTAAGCAATGATGTGGCTTGATGTAAGTCATCGTTACATCTTTCCTAGTCTTCCTTCCTAAGTGTAGCAAAGTGCAGGTTAAGCAGAAGTAAACTAATTTAACTTTTTTAACAAGCCAGGTGTTATAAGTGAATGTAAGGTTAGTGTGGGTAATCTTCAGCTCTTTCCTATTTTTACCTTATCTGACTAACTGAAAGCAGTCTTACAATGTTTCATTTATTCAGATGCAATTACTCTTCTATGAACCTCAATTCTAACGTCTAAAATTTTTGCCTGCTCTTCTACAATGTGGTTCATCAGTAAGACGACCAGTGCTACACCAGTAATAGTAAATATTACTGATAACTGCTGAGAGGAAGTAATCATGAGGAAACGAGATAATTTATTTATTGTTCCGCCTGAAGAAAATTAATTACTGTAATCATTCCAGGGCAGTGGAAGTGACGCTGTAAAACACCGTGTCTTCCTTTGTATCACAAAGAAATTGCAGAATTAAAATGTTTAATTATTTGCAAAGATTCCTTTGAATGTGTTCCTACTAAAAGATAATGTTGATTGGGCCATACCAAAAAAAATTCAACAAAATTAATCTCTTTCAATATCTGCCATTTTTCTAACAGAATTTATGGCTATTAAACATTGTGCTAGTTCAGCACACCATGAAAACCAAACATAAATGTTACTTTAAGGGTACCACATCATTGAAATGCAAACATATACAAGAAAAGGATGACTCTTTATTACTCAGAACAGGATAAATAATGCAAACATGAAATATTATTTTCTGTCTGTGACAACGTTTATTCATTCAGAAGAATTTCTCGTAAAAGCCCTGGTCAGACTGTCCTCTGATGTATTTTTGGGTAGATGCATTGTGTCCATTGGAAATGTGTCTCATATCCTGTGTCATTGTCCTAAATTATTTTAAGTTGTCTATCTCAGTCTTGTAAGTAGAATTTTGAGTACAAACATATTGACTATATGTTACAAGTAAGTGAAACGGGGGAAGATTCTGTTTGTATACGAAAAGCAGTGAGATAAGAATATCCCTTTCCCTAGTCAGGGGTAGAATTTAGGCCTCCTCTATGGTCATGAATGAAAAAAAACCCAACCAAACAGAGTATCTCAAACTAATTCTTAAGTGCAGTATTAAGAACAATACTTGCTTGTACAGGATTCTGTAAAGAATTACAACATTTTGCTGACCAAAGTGTTAATACATGGGTGGAGCAATCAGATTAAAAAGTCCTTTTAAGCAATCTTATGTTTAACAGAACCTAGTTTTCTGTTGTAGAACGGTATAATGAGACCATAACTTGTTAGAAAGTAAAAAAAAATAAAAAAATAAAAAAGAAATCTTGGATTATTCTTAAATGTATGATTTGACCACTGGTATATAAATACAACAGAAGAGGAAAAACAGTAGAAAAAAGCCAAACTCCAAACAAAACACATTTGCTAACCTAGTCAATTGTGCCGCAGTTTCCAAAAATAGATAATGCTCATGTCAAAATTTAATATCTAGAAACACAGCTAGTTTAAGTATGACATGAAATTATCTGAAGATGCTCCATTTTTTGTTTCTATTTAAGGTCAAAAAATTGCTATAACATGGTTATACCAGTATTTCTTAATATATGAACAATGGATGTGTCAGGTGCTAGGGAGTGCCACCACTCTGGAGGTGGGTGACACCGGGAACCGCAAGTGAGACAAAAAGGCTCCTCCTTCAGCCACCAGTGACCCATGCCTCCTGATAAGTAGGGAGGCTGAAAGAGGTGTTAATTTACCATGAATGGCACTTGGACTGTTAGTGCTGCACTGGTCTAAACAATACAGCAGTTCCTCTCATTTACAAACACCAAATTCAGGCAGTGTATCTGTAATATACAAGTGAAAGAAGACTTTAAATCACAAATAACCCCCTCCAATTTGACCTGCCTTCACATACAGAGTACTCATCTTTAATTATGTGTGTATGTATTCTGCAGAGGTTAAGATGTCCCATTCAGTATAAGCTAATTAAGTTTGTCTCAGATTTCATAGAATTATTCTTTAAAATTAAGAAAATAATTAAAGCGTAGACAAGTAGGCATTCTATTCATGAAAATATCAAGGGACTTTGAAACAAATTAAACACTGCAAGACTCATGCTTGAATCTGTGTTGAAAGTCTATTTACAGTAAAAGATCTATAGGGAGTCGGAATGCATAAATTTCATAAAAGACATTCTTATGGGTGTCCTTTGCTCTTCTGGTTTGTTTGTCATTATTGTACTTTCAATGAAGTCAAGTGAGTCATTCAAGCAAAGTTTACATAAATGGGTGATGTTTTCTGATAAGAAATTCTCATCTGCTGAATCTGAAGTGGCATACAAAAGAAAATAACTGGATGAAAACTTTTACCAGTGATTACTTAATTGTATTTTAGATGGATTTGTTGGGATGAGGTGCAGGCAACCAAACCACATGGGAGTTGTTAGGAAATTTACAAGAAATATTGCTAACTCCAGACACACGTCTTTGTCACTAACTCATTTTGGAGCTTCTTGTTAGGAACTGTTTATAAGGAGCTTCTGTCCAGGTGTGCTCCAGAAAGCGAAACACTCTCCTACTGTACGGATGAGAAGATGCATATCTGCTTTTCCCTGCTGGTAATGAGGTGTGTTTACACTGTTTTCTTTGTTCTCCTTGGACTGCAGTGCCCTACACATATGGTCCCTCCTTACAAGCACTGCAGCTACCTCTGCCTTGCCAGAGACATCATTTCACTACAGAGCATCTGTGATACAGAGTCAGGCATATGATTTGGATTTTATAGTATGAACACTTCTATAAGTGATGTTACTTTGCATATTCATCTTGTTTTGCTAAAAACTTAACCTTCAGAAAGTTTTCTCCTCATTTGTCGAAACTGGAAAATGTTGGATGTGAGCACTAGTAACCCTTATCTTGTACAGTTTATTTTTGGCAGCTTTCTTGCTCCTAACTTAAAGTGGACACAAAACTGACACTGTTTTGTCTTCATTCTTGTACAAACGCCATACTGCAGTCTCAAAGATGTTCTGTGTAAAAAATCAGTTTTTTACCAGCATCTATCTGAATTGCAATAGCACTTTCAAGAACAAGAAGTGAAGGTGGTTTTGAGCCAGGAACTGTGGCTTATTTAAGTTCTCTAATTAACTATGGTCAGTTCTATTTCTTCAATATGTGGGTCAAGTCTTTTTTCATGTGTGCATCACTGGCATCCAATAAGGACAATATCTGATTTTGGAGAATCAGGGAACTGTTGGTTAATTGCAAACAATTGGTAACAGGCTCTTTTTTATGTTACAAAATGTACAGGTTTCTCGGCTTCTTGATGTTTATTATGTTGATTATCAAACATCTGAGAATTACAGGTACAGTAAAAATTACCTTTTCTTCTGTTAGCTTTACCTACTTCCAGTAATTGTCTGACCAACCTAGTGGCCTTCTCTGATAGAGTGACTATATCAGTAAACAAGAGAAGAGCTACTGATGTCATCTATCTGGATTTCTGTAAGACTTTTAACATGATCCTCTACAACATCCTTCTCTCTACAGTGAAAAGATATGGATTTGATGGATGGACTGGCCAGTGGATGAGGAATTGATTGGATGTTCGCATCCATGATCAATGTCCAGATGGTGATAGATGACAAGTGGTGTCCCTCAAGGTTCTGTATTGGGACCAGTACTGTTCAGTACCTTCATCGATGACATAGACAATTGGATTGAGTGCACCCTCAGCAAGTTTGCAGATGACACCAAACTGAGTGGTGTGGCTGACACACCTGAGGCACAGGATGACATCCAGGGGGATCTGGAAAAGTGGGCCCATATGAACCTCATGAGGTTCAACAAGGACAAGTGCAGGGTCCTGTACATGGGTTGGAGCAAGTCCCAGTATCAATACAGTCTGGGGGTTGAAGGGATCGAGAGCAGCCCTGCCAAGAAGGACTTGGGGGTTCTGGTGGATAAAAAGCTAAACATGAGCTGGCAATGTGCACATGCAGCCCAGAAAGCCAACCGTATCCTGGGCTGTATCAAAAGAAGTGTGGCCAGCAGGTTAATTCTGCCCCTCTGCTCCGCTCTGGTGAGACCCCACCTAGAGTTCTGCATCCAGCTCCGGAGCCCTCAGCACAGGAAAGACATGGACCTGTTGGAATGTATCCAAAGGAGGGCCACAAAAATGATCAGAGGGATAGAGCACCTATCCTATGAGGACAGGCTGAGAGAGTTGGAGTTGTTCAGCCTGGAGAAGAGGAGGTTCCAGGATGACCTTATTATGGCCTATCAGTTCTTAAAGAGGGTTTATAAGAAAGATGGGAACAAATTTTTTAGCAGGACCTGCAGGGATAGGACAAGGGGTAATGATTTTAAACTAAAGAGAGTAGATTCAGTTAGATGTAAGGAACAATTTTTTTATGATGAGAGTGGTGAAACAGTGGAACAGGTTTCCCAGAGACGTAGTAGATGTCCCATCCCTGGAAACATTCCAGGTCAGGTTGGACAGCACTCTGAGCAACCTGATGTAGTGGAAGATGTCCCTGCTCATTGCAGGTGGAGTTGGACTAGATGACCTTTATAGGTCCCTTTCAACCCAAATTATTCTATGATTCTATGAATTTACTAATTTAAAACAACTGTAGCATTCACAGAAATCATTCCGTGCATCTCACTCTCAGCACAGCATTTATATCTGTTGTCCAAAGCTGCCATTGCACATCCTTTAGAGCTGTTTTTTTGTACATTCAACATTACTCAGTTAACATCTGTTGCTGTCATAGGCCAATTCGGCCTAAACCGCAACAGCTGGGCACACCCTGACTGGCTGCCTGTGGGCAGCTCCCTCCTACCCCTTATTCAAGGGAATCTGATGAGTCAATTTGCATTCTTGGTTGGCATCATAAAGTCTCACAAAAGCGAGAAAAGATTTCCTTACCACAATGGGATAAAAAAAGAAAATTAAAAATTAACTTCCATTTAAGCACTCTAGGACTCTCATATAGATGTCAATGAATATACTGACACCTTAGTTTTGAAGGCTTTTAAAAAAATGTTATTTTATGCACATACTTTTTTTCTCTATGGTATACTGGGGGAAAAAATTATACCTAGAGAACTAGAGACTAAGACGTAGATATTAAATTTTCCTTAAACAAGTATATACCTGATAGAATGAGAATCATATTTCTGGTAAGCAAAAAAACCCAAACCCATTGGGTAACATGAATCTGGAACTGGTTTATAAAAGCTGTCATAAGGTTATTTTGAATACAAACAGCTCCTGTGTGAAATGATTAATACTTGTATATATACACTCAGAAAACACAACCATGTTTAACAAAATGAGGATGACTGGAAGGAAATCAGTCCCTTATTAAAATCTATTAAAAAAACAGGCATCACACAAACATTGATTAACAATTTGGAAGAAGAAGAGTTTTTCAAAATGCATAATATTATAGAGGAAAATATTCATGGTGGAGTATTTATGCTACATGTTGGTGACGCCCTCCAATGGAGGGCACATTTAAAATGATGTAAGAAATAGCAAGAGAGAATAGCTTAATAAGGTTATATTAACCTGTTTAGACTTGATTTTGCTAGAAAATCTCTATGAACAATATCAACCATAAGCAGATGCATTTTAGGAGCACTTGCCCATAGAAATCTGGTTGGAGCTATTAGTTAGAGTAGGACCCTGATACAGTATCACAAAGATCTAAATTGGCAAAATTTTGAAGAAACTTGACCCAGGTAAATTAGATTTTTAGATCAGCAAATCTCCTGAAGGTGGATTCAAGGGAAATAAAACTGAAGGGAGGCAGTCTGTGTTTATTGCTGTGGTTCCAGCAGCACAGCTGTAGTTCTGGTTGAGTTGACTCCTCCATTTACAGCCCAAATATCTCAAGGTTTATTATCCAGGATGTGTCATACTACAGCAGGTTGAAAGAGAATATATGGCTGTTATTGAAACAGGCTGTGTAAAGTTAATCCTTTCTAAAATTACAGAACAGAAATACACAGAAGCAGGAATGTACTTTTAGATGTTGGAGAACTGAGATCTTCTTTTCATTAGCTTCAGATAAAAACATGTTGTTTCAGGATACATACATTTTTGTAATAAAGAAAGAACCTTTTAATGTCTTAAAATGAAGAATGAAACGTTACTATTGGTTAAGCCTAGGCAAAGTTTTTTCTGAAAGGCTCTTGTCATAATCACAGTAATTCATTGTAAATTTAAGTATGGCTTATTTTTTGAATAATAAACTCATTGGATGAGGATGTGGGCATTCTGACGTATACAGAGAGATGCTGAAATAAATACCTGTTTGTGATTTACAGCAATATTTTACCAAATAGGTGAAGGGAGAGCTGAGCACACAGCCTCCTGTTGCTCCCTGCTGTGTGATCCTTGGCCCCTACCTCCTACCTTCCCTCCACTGCCAGCCCTGGAGTAGGACACACAAGCCCACAAGTTGCTGGCTCCAAGTCCTCTCAGCAATGGAGCCCATAGCCATAAAACAAGTACCCTGGCTCCTTCCTAAACACTGCAGTGGGTTTCTCATATCACATATAAGGAGAAGTACTAAAAAAAAAAATAATTTCTTTTTTTCAGTGGCTAGTTGTGTATCTGCTGATATTGGCTTCGTGTTGAAAACACTGCCAAGGGAGATGAAGCACTCTGCCTACTCCTTATTAATACTTGCAATTGCTGCATATGGCATAAAGTTGCTGAGCCAGAGAGCTTAGGGAAAACGCAGTGTGCTAATGGCAAGCACCAGAACAGAAAGTCTGATGGAGTAGTTCTTCAGCATAGATTTAAGGAAGCTTACATGCATTGTAAAAGGAACAATTTATTTTAGGTTATATTTGGTTAGAACTTATAAATACAGAGGAGCAGAAAGAGCTTGCAGATGTCAACATACTTTATGCCAGAGGTGAAGAGTCTTTCCTTAAATGAGGAGTAAACACAACTTTTTCACTTCACTTTTCTCTCGACAATGGTGCAAAAGCAATTAAGCTTCACTTCAGCAACTCTTATGTGGCACTTGTGGCTGGTTCATCTAAGGAACTTCTGCCCTCTCTATTCCCTTCCTGCAGGGAATCTCTGTATCCTCATGGATAGGAGTCTATGAATTCTTAAAATCCCTCCTTAGTAATTTTTGCAGACCCAGTGATATTTCTTGTACCCTGCAGAGGCTCCTGAGGCACCCCATGGGACTGACTCTTCCCTCCCTTCTTCCCTGCCCTGATCATCCCTCCTGGTGAAGTTTTACCTCCCTGCTCTTGCCTGTCCCTCACCCTCCTCTTGCTGCCAGCTTCTCCATGTCCTTGCAGGAGCCTGACAGCTGTTTTTTACACTGGTAGGAGTAGCCAACAGCACACAGCAGGACTGTGTGAGTAGATGTATGGTTTGAAAATCCCACTACAGCCTGCTGGGGGGATAAAAGCTATTCGTTCTCCTGCCACAGCCTTCAGAGCCCTCTTTCTCACCCTCTGAAGGAGTCAATTCCCCAGCACTGGTTCATAAGACAAAGAAAAGCAAGGAGAACCTGGTGCAGCCTGTTCCTGCAGTGGTATAAGCTCTGTACCCAGGAGGTGTGCCAAGATAAGTCAGTTGGTTACGGGGAGCCTGCTTGAACATCAGTCTGGGAAAGATCCAAGGGTCTCTTAGGAATGGGGAGAATCTAGATCGTTGACCAGGTCTTTGTTTCTATACGTTTCTCCTAAAAAGCAGGACTTGCTACCTCGCTGTGAATCCAACCCAATCCTTTCAGTTGCTGGTCATTTTGAAGCACACAGAGGCTGTCAGTAGGTTGCATATTTAATGGTATCCATAATCTGGTTTATCTCGACTCCTACTTGATTGATTTGTTTCCTGGTGCTTCCAAGAGAAGCGGAGAGGTTTTGGACACTGCATTGTCAACATAAAGGCAAGAAGCAAGCGGACGGGGCCCATTTACCCTTCTGTTTCATGTTTGTGGTGTACACATGCCCTGTGTTCTGCTCTGGATTTCTTGCTTTGGGAGTATTAGAATTTATGCTGAATTTGGCATAATTTTTCTTTGCAAAATGGTTTAAAATGGTTAGTCTTGGTCAGAAGTTCTGCTCAGAGATGCCTTTTTTCCTTTCCCTCATCTGTTGTCCTGTCTGTGCACACATAGACATGGTGCACAGCCTGTGCTTTCTAGTCCCCACCTGTCCAGGAGACTTGGCTGTGCAGGTGAGGATGGATTTCAATAACACATACCAGGCAGATGTATCAGACAACACACATTGAAGAACTAGATACCAGCAAGTGACTGCTTTTTGTTCTTAGTTGGCTGTCTGTATGATACATTCACATCATGGCACCCCAATGTATAAGCTCTTCCTCTCCCAGAACCACATACTCTGCAGCGTGGAGGAGAGCTTTGTCCTTTTTATTGAAAAAAAGTCCTCTGCCACTGTCCTGGAAGCCACACTGCTCCTGTTCAAGCTCCCTGTAGTCTCAGTGACAGTATCTGGAGCTGAGCCCTCCCAAGAGGTGCCACCAAGGTCTCCTCGGCCTTCATGGGAACATGGGAACCCTCCCAGGAACTGCCTTCAGTGCCACAGTATGCTGGGCTGTGCTCAAATCCCTGCCTTGAGACACGTGTGCCTCTGGAGCCTGCCAGGTGGAGGAAGGGGCCAGAGATCTTTCTAAAGGTTTTATTTTGTATAGGTGTCAATTAAATGTTCCTGACATCCCAGGTTTGCAGTGATAAGTCAGTTTAAGAGTGTGTGATTTGGGAAAGGAAATCACAGAATCATAGAATGGTTAGAGTTGGAAGGGACCTTAAAGATCATCGAGTTTCAACCCCCTGCCACGGTCAGGGAAACATTTGATTTGAAGTAGAGTCTGAGGTGAATAAACAGATATTAGACCCAGAATCAGATTTTGAGATCGACCTTAAAGACGACTGTCATTCCCAGGCAGAAGACTGAAGAGCTTGTGCTTCAAGTTCAGGGGAACCTCCCCCCCCGCCCTTTTTTTTTTTTCTTTTTCTGCCCTTAGCTTTGTAAAAATTATATAGTGGGCAAAATTCTTCAGCGCATGTCTATGTATTGATAAGCATCTCTGGTCCAGCAGGTTTTGGGCACGAGTTCACCAGCCTGAAGCCTTTCTGAGGGGTTTGGTGGAGACTGGTCATGGTATACAAGTCAGATGTGCAGAAGGTTTACCCTCTTCCCTTCCAGTGCAAGGTCCAAGTGGTGAACAGTCCTTAAAAGGGGACGTAGTTCAGAATGGTGCATGGTGCCTAAGTCTGAAAACACTTCTAGGTCATTTCAGAATGCATCTTTAATGTTAGTGCTTCTGTGACTGAAATTATTTATGTTTGCCAGAGTAAGGTCCTATAGGCAAAAGAAACAGTATATATATCTGTCTGATAAAAGTATCTACCTGTTGGTTGATTAAAGAGGAAAGCTTCACAATAGTGAACAACATTGTTATTGAAGTGTTTTTTCATGGTAAGAAGTGTGTCTCATAGGGAAATGAGGCAGGTGATGCTCAAGGAAGAGAAGAAAAGATTGTGACAAAGGGCACAAAATTTCAGTCTTTTTTTAAGAAGAGTAAGTGCAAGTAGCAAAATGGAGTGAGGAATAGGAAAATGAAGACTTTAAAAAACAGAAACCAACTATAAATGCTTACAAAAATCTGATACCTTCTTGCTAAGCTGACAGTCATAAATGGATAAAGCTCTGACTCTGCTTGGTGCCAGCATCCTATCTGTCCATATGAATGACATGTGATGGCACAGAGTGTATTAGAACATCACTGGGTAGCATCTGAGATTGTCTCCATCTTGAGAGACATTGCCTAAGTATCTGTGCATGTCCTTGCAGTCACTCAAAAAGCACCTTATTCAGCATGAACCCATAAGAATACCTGCAACAGGCACTGCAGAGCCTCTCCCAGTGCCTGTGGTCTGTGCCTAACTGAAGACTAGTGGGCCAAAGTAAGCATTGTACTCTGCAATGCAGGTGACAGGGGCAGGGAGGAAGAGAAGAAGGAAGGCATCTGTGTCAGGCGTGCTCTGCAGCGGCCACAAGTGCGTGCCTGACAGATCAGTGGCAGATGGAAAGAGGGGAGGTATGAAGGAAGATTTGATCCTCTCAGTGCCTCTGTCTTGGAATGGTGGTGGCTGCACAGGGTGCTACAGCCTGCTTTCAGAAATGAGCACGGGCTCTTGGTTGTACTGGTTGGTCTGCGTTAGTGAGTTTTGCTCAGATGGCTCTGTGCCAACCTCAGACCAGCCTGCGACTTTCCCAGCAGCAGACGCAGGATAACTCTCAGCCTCCCTGAGCAAAAACCAGGCTTCAGCAGGCTTCACGTATCAGGAGCAGCTATCCAAGTCCCTGTTCACAACTGCCAGCCAGCCCCCAGCACAGGCGGGCTGAATTCACGCTTGGGCATAAGAAACATTTTGGGAGGGATTTAAAAAAAGCACCCTTGTTTGTAGCTCAGTAATCCTTGATTTGAAACAAATGGGGGCTGTGGTGTTGGCATCACTGGGATGGAGCACGTGTTGAGCTGAGCCCTGCAAAATGTCAGTGCCAAAATCTGGAGCTGCTATTGGCTGAGAAGAGGCTGTACTCGTATGTTACCAGGGTTGATTGAGATTGATAACAAACAATGGCTAGGATGTCAAGCTCTAACTTGCTTTTTTAAATGGTTGTAAATATACTACGGGGAATGCTAGTTAATGACCTTAAACTGAAGAGAGTATAACTGTGATGAATTAGAGTTTAAGTCAATTTGAAATCTGACACTAAACTGCATTTCTACCAGAGATGTAGAACTGTTGCTTTAGTTTATATAGTGATCTCAGTTTTCAATCAAAATTTTAGACAGCAATAAAAATTCAAAAAGAGGTCCATAATGCTTTTTCTGATTGAAAAATGGCAAGGCAGTTGATGGTGGTTTTCTTTCCAGTATTGGAATAAAAAAGAAAGGCAAGTAGTAAATTGAAAATGCAGAGAGTATGTAGGGCATTGTTGCTTACAGATGAAGGAAATAAAAAGTATGAGTATTTCACTAACAATTTTGACAGAAGAAACCCAGACTGAGGCCTATTATCTGCTTGCTGAGCATACAGTTGATAATGTGATTGCTCATTGAAACAAATCATGAAGTTGTCCTTCTTATGCATAGTTGTAGCACTGATTTTAATGTTTTCATGGTCATCAAGGGTTATGCCTGAACAACCAGTATGTTACTGAAGTGCTGCATAATTGAAATGTCCAGCAAAACATTTTTTTTCAAGTAGCACCAAATTCTTCATGCTATTTTAACTGGTTTAGATAAGATGGATTACCAATTATATATTTAATATTACTGAGATAGGGTTAGGTAAAACCTGACATATAAATAGGGTTAGGTAAAACCTGGCATATAATTTAATCTGGCATTAGACTGCACTGAAATTTTTATGTGAAAAATAATGCATGAAGGTAAAGCACAGAGGATTCTGACTTTCCAAATGGCTGCCTCAACTTGAGAGTTTAAATCTGTTTCAAGTGGGACACTGGGGAGTTTCTAGAGCTGTGAAGGCTCACCTTCACAAGTGTAATATTAATAATCTTCTTTTGAAAAGCAGCTATCCCAGCCTCCATGTGTGGCAAAGAGCTTTGTATAGAAGCAAAGGTGGAGGAGAGAGAGATTGTGTTAGTGCCGAAGGTGTACTGTGAGTTTACTTCATTTGTGGAAGATCACTCTGTGGAGGGACTATTTCTTTCAGAATTCCTATGCTTTTCAGGTTCTGGATGTATCTTGCAACTTTTCAATGTCAGATTTTAGCTTTAAGACCAGGCCACATGGTCTGCTTAACTATTTTTGAAGAATAGCACAGATGAGAAAATGAGGAGCTGGAACATTACTGTGTGTTACTGATTTGTATAACCCTCTGCAGTGCTCATTGTACTTGTTTGGTGAACTTTTCTTAAAAATATCTTTGCAATTGGCTACAATGGTGTTGTCTTTTTATATCTTGGGTAATGAAGAAGTTAATAAAGTGGGTTGGGAAAGCACAAAACTTGGGCCAGAAATAGGAAATTAGTATTTTAGACATAGAGTTCCTTAACATTGAAAACTTTTTAATGATTAGTAGAATATTATTTATGTGGGAATTTATTTATTCTTGGTGTGTTTAAGGGATATTGGCAGTTCCATGAGTAAAGTGACTACTGAATAATGGCTTATGTCCATGACAATTGCTGCAGCACACAATGGTCTTATTAAAACATTTTGGAGATTACAGTTTCTTAACTGTTACCATTTCCTTAACTTTAAAGGAAGAAAATTATGCTTTGTATGGAGCTCTGATTGCCTAGTAGCCTCAAGCAGGTAGCAAAGCTGCTTTGTTGCAGATCTCAATGAGAAAAATACATTCTTCAGAAGCTTGCAGAAGCAAGATTGCCTTTACATATGTCTGGACAAGGAACAGATCTCTTTAGGTAGGAATTCAAATGATTACTGAACTGGGAACAAACTCAGGACTGCCACCGCAGCTGGGTGGTGTGCCCCATAGCACTTGAAAAGCAAGAGGAACTGCAGCCATCCTTGAGCCCTCCAGAGCCCAGGCTCTCTGAGAAGCCACAGCATCCTGGGGTGAAGGTCCTGGATATGACTAAAACAGAAGCTGTGTCTCACAGCACTTCCCAGTTCTCTACTGGATTTCACACAGGTGCAAAGAGAGATGAAAATGTCTCCATTGCCACATCTTCTCTCATGTGGAGGCAGCTGCTCCCACAGGCAGAAGCACTCAGCTGTTCCTGTGCCTCCAGAGGAGCGTGGGGCTACATACCATTTCAAGGAGCTTGGGGAGCACTACCAGTAGGCACACTACATCTGAGTGACTCAGAACATCCTTCAGCAAATGTTCGTCAAGTGCTTGCAGAAGATGTTACTACTCACTCCCATCTCCAGGAATAATACCAGTACCAGCACTGATCCCTGGTGGGACAACACTGCTGACTCATCTCTAGCCTCAAAAGTGACTGTTCAGCTTTGCTTTCTATTCCTTGCCTTTTATCCTTTAACTGGCTTTCAGTTCAATTCCCTCCAGGTCAGTGGCAGCACAGTTTCTTTGCAATTTTTGGTGCAGAAATGAATTTTCTTGATCACCGTCCCTTATTCATATGCTTATTGACACTTCCTTAGTACTCTAGGACATACTGAGACAGGATTGCCCTTTGCAGAAGACATGCAGGCTCTCTACAAATAGACCATGTTTCTCCATAAGCAGAGTGATTTTTTCTGCTCTTTTTATAATAGACTTTATTCTTTAACCAGTGGTATTTTTGAGGTAACTTGTGAAGTCAGTAAAATTTTACTATGGTGCATTAACTGCAGAGGCTAAGAAATGATTAAAAAATTAATACGAAAAGTAGATAAACATGCCTCTTGTATCTTGTCCTGAGGGGGAGGATTGTTTGAAGTATTCCCTGGTAATCCACACAATCCTCTTTTGCCGTGACCTATTGAAGTAAACAAATTACTTTGGCTTTCCTAGCAAAAAAGGTGAGTTCTGCCTCTTGATTACTGCATCAAGGCAAAACCTACAACCTTTTGTAGTAACTAAGCATGAAAGTGAGTATGACCCTAGCATGGAAAAAAGTTTCAATTTGGCATCATTTCACCTCAGCTGAAGCTAAGAATTTATACTTTAGTGTATGATTTAATGAGCTCTTTTCCCTCCCATTGTCCTAAATCATACAAAACAGATTCTGGACTGCATTTTTTGCTTTCCACTCCCATCCTTGCACTATTGCAGTAGCTGGCCTGTTCCTGGTCTATGTCCTGGCACACATTTTCAGTGTTCCTTAAGCTCAGTGATAGACCTTTCATTTACATTCAGAACCTGGCATTCAGGTTTTCACCATCCTCTGGACTGGGTCATGCTAAGCATACTTAGTGCAAGTATCTTGCCCTAAACTGTGGTTATACTTTGTACAGTTATTACCAGAGAGGAGGAATGATTACGTACCCATTATGGGCTGAAAGAAAGCAGAACAAACTAGAAAAGAACATCTCTGTGACTGGTTGTTGTTAAGTTGTCCCTCTGATAGCCACTGACTGTGCATGATTGTCGGCCCATGGTGACCCTATTGGGAGCAATCTTGCTATTGCGATGCCAGAAGTTAGTTTAAAATGCTTAGAGCTACTCATCAGTTGGGGCCCACCTTTCCTACAGGAAGTCTGAATGTCTCATTCCTGATGCTTTTCCTAAGCCAGCTAGGTCTCTACCTAAAGCAAGACACATGGCTGTGTCTGATGCTTTCTGGACCACAATCAGTGCAAATTGGAGGATTAAGGGCTTCTCAGTATTAAGTATTTAAGATCCTTTCTTCATCAAAATCACACTTCATAGACCAGTCCAAAGCCGTTCCATGCACACAGTATTAAGATTCACCCTGGTCTTCTCTGAAACAGCCTCGCAAAGAATTAGTCCCACAGCAGTTAATTCTCTTGTTGAGTTTGTCTTCACATGAGGTAGCAGAGTGGGAAACTTTAGTGTAAAAGGTCCTGAAGTTTGGAACAGGGAACTGCAGACCTCCTACTGGATTTCCTATGGTCAAGTGGGTGAGGTCCAGGTGCACTACAGAAACTGGCAGCCAAGAAGGAAGCGTCAGAAGGTGACTGAGGACCCAAAATGGTACAGCTGCTCTGAGCTGCCAAGGGGAATAGCTTGTCATAATTTATAGTACAAGTAGTCAGAGGCCAAAGGTGTAAACTAGGCCTAGCAAGCCACGTAGATAGACTTATGTTTTATCTCACTAGTTCGTATTGCATAGTTACACCTTCCTATAAAAGGAAGGGATGGTAGGGAGGAATGATAGATCAGGATTTTAGAGTGAAAACATTTTTACCTTACAGACTGTTAACTGCATATTATTTTGGCAATAATAACTTGGGTACTACTGTTTTACGCAGCATTACTTTATTTCCTAGAGGAAAATCTAAAAGCATACTTCAGCCAAGTTCTGGTTGTATTTTCCGACTTTGTAAGCAGACACTCTGAACATTATGGTTTCTGAGGGACTTTTAACCAAGGAGTGTTGCCTTTTCTATGGTGTTGGTTTAAATGTGATCAAGGTCCACAGGAGAATTCCTGTTGCTCTTTTCTGGATAGCAAAATTACACATTTCCCCTGTTGAAGGGAGTCATGTCTTGTAGCTGAAGTTTTCTTCTTTCATACAATCTGAGAAGCAAGAGACGAAAGTACTCGGGTGAAATTAATAACTTGTAAGGCCTCAGTAGGATGGCTGCAGGTATTGTTCCTCAAATGTAACAATTCAGGCGTTGCAAAATGAAAGCTCAGAACTGTTTGTGTTGCTAAATGTGAGTCACTGTGCATGCTATTTTCTATACAAAGTCAAATGTTCTCAGAGTCTGTACTCATTAAGTGAAAAGGGATGGAAATGATTTATTCTCCCCCTTGCTTCAGACCTACAAACATGAACATGTGAAAGTCAGTGCACCATACGTCATAGTCATCCCTGTCAAGCAGAAAACTGTTCCACTTCTGAGCGTCACACATTGATTTGCTAAAGAAAAATCAGTAAAATATGTTCCTAATGAAGGTATTTCTAATATAACATTTCTCATTAATAAGCTTATAACAAACTTAAAACCTTTTCCCCTGCCTTCTTGTTTTGTATCACCTGGTAATGTAAGGTGAGGACATAGGACTTCACTCTGCAGCTCAAGAATTTTTCTCAGCATATGGAAATTTCTAGGTAAGGAATGATGGTACACTTGATACAGAATGCCTGCTGAGGATGAGTGTTAAGACTTTTCTGTCCCAGAAAGTGTCGTCATATATTTAAGTGTATTATGCTAGATGCCTACATATAGCAGAACTCTCTTCACTCCCATTAAACTCCTGTGCTTGTACACTTTCAAGCAAAGAGTTTACTGCTCTTAGAAAAATTGCTCCCAAAATCTTCCTAAAACTAAGACTGAAATGGTTGCCTAGTTTGACACAAAATACTGGAGGCTAGGACTGAAGTAACAGTATCATCACAAACTGTTAGCAACACTTATTATGTACCTAGCAACATCAAATTCTGTATATGCAGCAGACATTTGTCTCTGAGATCCCCCAGGGATACCTGATCTGCACAGACCTTCCTGGATAGGATCTGCCTTCCTGATACAGTAGAGCAGTACGGGGAAGAGACAGAAACATTAAAGGTATGCCTGCTCCCAAACTGTATATTGTTCTTGTATTTGTGTGGAGCTACTAGATTTTTACTACAAGAAGCAACCTTAATATTGTGTTAATGATACCTAAATCTTCAGCCTGTATTCCCTCTAAGAAGGAATATGAAATACCTAATATGTAAGTATTTTATATATATACACATACATACAAAGAGATAAGAATATGTAATGTTGTCTAAAAACGCATGGGTAAAGCTTAAAAATAGCTGTGTAGTTTCTCAGACAGTAAACTTGCTTCTTAAGATTCCATAGAACTAAAGTAGTACAACCCCACTGGATCTGAGCCATGATTTTCTGGAAGGAATAGCTTTTCCTCCTTCCCTTCATTTAATAGTCAGTGAAGTGAGCAGCTCTCCTTCAGACTCAGCCTGTGATGAGTTACTCACCACAGTCTCACAGCCACTTGGTCTGTGCTGTGACACACTTGTTGCAGTCTGTGACTAACCCTCCTAACAGAATGTACAAGATGTGCAGTTATTCTCTAACCATAAAGTTACTAACAAGTAAACAAAATTATTCCTGGAAAACGAGTAGCCAAGACTCCCAGTCAGCTTACTTCTGGCTAGAATATTAAACAGTAAATGTGTCATTAGAATGAGATTGTTCCAGAGATACTTGAGTGTAATTTATTTTCAGACTGTTACTGCTATGTGCATGTGTGCCTAGATACAGTGATTAGATTCTTCAGCAAAAAAATCCCTCTATAGGTAGATTTCATTTTCCCACAGTACTTGAATTTTTCATCTTATTACAATTGAAGAAGTTGTATTTTCACAGGCTTTTATTACTGTTTTCCTGTCTGCATCTGGATTTGGAGGCTCTTGAACTACTCAGTAGTTTATTTAATCACTAAATTTATTTTGTAGAGTGGTATATAAACAGTTGACAATAAAATTAATATCTACACATAATGAAAATGAGAATACACTGTTTTTCTTTTTAGCTGCAAATTAGATCTACTTTAAAGTCAAGTCAAAATATTCTTTAGCTGAATTATAAATCAATGTGATTTTTTCTCCAGGTAGTTTGATAGATTTCTACTAAGAAAATTTTATAGACTTACAGGCTTAAGATTCCTGATATTTCATTTTTTGCATGCCATCTTAGAGGAAGAGATGATTAGACAACAAAACACAACAGTTTCCTTCATGAAAGGAATGAGAGAGATAAAGGTTATCTTAAAAAAAAAATGCCACAACCCATTTGTTTTGGTATGTTTGAGCCCAAAGTTGATAGACGTGACATTTCTGTGCACGGAAGCATAACAGCATTTATTTGGTGAATGAAGTTCTTAAAAAATATAAATGATACATAAGCCACAAGTTACGGAATGAGATTATATTCTTCACAGCAAAGTCGGACAGTGAGGGGACTAAGGAAAATCTGCAAGTATTTCTAACTGTTATGTCAAAATGTCATCTTAATTTTTTATAAAAGCTTCTGAAAAGTATTATACTTGTCAACTCTGTCATCTTATTTTGGTGTTGCATTTATCTACTTCCCAACAGAAATTTAAAGAAGCTTGTGTGGTTTTCCTCTTTGGTCTTACAGAATGATGACCCTTGGCAAGAGGCTTTTATGGATAAGACTCAGGGAATTTATGATTATCCTATTCAAGCCAGTGAGACTTCCACACCAAGCAACTGCCTTCAATTTTCCTGCCCCCAAAATACTGCTTTATTGACAGGGATTCCAATAGGATGATGTGGTCTATAGCAGTAGGTGGGATGGGGAGAGAGAAGATTTCTCTTGCCAGGCATAGGCACATTTGGGACTGTTATACCAGGGAATAACGGCAGTGAAGTTACTCATTGTGTGGGCAGTCTGGCTAGATGACTGCTGAGGCAGAGGTAGCAGCTTGGACAAAGCATTGAGAATAGAGTTGTATAGGAACCTTACTTATAGCCTATATGATTGCAAAAGAAATTGGGATAAGAGGAGATAATCTCTAGTTTAAACTGTTACAGACTATCGAACTTAATGGGAAGATAGTCTGAAATGCTCTCAAGATAACACCACCAACCAGAGAGTCATTGATGAATAGTGGAGGAAACAGTGCATAGAAGAGGGCCTTAACACTGATTATGAGTTGCGGGTATAGCTGGAAATGTTAGAGAAGGAATGGCATTTCTTCCTAGCTCCATCTAAACCAAAATGGAAGCAGGCTTGTGACACTGATAGTAGATAGTAGAGTTATTTCAATTGGGTACTGTGGGAAGATGAAAAAGAAAAGAAGAGTATGCAGTTTGGGATGACACATTTTGTAGGGACAAAGAGTTCTGAATCATCCAAAAAATGTAGGGCAGATTAAAAAAATAATACATATATGTAGTTGGAAAGTGGCGAACAGTAGTTTCTACAAGTAAAGTCCTCTTCTACTACAGACCAAGCAATAAGCAACAAAAATGAGATTAAATATAAAGGTTCTGTAACAATATTAGGAATATGGGAAGACTAGTAAACAATAATATTTAATTTTAAATGGACTACTGATATAATAAAGACTTAAGGAATAGTGAAAGACAGACATTCAGACTAAACGGGATTGAGAGAGTACATTAGCCAAGGAATGACACTTCTTTTGTCACTTTCTGACATACTCTGGTTAAGGAAAGTTTAGATCCAAATAAGACAAATAGTTAAAAGAACGCACAAGAAGCACAGAACATATATATAAAAAACTCCCATCATTTTAAAATGGAACAGTAGTAATGGTATACTGGAAATACCAGCCAACATAGTGACTAACATGCTCAGAGAGCAGAAAACAAGAGGATGGGAAACTTCAGTCTTCACGAACTGGTTGCTTTTATAGCAAGAAAAAACATGTGTTTATACAGTAGAAATTATTACTTCTCAGAAACCCATGTAGTCAGAAACTTAAACAAAGACATAAATTTGCTTTAGGCCTGATCAGTCAACAGGACCTGGTCAAGGATGTAATTATAAAAAAGGTACTCAGTAACAGCTGTGATTTACAATAGACTGATAGAAACAGGAAAGATAGAAAGTTTCTAATATATTTGAATCTGAAAAAAGGCTAACAATATAGAAAAGATAGATAGACAGATTTTGAGGAACAATTTCATGAGGGAGTAAATTAAAAAAAGCCTAAAGCCCCTTTTCAAGTGAATTAGAAACAAGAACTTTGAGTGTGAAGGGCTGATTGAGTCAAATGTGTGAAAAGAAAAAGCAATAACAGAGCAAAGAAATAAACTACATATGTTAGTGTCACTATGGAAAAGCACTACATCAGTTCTGTATCTGAACCACTGTTTATGACAGAATCTCTGAGACATATAATTTATTTTTTTTTAAATAATTAATGATTACCTAATCATAAAATGTGTAGTTATTACTAGCAAGACCAAAGAACCACTCAGTGTCCGTTTAATTACTCAGAAGACATTTTAATGTGATTGCAGTAAGCTGTTAACTGATCGCTAAACTATTTTACACTGGAGGAATGGAAATTGGCAAATGTGAAAGGAATTGAAATCTTTCATCTATTGAAATGGAATGGTATTATTAAGCTACAAGTTTACTGTCAATAAAAGTGCATTAAATATTCTGTGTGCAGTAGATGAAACCAAAACCAACTCAAAAGATAGTAATATTGATATTAATATTATTATTAATAATAATAAAATTAGCTGGCTACTTGTAGCACTTTCATTAACAGGTAACCACACATTAACAGATAAAGCACAGTTCCTAAAGGTAACATTCACAGTGGATACAGTGTGCCAAACCAAACAGTTACCAATACACTTTATAGTAGAAAACTAGGTTAAAAAAAAAAAAAAAAAGTTAAACCTTTCCCCCGAAATTCTAGGTTGGACTTTATGGATATTATTATACTGGATTACAGTGTTGTGCTGCTCAGGTCTGGCAATTTCTGTGATTCTGCATTTAAGTATCTCCATTGAGGCAGGAACATCTCAAATACGTGGACTAAGATTCTGGCTGTCACCATACCTGGCATGCACCACTCAAAGCTTGAATTATGTTTCAAGAGACTAGCTCAGAAAGTTGAGAGGAATAGTCTAGTGCTCTGTGCAGGTTTAGAACTGTGACAAAACCCTATGATCTCTTGCATGGCAAAAACTATAATGTAGGGTCTCCTTCAAAAGGGATGTCTGAACTGCAGTTTTTCACATGCTTTCATAACATTCTGGTTACTGTGATCTGGTGTATTCAAATTGTTAATGGAAAATTTTTTCCATGGAATTGTATTTATGCTGGAATTTTTATAACTGAAAAAGGATCAGCAAAGAAGCCTTATTTCCCACCCTTAGTTTTTTTCTGATGTAAAATGTATTGGCTAGAGATATTTTGAAATACTGTATCCTTTTATAACCAGATACGCAAGCACAGACTAAATACATAACAAGAATGTGATAGTCTGACTGTGAAACCCTAGAAAAAAGAATGATGTTCAAGTTCTGCATACAAATCCCAGATTTGCAAATGCAGATGGACTTTCAAGAATACAAAGTAGTCAGAGCAGAAGAGCCTATGTGCACATTAAATTATGGCCTGGCACTCACAGTTGTAAGACCTTTTTTTATAATACATTTTTAGCTGCTTGTCTAGTGTACGTCATCTGCCAGTGCCGTGGCAATTTGAATATCTCTCTATCCTCCCTTCTGTCCACTTCAAAGCTAAACCAAACAGTCCCCTCCTTACTCTGCAGACCTCCCACTGAGAAGGAAACTGATCTTCTCCTCCTCCTGACAGCTTTATGTGTTACCTGGTTTAACTCTTGGTCATTGCAATTGGCCCAAACTATAGGCCAAAAAAGCACAAGTATTTGCTTTTCACGCTTATCAAATGTCAACATAGCTTTCTCAACCAGTGCAGGCAGGACTGAATATTTGAACTGTAGCAGTTAGGGGAGGAACTGGGAAATCTCTCTCTGACGTGCAAATCTAAGAAACAGAGACACTTCTCATAGCAGACCGTGCCCCAGCGAGGCGCGATCCTAACCAAAGGCCACGCAGAGGAAGGGATGGTTCTGTGAATGGTGTCAGGACCTCAGTTCAAATTCTGCACTGCCTGAGACACACATGCTCTCCCTGGGGAAAGGAAGATATTTTCTATAGGTTTAGATAGTTTTGCTCCACTCAGTAGCAGAGCACAGAGCACATGAGTGGTCAATAGTGCTGCACTCTACTACCTGTCTCCCGCCTGGTCTTGCCCTAACAGTAGGACTTCATGCTGTTATATGGCCCTGTGGCCCCAGGATGAGGGAGAGCGTGTTGACCTTACAGCACTGGGAACAGCAGGCACATGGCAGCATGAATAAGATCACAGGTGCTTTGACACTAGGTGCTAAGCAAAACTCTGCCATCCCACAGGGGACATTACAGGCCCATGGACGCTGGCCAAACTGTGGGACTGTGCGTGGAATTAGCCTGAGTGCCTTAAACCCATGTCCTTATTGATCTTTTCGAAACAAGAAAATGGCCTAAGACTACTAGATGGATGGGACAGTTTAGGAGACACGTACACCAGGGTCACCGTATGTATTGTAAGGAAGAGACAATATTTAAGACAATAAATAATTGAGCTTAAATGGTAGAAAAAGTGAACTGCAAGGGAAATCCCACCACAACCTTTTCAACTAGAAAGGTGATCAAGCTCAGAAATGGCTTTCTTAGGATAATTAAAAGTTGTTCAGGCAAAAGAAATGTTTTAGGTAGAGTTGATCTGCATGAGGGCTTGAAGTAGGCCACATAAGTGGCTTGAAGTAGCCCACATAGAGGGGAGACCTCATCACTCTCTACAACTACTTGAAAGGACACTGTAGAGAGGTTGGTGCTGGTCTCTTCTCACAGGTAATTAATGACAGAACGAGAGGGAATAGCTTCAAGCTCCAACAGGGTAGGCTTAGACTGAACATTAGGAAAGAATTCTTCACAGAAAGAGTGGTCGGGCATTGGGATAGGCTGCCCAGGGAGGTGGTTGAGTCACCATCCTTGGATGAGTTTAAGAGCCATTTAGATGTGGTGCTGAGGGATATGGTGTAGGGGAGGACTTTGTAGAGTAGGGTAGATGGTTGGACTCGATGATCCCAAGGGTCTCTTTCAACCTAGACGATTCTATGATTCTATGATTCTGTGATAACCTATCTTCTAGTTTGATAAGGCTGTTTGAGCCACCTTGACTCTCCTCGATGGGAGACCTATTCCACCATGTTTAACGCTGAAAGAAGGCAAACTCTCTTATAAAGGTCCTACTACAGTATTTGAATTCAGGACAGTTATCATAGCCTTCCTTACTATCCAGAAAAGTACAGCATTTATGAGGCTGCTTGGGGAGTGGGGAAGAAGACTGTCTCATGGTCTTGTGAAATAGCCAATGAGTATTTTTAGCCTGGTTTCACAGAAAAACTGCCTGCTACGTGTGATTGCAGCCAAAGATAAATTGCTCTGGCAGTTTCAAGCTTGGTTTCGCCCCTAAACCTGTATATAAACCTGTTGTAAATACTAAACTAATTTTGTCTATTCATGTCCTTAAACCTGTCCATTCCAAAACCCGTGAAAATGATTTGTGGGTAGAAGAAAAATCCTAGTGCTGTGTATCCACAGGGATCATGGCTCCTTTAAAAGTGACAGTATGCAAGAAATCTCAGCAGTTGGTAAGAGAGCAAACACAGAAAAGCAAAAGGAAAACTGAGGAAAAAACATCATGAAGATATTTATCTCTTAGCTTATAGATAATTTCAGACTGCAATTATGTCTGGGTCATAGGCATAATGGTATTTGGACTGACTTTTAAAAAGTCTGCAAGTTTTGTAATTCCTCATTGTTGCCTAAGGAGAAATGTTTTTTATGCCACAGCAATATAGTAAAGAGCCATTCCGTACAACCATGTCTGCTCTGTTACATAAATCTTTCTGGGATTTATTAAAATTAAAGATTACTGATATGTATTCATGCTGCAAAAACAGTGCCATCAGATTGTTCTTCAGACAATTTACCAGCCAGAAACATTCCTGATTTTTCCATGCCATTTCCAGTATTACTTTAGCCTCTATGCAGTAATTTTTTACCCCTGGCATGGAGCCAGGGAAGTCTGAGAGAGCACATTTAGGGTTTTATTTGCTTTACAATGGAGATGCAAGAGTCATATAGCAGAATGTATGATGCAGTATAAAAAGGCACATAGGTAAATAGAAATGCTCTATACTAAAAGCAGGTTTTACATTTGCATTCAGTAAATATCACTGACTGAAATTCTTTTGTAAGGTTTCTCCACTCATAACAGTGGTATTAAACCAGCAATGAGTTCTGGGCATCCTGTTAAATACCTTCTTTTGATTATATTTGTATTCCAAAATTCCAGGTATGCAGAGCCACATCATATAAATGACTCCTCAGCTTATGCTTGATACAAAAAAATCCCAAAATTACCTCAGCGTTGCTGTATTCAGCTTTGTAACCTGGTCCTTCAAGACGACTCTTCCTTGGTTATGAGCACACACACAGTGTAGAGACCTGAAAAGCTCGTTCTCCCTGAGGAACACCCATCTCACATTTTCCAGGGTTGCTCCATCTAAATGTAGAGTGCTCAAAATTTAACATCCTCCTACCGTTGACTCTTGGCAGCTGTCAGATTTAAAGACAGAGAAAAAATCTAGAAGGCGCTATCATGAAGATGGAATTTGCTAATTCAACATTATCAGTGGTAGTTTGTTTATTCACTTTGTAGTTCACTTATTCACTTTGTAGTTTGCTTTTTCATTTACTAAGCATAGTTTGCTTATTCATGTAGTATTGGACAGAATTCCTGCTTTGTGCATAGGGATTTCCAAAGTTGTCACACCATGAGGTTCTTACTTGGAAGTTTCCAAGTAGTATAATGAAAATAGATACATTATTGTCACTTAAATTAAAAGATATGTCATAAACTCTTTGACTACTTTAAAAAAAAAATTTATGACTACTTTAATTTGGATACCAAACAATGGCATTTTTCCAGGTAGTGGTATGGTGGTCAATGCTGAGCCACTGACGGTTGCACTCAGTGAATTTATGCATAAAAAACTGTAATTATCTTTTGTTAAAAGACAGAACAGAAACAAAGACTGAAGGTAGTGGGAAAAGAGAAAGCAAATTCATCTTAATTTACTACAGGCCACAAGCAAGCCTTTAAAATGCAGTATGTGTGGGTGAGATGATGAGTTTGTCAATAAAATCAAAACACTCATAACTTGTAGAGGAGACCAATGAGACAAGGAGTACAGAAAAGCTGCAGAAGGAAGAAAGCAGGATGACAAGACAGTGGAGCAGGGGAGGTTAATGACAAAGGGTGGCTGCCTTGAGTTTGAGGGGTGTTCTCAAGGTTGGAAAGATTTTGGACAGGAAGCCAGCGGACAGAGCTGATGAGGGGAGTTTACATTCAGACAATGGAGATGAAATAAAAACCAGTGATTTATGTGGGCTGATGAAGGCAATGACTGTATTTTGGAGAATCCTTTACCAATCAAGGCAGCATGCATGAGGGCCTGAATGAGATGTTTGGCCATAAGGGTGGAGATTATAAGGATTGTTTTGTGGAGACGTTGAGGACAAAGAAGTGGCAGGTTTCTGGAAACGGATTTGTCATTAGCAACAATAGTGAGAATGGTATCAGTGTGGAAACACAGAAAGCCAGATTGGAAGGCATCAAAAATCAGAGAAAGGAAGAAAATTGTACCTTGCAGTATAACTAAGTATTTTAGAAAGAAAAGGAAGGAGAGAAATAGGCAAAAGATAGAAAAGGGCAAGAGGAGTCAGGGCTGATTTTTGAAGAATGTGGAACCTGGAAATGAGAGTCTGGAAGACTTAAGGGGAAATTTGAATAAGACACTACAAGTCAGAGGAAGAAAGAGGACAGGTCATCTGGGAGACAGGTCAGTGCTGAGCAACAAGGTAAGAGAAGTAAGGGAGAAATCTCAAAAAGACTCATCAACAGTAGCATGAGCCTGCTGTACAGTAATTCTACAGTATCTATATTCAGAATAACGTTCCTTATTCTCTTTAGCTGCAACCATATCTGGAAAATAAAGTCTGTCTGCAACCAATCTCCAGCCCTGGCCATGCGGCACAGAGACCGTGTGTCCTCATTACTAAATCCTCTTACCCGCCAGAGAAGAATAGTTCTGTACAAATTGTTTGTATCTCCTCCTAACTCCTAAACTGTGGCTTGGGAATTGTTTGGGAAAATGCTATTATGCACAGGTTAAGTATGTGTCAGGGACACTCTAGTAGTTTGACAGTTTGAATAATAGAGTTCCAAAACATTTAAAGTTCTATGAAGATGCTTGCATATGTATACAAATTTAATCTATGCAGTCCAGAGTCTCTGCTGAAGGTTGCCTACAGGTCTGGTTAGGTAAACTGTATATTAACAGAGTGAAAAGGGTAGGCTCAAGTTGCCAAAAAGGCATGGCAGGGTTCAGCATTGGTGCTGTACTGCTGGATATTTTAATCTTTACCATTGCAGATTAGCAAAATATGGGATTAAACATATCTTTCCTTTGGTGCATATTTTCATCAGGTGGATTCTGAGGGTGTCACTAAATTATTAAGGTCACGATCTTTATGGGGAATGAGGCTTTAAGTTTAATGTAAAATTAATCTACTGGTTAAAGAATATTTCACATTCTCACACTCTGGGGAAAAAAGGAGCCTGTCATCCCAGTGGGCTGCAGCAGCTGTGAGTAACCAGCTGTCTCATTCCAGCCACCAAGAAGACCATCACAGATCAATAGCTATTGTCCAGTGACTTTCTTTTGTAAAAATCAGCACAAATATAAGGATAAACTGGAAAGAAATTGAATGACCTTTATTTCAAATGAAATCCATTACTCAAGTGCAGTAAACTAGAAACGCATTTAGTGGGAAGCCAGACTTGAAACACTTCTGAGCTGAAAAGAGTGCTGTCTCTGCCAACAAAACGTGTTGCAGCCCCAGAGCACATGGTCTGCATCAGCTTCTGCAGAGGAAGCTGCAAAAGACTGTGTAGAGAGACTAAGAAATTCCAAAAGGGTTGGGAAAACAGCTTTTAATTCCACACAACTTGAAGACCATATACTGAACAGAAGAACTACGTAATTTATCTTCAATGGTATTCTTCCAACAACCGTTTTCTCAGTCCTTCTCTTCCCTTCTGTCTATCCTCTTTTCTGCAGCCCTGGGTGTTGTTTTTACACCTTCAAATGTCTTTGTGAGGATTCAGCTCTGAGCTGTAACCGGATAATCACAGTCTCAGTGTTGTTATGATTGTCTCCACTGCAACTAGCTGGGTTGTGTAGCACAAACAATTGGTCTATATTCTTCTGCTAATAAAAGTATCCAATTACTGTGTTCTATGTTCCAGAGGCATTGCAGTTATGTGAGAGAATTCAGAGAAGGCCTCTGTTTTTTTAAAAATATTTGTGAATCCTGAAAAGTACAATTTTACCAGAAATATTTTCTGTAAATAGGAAAATTAAAGAGGTGTTTTCTCATATTCATTACATACTTTAGGAAAGCAGTCATCCATTGCAGCAGTATAATCAATAGATAAGCAGAATGCTTGATGCAATCAGTGACTTCTAGAAATTTCATGCTTCCCATAATCTGGATTAGGATGGATTGATATCTCAGACAGCCTTTTCCACATATGGGTGCTTTTGTTGCAACATCTACTCTTGAGTTATTGCTGCCCATTATCAGATGATGGGCTTAATTATTTAGCATACAAGGCAAACAAAGAAACAGGAAAGGGAAATGAAACAATAATTTACAGATAAAGTAATATTTTTTTACAAACACATTAAAAAAATAGTATCCTGATGAGTTCTCTAGGGAATTTCTGTCCCCAAAAGAAAGTAAACTTATGAGAAACATTTGCTATATGTCATATTGTGATTAAAGTTCTTGGTATAAGGAGGTTGTATATAATATTTTGTCCATAGGGACAAACTGCTCTTCTGCATAAATTCTCACACAAAGAGACTCTTGATATTCCTGAAGACAGAGATGGCTTGCAAGCTTAAAGGATTCCTAATGTAAAGTTAAAGAGGTTTTCTTCACCTGTGTTTTCCTTTCTTTAGGGAACACTGGCTTGGAAGAATCCTTTTTTTTTTTTATAACCCCTCTATTCTGGCTTTTCCCCCCTCCCTTCATCCTTGGGTTTCCTGCAGGACATGTTGTTTCTACCTGTTTGTGTAGTTACTGGTGCAGTTGATGAGTGTGTGTGCTGCCATTCTGTATGCACATTGCATAGTTAAAAATCCCTTTAGAGAACTCCACATTTCTAGCCATTTACCACTAGTGATCCAACAGGGAGACGTATTGTCAGAAAATGATGATTAGTCTTCAAACAGCTAATAATGACGAGGTAGGGAATTATGCTAAAAGATATTTTCCATTTCTGCAAATTTCATTCAAAGAGTAACAATTCAAGCAAAATTAAATCCCGTGATTCGTAGCACTGTTCCAGTTGTGTAGGGACACTAAACAGTCTTCATGAGAGCTGTTGCTTCTTCATTTGCAGAATTGACCTTCTGCAGCTGGTGTGCCAAATCCTCCCAAGTATTCAAACTACTGCTGCTGTTTCTGGATAGCAAATACCAGCTTTTGAACTTAATTCAAAGCCTATTGAAACTGATGGAAATAATCTTGTTTCAACAAGAGTGGTTTACTGTTGCATTTCGTGGATTCCAACAAAAAGACTCAGAGTCCTATTAAGCCTATGAAAGTGACGTGGATCCACATAATGTACTACCAAAGCTAACCCAGATACACAGCAATCAAATCAGCCCAATCAAAGTGGCACCAGCATCAGCAGATGTATTTTCAAATACTTTTAGCCTCTGAAAACATACAAATATATCATCAAGAATAAAATAAATCCTCATCAGTGATGGAGTTCAAAACAGACAAACTCTAACACCTGCTCAGCTATTTGCATTCATTAACATCCAAGTTTCACTGCAGTAGAGGTGGGGCACCTGCAGAACACACTTTGCAGGGAAGGATTAAATTCCTTAAGTCAGTTACTTTCAAGTTTTCCTATCTTTTCTAAATGGTTTCCACTTAACAATCTTTTTTTTTCCCTTTTCTTGAGGTTTTTTTTTTCACATTAAAAAAATCTAGGATGGACATGATAGAGAGAAACTCTTAGAAAACTCCACGAATAACAGTTTAGTAAGCAGTATAAGTTTTGAACTAGTAAAGTCCATTTACAGCTTTCCTTACATATGATTAATAATAGACAATCGGAGATAATTTGGCAGACAAAATGAGGACCAACAGTGCCCCTCTGCCTACTTTTTTCCTTGTGCATGCACAAATGAGAAACTCTTCACAACTGTTTCAATCAGAATACTAACTTCTCAGAAAATACATTATTCTAAATCAGATCTTTGTCCAGAAATACAGGAAGATATTCTTTCTGTTGTTGCTTTTTAGTGTGACTCACTATAGGAGTATTAGTAAACTTTTCATCAAATTTAATGTATTAATTGAAGTAACCATATGATGGTCAACATCATCAAGAGAAACTGAACCACAATTCATACTTCCTAATTCAACATTCCAAGAAATTCTGAATATGCTAGCCCTTCGCCAGGTCTTGTGGGAATTCATGTAAAATCCTTCCAGACTTCATAATATATACTTAATGTAATGGTGATTTATACTCTGTAGATGCTGAGAAAGATGGAATGTTCCCAATTTTTAAGTTGATATTTGTATGACCTAAACTTGTTGGGTTTTTTTTAGCTGTTCAAGCTTTACTGCAGGACAAATTTCAAGAGCTATTCTTGCCATTAGTCTGTCAGATCAAGAAACATTAAAAAGGGCAGCTCAGCTTCAAGCCAACTAGTGTTATTTTAGAATTGCTAGGTGAACATGACAGGATATTGGCTGACCCATAACTCCAGTTATATTATTACTGTAATAGGACAAAATATATGTTGGAAAAGAAGAAAATCTCTTGACCTTTTATACAGATATACCTCCAATTTCTTCATTTTGGCCCGAAGCTGAAAAGGAACAGACAGACAAGCTAGTAAAATGTTATGCTTGTTACACATTGGTATCATAGAGTCTGAATAGACCTGTTGAACTATCTCAGCTTTCTGATGTTATCACGTGCCTTGTGAAGGCTGAATTGTCTCCCTTTAAGTCTCAGCTCCTTTAGTGAAGCAGTTGAAGAAGAATCATAACTAAGTTTTTAGTCTTCATATTTATAAAGAAAAGGTTGAAAGTAGGAAGTCTGTTTTTAAGCAAAAAGGTAAATAGAAAGATTACAGAATGTATTATTTTCTTAATTTTTTTGACTTTTTAAATTGCTTTCTGGTATTTACTGTTGCTTGCTAGGTAACACAGAACTGAAAGTACCAATACCTATTTATTTTTTTAAGACTTTCATCACAGGCAGACTTATGTACAAATTATTGTTTACGTAATTAGTTAGGCTTGTAAAATATAGCAGTAGAGTTTCATACTGGTCACTGCTAGTGCATTTGTCTCTTTTTTCCCTTTGTTTTAACTCTCTTAAAGAGAATACTCAAATTGCATGAAAATCTAATTCAACAAATGTTCTAGTTTTGGCCCACTAATCTGTCTATACAGAGAGAGAACTTTAACAGGGCCCATTATTCCTGAGGTCAACAGAATATACTGAGTATTGCTAAATTCAGTACCTCAGAAAGAAAGTCTCAGGGGCTCTCATCAGGATTAAGGACTGTATATGTCATGCTACTGACTTCTATTTAAATTTTTAAATATCTTCATAAACCCTTATACCTGGTGGATATAGAGAACAATCTGTATTGCCAAGTAAATAAAACACAGTGATTTGGGTACTGCAACACTCCAAAATCTGCCTGTCACCACAACTGCATCTGCTTCTCCTTTGCAACAGTTCTGCCTTCTTGTGTTCTCTTCCCTCTCTGACGGTGGTGTGGTTGGCAGCAGAGTCCCATTCCCCATCCCTTCTGCTCTGCCATTTCAGCATATGCAGGTGGCTAATTTTATGGGTAGTCTGACATGCTTACTTCTTCCTGGATCAAAGAGTTGCCATGCTCTTCTCTTGGCACTTAGCTTGCTAACCTTGGAGACATGGATATAAGGTCTTTGATATGCACATGCCAGCATGAACTTCAGAAAGTTAGTTGTCAAGGCAAGTCTACTTCTACCCTTGAGAAACACAGCTAACACTTGGTTTGAGCTCAGTCATGCCATCCAACATATGAAAGTGAAAGGACCAGCTGGGTGTTTTGAGGAGGTGCTCATGTTACAGCTAAGGCAACAAGTTAAAACATGACCTGGAGAGGGACAGTGAGACATGAAGGCCATGACTAAAATGGATGAAGGTTGTAATCAGCTAGAAATGGATTTATAAACTAGTTTTCTTGGTGTGTCTCTTTAACCCCAAAAGAAGCCTTGGATTCTGAGGGAAAAATGAGAACTACCATCAGTCAGCTTTTTCCAGAGAACAGATGTCTTAGCTATGATTAATACAAACTTCTCCAAGGATAATCAGCCTATATAGAAATCAAAATCAAACAGATAATCTCAATTCAAAGGGGATTTCAAGTTAATATTTGATTGAAACTTTTCCTTGCCTAAAGAGCAGATTTTCAGGACTAAGTAGCAATGTTATTTTCTAAAAAGCTAAATTGTCTTCTGATTTATTAATCAAATTTTTATAGTATGTTTCACTACAAAACTCCTCTTGAAAACCTTCCATATCAGTTCTTACAAGTCTCTTTAGCTCTTGTTCTCCAGGGTCTGTTATTTCAGTACATCACCCGGTGAAATTCAATACTGTATTATTTCACATCTTAATGGAAGTCAGGAATGGCTAATCAAAACCAAATGTATGCATACAATATGTTTTTCCAGCTAAAATTAAACTTTGTACCACATAGATAAAACTAAAATTTATAATAGGATAAAAATAAGATTATTTTTATGTTACAGGAGGGGAGAAGGCAGTCAGTCAGAGTAGATCTTTTAAAATTTTGGTTCACTCCATTCATTCATCTCACCCTTCCCCTCCTCTTTTTTTTTTCTTTTAATAATAAGGTTGTTTTGCCAACAAGAGAGTAAAATCCTCTGCCAGCTTCCTCAGAAGCTCTTATTAGCTACTATAGCCCAGAAGTTGAACAGCAGGAGAGGCAACTAATCAGGTTATGTTTTACTCCATGTTTATAAGTATAACTCATCTGAAAGAAAGATACTGTTGATACAGTTTTGCATATGTTGTATCTATTTTGTTATTTCCTTTTTATTTTATTATTAATACTTTTAAAAAGTAGTTTAGTTCCTTCTAAACTCGTAAATATGTTTATCTCCCCTCGTCCTCTCCTTGGAACAAGGGGTGGGGGAGAGCATCTGTCATCTTGTCATTGGCCAATTGGGCCTAAGCCACGACATACACTGAAGAGAATGTTGACACCAGATTCTATTCTTTTTTCTAGAAAATGAAATTGTGGGTGTTATGGGGTGCAATTTCAAACACTTGCCTGACACATCTCACCACTTTTCCCAATGAATCCTAGAGCACATCATTATTATTCCCCTTTAGCATTCCCAGTTGCACAGCTCCCAACTCCCCAGGCTCCGGTCCCACACCCACACCTGTGTTCACATGTCCTGGCACATAACCAATTGCTGCATTGTGCTCTCTCATCTGGATGGAATTAGGGAAAAGCTTCTTCCTCAAATATGTGCATAGTTGCCCTCCAGAAATGTCTTGTCAAAGTTATCTTCTTAGATAATGCTGATATTTTAAAATTAATGGCATACAGGACAGTTTTTTAAGCTAATTTCCTGGTGTGAAGTCCAGACATGGCTGAAACTTCACATTTTGATAATATAAGAATGTAACTCCTGTATTTTTCTTGTAGAAAAATTATTTAAGTCTGAGCTTAGTACTGCAGAAATAAAAAGGAAGGAAGAGGGAAGTAAAAAATACCTTCACTGACCTCATGCAAACTTTTTTTCAGCTTATAACATTTTCATTTATGTTGGAAGAGTCGGGGGGAGGGAGAAGAGAAAAAGAGAGGCTAGCAGCAATTTTACAGAATGGACAAAATGGTCCCAAATCCAACTTATAAATTAATTAGCCTTCAGATTTTTGTTCTGCAATTCTTATGTAAGGCATTTATGCTGCAAATGACAAAGCAGGAGTCATGTTTTTCAGTGCAAACTATTACTGCAAATTTTTGTTTCTGCAGAAATTTGTGGTAGTCCAAATATCCTGGTTAACAGATCAAAGTGCAAAGTTAGGACCTAAATGTATTTAAGTTTGGGGTAACTTTATTAGTAGAAAGAAGCACGTGTGTGAACAAAACTTTCAATATTATTTCCATCTCAGGAAATCCGTTAATGCTTTAATGGATTGAACAGACTGTAAATAGTCCCTTACGTAACTGAACTTAAAAATGTTATGCTGGTAGAAATTATAATTTGGGGTATTTTAATGACTCTTAAACATAATAAATTTTTAAATAAAGGCAGTAAGCTTACAATATTTGTACTTATTAAAATGCTTTAGTTGATTGGTATTTCAAACACATAGTAAGTGTACTGTGGCTTAATGTTCAAGTTCCAAATTCAATTATTTGTTTACTGTTCATACTATGTGGAGCAATGAGCAAATCTACATAGTACTTTGGGTTATTTTAATTCGTATTTTCTTAGTGATGATCCAAGGATCTTTCATAATTATTTAACCCAGTTAGAAGTGTCAGTTTAATTTTGCATGGACGTCTGTAACTTATGTCAGCAAATAGTATGGATAATTTATGAGGAATGACAAGTTATACAAAGCAGAGGAACTTCCACAAAAGTTAACTTTGAGAGAAGTGAGCTTCTTTTTAATATTCTTTAGGATCACTAAAATAGATGAAAAAAAAAAAAAAAGGAATCTAATTTCAGTCATGACTATATTTCAAAGTCTTTTTCTATGTTTCTCACGAACAATTGTAATCAGATCTGCCAGTGAAGCCATTAAACAAATCAAAGTGGTTACTGAAACAAGTCAAAGTGACTTGATCCAAAAACCTTTACAGAAATAGTCTGTTGTAAGCAGCAGTTTATGAGTTACCTTGTGCTTTATGCAGTTCTGTGACTACAAAAACCAGAGCATTATGACTCTGCTATGTAGACTTTGGGTGAAGTATTTTTATTTTAGAGGAAGAAAAGAATGAAGGAACTAAAAAATGAAACCCTTCTTTCTGAGTTGTGATGTGCTTTTCTCTGCAATCTGCATAGTCTCTGAAATAGGTTTTGGTATACTATTACACATCTAAACTTTAGACTGTAAATCTCCCAATAGAGGAACTGAAGTACAATGATGTAGATCTACTGGTTTTAATGGAATGAGTCAATATGCACTTCCACGAACATGGCCACATTGTTTTTTCTGCCTGTAACATAAGAAGAATATCTGCCATATTTTCTAGCTTATTGAAATAACACTGGCCTTAATAGTTGTTCACGCTGATATCTGAAGAAGTGATAATCTACTGCTTGATGAAAAGGGTAATTGCCACAGAATCTGTTAGAGTCAGGGTCAGGATTACTGGATTACTTTATGGGAGGAGAAGACTGTTTCTTCTTTTTACATAATTTGCAGTGGTTCAAATGTTCCCAGTTTCCCTGTTGGCACAGTGGAAGAGAGACTGCAGGAAGGTGGGAGGGAAGGCTACGCCAAACTATTGTAAGCTGAAATTTCTATAGGCAGGCAGAGCCTTGCTGAAATATTATGTCCTTCCTAGTCTATCCCAGGAAAATCATTACCCAACACTGAAATAATTTGGGTGCAACAGAAACACCCAAGTAAGGATACGAAGGGGGTGCTAGTAAACTCCCTTAAGCTAGTAAGGATACGAATGGGTAGAGTGGAAGTCTGACTGGAAGATGTATGGTGATATCAGATGCACAGTAAAATAAATATCAAGGTTTTAAGATGCCAAAACTATGGAGAATTTGAAGTTCATAAAAATCTCAGCTATGGGAAATGTAATGCAGGTGTGATACAGCAGATAGTTGAAGGCAATGTGATCTTCATTTTCTGCAGAAGGACTTAACTAAGAAAGGGAAAGATGATTTGCAGGAAAAGTTCATGGGTAGATGCTGCACAGAAGATGCTCGACCATTTCTGAGAGACAGATGAGCAATTTTCTGGTGACACACAGATTCACCAAATGTCCTAAGTTTTCACAGCAAGACAACATGAAATTAGGTGTATCAGGAACTGTATTGACCAAAGCCACCATATCTAGTGTCAAAGAAAAACTGTGTAGGGATAACTGTCAAATCATTGTTTCTAAAGTCCTAAAACCCACACCACAGCCATACCTTCATGGTCCAGTACTACAGAGTCTATCAGAGGAACCCTTCCAGGCAGTTTACATCCAAAGACTGTGAAAATACTATATGTTTCCCAGTGTTCCTAGTAGTAGTGAAATTCACACCATCCATTAATTTGTGGAGAGCACCTGAAGAGGAACAGGGGAATCTGGACTTTATTTTCAACATGAAAATAAGTTAATGTAAGGTTTATAAACAGACTAGGAAAAGATGTCTATAAACAGACAAACAGAAAATTAGAGAAGTTTGTAAATTATTTCACTCACAACTACGATGAATCCATATCACACAACTTGCAAACATCTTTGCTATCCTTAGAAACATATGCAAAATAAGTGAAGCCCTGCACTTTTGTTACAGGTCACATGGACTTTCATCTGAAATATGAAAAAAGCTCAACAATACTGAAAATAAGGAAAAATCAGATATTTATTATGAAGAAAGACTGAGGGAGAGAGAAGGGGGAATTATTGGCAACCTGAGCTATTAGGCAGATGTAAAAAATATTTACAGATCTGTTAAAAAAAAAAAAAAGTATTTAAAAGAATTTTGAACACTGATGATAATCTGGAAATGGGTATGTGAAACAGACCTCAGTCCAGAACAAGAAGGAAATAAAACTACCTGAGGGTTGTAGGTAGGCAGCCCCAAAAACTTGCCTAGGATCACACATCACCAATCGCATGGGAATCTTTTAGTACAACTTATTTTGAGTTTATAGAGGCACCAGCAATACAGTTTTATCCCACCCACTTTTGCATTTAATAGCTGGTTTGGTTTGGGCTTTTTATGCTATGCATTCTGTAAAGCCAAGTGGTAAATCCCAGGCAGGACTAACCCTAAACATTAGTGTTTAGAAAAGTCTTGACATCAGAAGCAGGTGCCTGGACAAACTCTGAAATTCTCTCCATTCCCTTATGAGGAAGCCGTTCCTTCTATGAACTCCATCCTGGTGCCAAGTATTCTGCAATTTACAACCAGGAATCTCCTCTATGCTACCAAAGAAGCTAGAAGAGCAAATCCTCTCCCTTTCTTTGGTAATTCTTTCTTAAAGAAGAGTCAGTGATGAAACAGGAACTAAATTTACATGCTTATTGTATGTTTAGAGGTCTGTTGCATCTTACAGCTGCCTTCTGATCACAGCAGGAAGATCAACAGATTACCTGAAATGACCAAACACGTCAGTCTTGTGATCTGTGCATCAAAACTAAGATTTATGAAAGGCCATGTGATCTCAGATGTCCTGATCACTCTTAAGATGAATGGTGGCAGGCGGTCACTAGTGGTGTCCCCCAGTGCTCAGTGTTGGGGACAGGTCTCTTTAACATCTGTATCAATTATCTGGATGAGAGGATTGAGTGCAACCTCAGTAAGTTTGCAAACAACACCAAGTTACATGGGAGTGTTGATCTGCTGGAGGCTAGAAAGGCTTTCCAGAGGGATCTGGACTGGCTGGATCGATGGGCCAAGGCCAATGGCATGAGGTTCAACAGGGTCAAGTGTTGGGTCCTGCACTTGGGTCACAACAACCCCGTGCAGCGCTGCAGGCTTGGGGAAGAGTGGCTGGAGAGCTGCCTGGCAGAAAAGGACCTGGGGGCGTTGGTTGACTGTCAGCTGAACATGAGCCAGCAGTGTGCCCAGGTGGCCAAGAAGGCCAGTAGCATCCTGGCCTGTATCAGGAGCAATGTGGTGAGGCCTCACCTCGAGTACTGTGTCCAGTTTTGGGCCCCTTACCACAAAAAAGACATTGAGGTGTTGGAGCAGGTCCAGAGAAGAGCAAAGGAGCTGGTGAGGGGTCTGGAGAATAAGTCTTATGAGGAAAGACTGAGGGAGCTGGGGTTGGTCAGCCTGGAGAAAAGGAGGCTGAGAGGAGGCCTTATTGCTCTCTACAGCTCCCTGAAAGGAGGGTGTAGAGAGGCGGGGGTCGGTCTCTTCTCCCAAGTCACAGGACAAGAGAAAATCACCTCAAATTGTGCCAGGGGAGATTCAGACTGGATATTAGGAAAAATTTTTACACTGAAAGAGGTTATTAAACATTGGAATGGGCTGCCCAGGGAAGTGGTTGAAGCACCATCCCTGGAGGTATTCAAAAGATGGATAGACATATTGCTTAGAGATGTGGTTTAGTGATGGTTTTTATCAGTTAGGTTGATGGTTGGACTAGATGATCTTAAAGATCCTTCCAACCTAGACAATTCTATGATTCTATGATTCTAAGAGTAGCCTTGAGACTTGTTGACAAATTTGATTGAATAAATTCAGGACATATAATAGTCTGAGATACAGATTGGTTGTAGGTCTGTACAGCAAAGAACAAACAACGTATTTCTCACCGTTCTGCTGTCCTATGTATGCTCCACCTGGTATTAGCCTTCCATGTTGTACCCCTATTTATAAACTTTAGAGATTTTGGGCTGAGCTACAATCAAACAGGAATACCTGCATCATTTGGAGAAATACTGATAAATGATAATAAAAAACCTGCAGGCATACTTTTAGCAGACAAAAGAATGATCTTCTCCATTAATAATTCCAAAGCCAGCCTATATAAAGATCTCTTTTATTCAGGAAATGAAAGTTACCACAGTAATTTCATTACCTTTGAAATTCTTGAAAACATTCTTTCAAAGCAAAAAGTCCTGCCTATCCATGATAAAACACTACTTATTTCCTTCCAACTATGGTAGAAATGAACTGTGTATACCTAAATGATTTTGCAGACTTTGTCTAGTGCCAAGCTGTTATTTCTAGATGTCCAAATGGAGTCATGTTTTCTTAAATGGTGGAGCTTTACAGTGCAATATAGACCAGGTTATGTCCCTTCATCCAGTAAGGACGTACCATAAAGGACTACAAATGCACAGAATCTGCTCTTGTGTTGCCTTAAGAGAACTCTTTCAGCCTACCTCTATCAAAAGCCTATCACATTGTGAGACCACAAGCTGCATCAAAAAATTTTGAGTACCTGGTAAATTTATTAGTGGGCATAAGCATACTTAAATTTGTATGTTTTCAGAATTTTATTATAGTAGATTACAACTCTATCAGGCAACCATAAGGTAATTAAGCATCCCTTTCTCAAATAACATTGGTTTATTGGAGTCACATCAACTATTAGTGCATGGAACTGTGAAAAATAGGTTATTTCATACTCTGAAATTGCAGTGTTTGACTTTTTTTATAGGTACTGTTGAGGGATAATATTTTAATTTCAGTTTTAAGAATATGTAATTAAAAATATTTTCATATAGTTAATCCAAAGTGTCCTTCGTTGAGCTCTATATTCTTCATGTGTTGTCAATCTCAGATGTATAAAATGACAAGAACAAGATTTTATCTTAAGTCTGTATTTCCATTTCTACATCCTATAGATTTATGGATCTTCACTTACTGTTTCTTCAGGTTTGTTATTAAAAACAATAATAAACATCAAAATAAAATTGACTGTGACTGGCACCAGTTGACAAGCCTTTCAAATACTGAGAAAGAGGAACGGAACCTAATTTTAGGTTTTATCCTTTGAAGCTTTTCTTTAGTAGATCAAATAAGCACTCTGGTAGCATTTATTTCTGACATTGTACATGCTAGGTTCATTGGACTGAAGCTCCAGATTAAAACTATATGCTTGATACATTAAACTAATTTGAGAAGGAAAACCATTTACATACCACATCCACAATGTGAGACTATTTTTACTGGACTCTTCACATTTCCTTTTCTTTTCACCTGTATTTCTTTGACAAGAAGTGTTTAGTAATCATTTATGTACACCAAAAGTATTGTGTAGGTAGTATATAACATATTTCTTGCCTTTCTCAGGTGAAGGCAGCCAATACCTTTTAAATTCAAAGTAAAAAATTTTTCTAACTTGGCCATGGACAACTTTCACCTTAGCTAGCTTTATGATCTGAGAAATTTAAAGGAAACTTTATGTATGACCTTAGCTCGGGATGAAGTTAGGCCATTATGCTTTCAGGCACAGTTAGGCTTTCTTGGACCCTTTCCTTAGGACGTGAATAAAGTCTTTCTGGAGGATGAATTTCTTATTCGACCTTCTGTCAAATGCACTGCATGGCAGACTTATGAAGTGGTTTGAATGACTAACAATGAGAAAGTAGTAGAAAGACAGTAGCAAACTTTATGTGCGTGCGTGTGTGCTTCCGATGCACCTGAATATGTGGCTTGATTGTCCGTATGTGCCATCACTTATTTGGAGCAGAAGTAAAGCATGCTCATTCAGTGGGAGCTCCAGAAGAAGATGTCTCAGGGGAGGTTCAAAATACCTGCTGAAGTTTTCATATGAAGAGAAATAAAATAAACCTATTACTGTGTTTTGTGATAATGGTGTGGGAAAGGGCTTTAGAAAACCTGTTTCTTCTGTCACCCTCACTGTAGATGTCAGAGCTGATAGCTCTTGTTCCTGTTCCCCTCTTTGTATGTACCTTCAGGCCTGAGATCGCAGGAGTGACATCTCCAGAGAGTAAAGTTGATCTTACTTATCTGCAAGTTAAACTGCTATCAGACCTTCTTCGTTGTATTCCACTACTTAATTTATTTGAGCTGTTGCTGCGATACGTGTGCATTTTCAGAAACTGAGTCAAAACAGACTACGCTTTTCTACTTTTAAAATAGGAATACAATCTTAATTATTACCCATGCTTTTAGCTTCACTCTTGCTAGCCATCTTTCTGTGGTTTTTTTTTCTGTCCTTTAGTAACCTTAGACTCTATGTTGTCATATTGCAACACTTAGTTTTGTGGTACTATTTATAAAATAGTATGCTCAATCAGAGAGGTTCTTTTCAGAGCATTCTGAATAATCCCAAAGCTTGTGAAGCAACAATAATGCAAACCATTCAATTGAAAAGCTTTTTAATGTTGAGCTTTCAGTGTCTGTGCAATAAGAGAACATCTATAAAGATGTAGATTATTTTTGAGGTGAAAGTCTGCATCTTCAAAAGAGCTATCAACAGAATTAGGTGCTGAACTCTTTTGAAGTTGCTTTCGAATTTCCAGATTAATTTTGTTTACTCCTGTGTAGTCAGTCATCTAAGTACAAGTGGAATATTAAATCAGGAGGACTCACCCTTTCCAAAATGTGTATTCATGGCCTTAGACAATCTGGAAGGAGTTCAGAGGGTTTTATCATCCCTTTCATCCTAGGGTGCTCCTTTTTCTCCATGGAAATGGGTCACAGCTTAATGGCTGTTTGCTGCATCAACATTATAAAAAAAGGTTCAGTAGTGTTAAGGTGTTGGCAGGTAAGACAATCCAATGGCACTAAGGATGGTGATGTAAACTGTGGAGCTTCTATTCCTTTATTTTTATTGACTTCTGTGCTCTTAGCTCAGAATGTGGATTGGTTGGATAAAAAAATCCAGCCACAGAAAGGTGTTCGGAGGCTTTGTGGGTTTAGACAATGCAGTAGGCAACTGAAGAGTACTATAATACATAAACACCAGAATCTATGTCCCTCGTTCCTGAAGGAGATTCTTCTATTACACAAAATCATCCTTGTGTTAAGTTGCCATGAAAATTTCAGGCACTAACCTTATAATCTTTTATACTTTAAAATCTCAGCTCTTTTTTTATTATTTTAGACTATCAGGCTGAATGCTTTATTAGCAGATTGAATACCTTGGAGTATGAAGGTTGTCCCAAATGGAGATTTTTCTGAAAGCAGGAGAACTTTCAGAAGGCTCTAAGATGCGCAGAACGTTATGCACAGCATGCAGCCCTGGATGCTCACAGTGAACTGGCAACGTTAATTTATTTTTTGACCGACATTTTAATCCAAAGTAACAATGGCTCGTAACATCCAGCCAAAAATTGCTTACATCTTTAACTCCTGGTGCAATAAAAGTTAGATCCTAGTTACAATGGGCAGAAAAATATGGTGTCGTTATTCATTACAAAAGGAGAGATTTTTGTTCCACTACCTGTTAGGCTAATTGGACAGTCAGAATACATATTTGCCTGAATTTTGAAACAGCATACGAAACTAAGATTTCACAGTACTGATATGGTAGCAAGTATTTTCCTCATCTGGATACCTGCCAATGAAACTAGATTTTTTTTTTTTTAAAGGAGGAAAAAGGTGAATTTGAAGTACTTGACCAAAAGACAACAAACTCCATTTTGTTTCTTAATAGAAGCAATAGACCAGGGTTTAAGGGGCTTGAGTGGTAGAACTGGCCATTTAACTAAAGACAGGAGATAAGAGAATTCTGCTTAGAGAATTTCTCTGCCCTCAGTCATTCTAATGACCCCCAAAAAAAATCAGTGACAGGAAAAAGCTATTAATTAGAAGGGTATGGAAGCACACTGAGCAATCGATTCTGTTTAAGTCTTCTCATCTTAAAACAGGCAGAGATTAGAGGGATCTTTATGTGACGTGTTAAGGAAATGCAGTATATAGTTCATTAAAATCAGTAGTCTCTGATGATACTGAAAAAGTGACAGGGCAGGAATACTGAATGACTACTACACTAAATCTCTCCACACCAAAACCACATCTCATGTTTTGAGTAGCTGTATTTCATTCTTACTTATCCAGGCACTAGCTCTCTATTTTCTCTTAGCCTGTCACTTGTCTCTCCCCTCACTGCCCTGCAAAATAATATCTCCCTGTGACGTTATGAAGTACTGTCTCACCTGCGAAATGATCTAGACTTAGCAACTTAGTGGCAACATATTCTGGGTATATTTGTAACACCCAGGAAGTCTTCTCCTCCTCATATACTTTGCTAGCTGAGGTCTTGCAAGTATTTACGTTATTCATAACCTTGATAGGCTGCTCTGCCTTTTACTGCTGTTTTCATTAAAACACATCTCTCAAACAACCATTACCAAAGAAATAAGTCTGTTTAACTGTTTTTTCCCCTGAATAAAATACTGAAGATTATTTTTTTATTTTCTTCTGTACAGAATGTTGAAAATAATGAAATTTAAATCTCAATTATCCTGATTTGCAAAGTGGGCCAGCTTAGGAAATCATACATTAGAAAACATGCTTTGGATCATTAGCTTTTGTTGTTCATTGCCACATCTGAACATGTTGAGAAAGAACTAGAAATACACAGTGGTGTATCATTTATGGCAATCATTTTTCAAATTGTCTCGTAAGCATAACTGGCTGCTTTTCTCATAATTCAACAGACTGCAACAACTGACTTAATTTCTCCCAAAATGGAAGTCTCTGTCCCTCTTTGTTATAGCTAAGAGGGGAATGATGCTCAAAAATTGTTCAGTGACCCAATCACCCACTGCCAGGTGTGCTGTGAATACATGCAGTACATTCACTAACAGAGATTGCCAGCATGTTCTTCAGTGTTTTGCTAGTGTGCTGCCGCCTTTGCTATCAAAAATGGCAGATTGTGGAAAGATCGTCCCTCCCTGACAAACAATTAAACCCCCCTCTCAACCCAGTAGCTGGTGGGAAATTTTGGATGACTATTCCTTTAGCAGCAGAGAAAAATAGGAGAAACTGGTACTGAGTTTTGATTGTTTTGTTGTTTTGTTGTTTTTTTTTTTTCCCAGAATAAATATTAGTCTTGTTGACAATTGGAAATGAAAAATTATTTCAAACTAGTCAAAAGCACAATCAAGATATTAAGAAACCACATTTTGCCTGAATGTTTCCTTGGGCTACTCATAAGTAAAAACTACTGAATATAGAGAATGTGTGGAACTACTACAAGTGGCTGCAATGTGGTCATGGAGCAGAGACTGAATGTGATCACTGCAGAGAGCATGACACAGAAAGTTACAGAGAGTACAGAAGGCTTGAATTTGCCTGAATCCAGTAAATTTTGGAATCTTTGTATCCAGCAACTTGATTCAGTTTGGTCTGATTAGTTTATTTTGCATTTTAGTTGTCACTGTTCCAATTCAGTTCACTACCTGGTTACTCTCCAACTCTAATGTGGAAATGACTGAGAGAGGGATTTAAATTTAGTGGTTAGTTTGTGATTTAGTGGATTCAACATAATTAACTGTGAGGGAAGTAGAAAAAGGCAGCTGAATAAGTGAACTGAAAGAGTGAAAAGTTAAATCCTATTGATGTGTTAAGTAACATGACAGAAAGATAGCTTTTCATCTCCAAGTGCAGAACAGCACTTTCTTTTGAAGCTAACGTGTCATCAGAAAGATTCACCTGCTACAGAAGGATATTAAGGAACCTTGATGATCTTTTTCAAAAAGCAGTTGCTGTTCTCATCCTTGAAATGCATTCTCTGTGGGTACATAACAACTGTTCAGTTTCTCTTCAACACCGCCTTCACAGGAGCAGTCTTATTCATAAAGATTACCAGAGAAAAAGCATGGAGTGAGGACAGAACAAAAACAAGAATATCGTCGTCATCATCAACAACAATATATGCATTTAAACATGATAGGAAAGTGCTACCTCTTGTACCATCGTCACCTTCAATGCACCAAAAGAGAGCACTAAGAAGAAAAGATCAAAGTATTGTCTCCCTAAACACACTTCTTTCAGACACCTACAACTCTGGTGAACCACTAGATGTTGCAAATAGAAAATTAAATGTGAGACCAATACCTTCAGTTCCCAAACCCTAAGACTGACACAACAACTACAGGTTTCCCTCAGGGAGGTATATTTCTTCAGAGCTCTTTATCCTGTGTTGAAGTTAAAATGTCCCTGGGGATGTTTCCTGTAAGACCAGGCAATGCTGTACATGGAAAGACTGAAAGATATAGTGACACGTTCATGTGAAAGCTATTACTCTGCCATCCTGCAGAAACCTCTTTTTAGACTCTCTTTGTTTTTGCTTTCTACAGAGAACAGCCTGAAAGGAAAATTCCCACCATCCTCTTTTCCTTATGCATAGTATGTCTCACCTAAACCAAAAGCCTTGCTTCTGCAAGCACTTCAGTGTGTGTTTCAGTGGAGATCGTATCGGACTTAAGCTTGTGCCTAACACAAGCAGAGCAGGAATCTAATAATTTCATATAGCAGCTTGTACTTTTGGTGCTTCTCCCTGTTGGACTGATTTTTTTTTCCTCTTGGGAAGATGTAACTGTTGGTCCAGGCTCACTCTATAGAGAGAATAATACTCCAGGCCAACAAATGAGATACAGAAAGAAGAAGAGAGGATCTTGAAGGCAGAGAAAAATTGAAGGAGCTGTCCTTGTTCAAAGTACTTCTGTTTCATTGCAAGATTATTGAAGGAAACAAAAGTTACTGCAAGATCATGAGCAAGGTAAAAAATTGAAAAAAATAGATGGATTCAAGACGTTTCTTGTGGTTATATTCATATCTTCTCAGTCACTCACCCAGTCACCGGAAAGGTCTCTTGCCTTTCTGTCTCCATGTTTTCACACACACCATTTCAATGCTCAGATATTTTCATACCCCTAAATCATGGCAAGAGAAGCAGTGTCAGGCAGCATTGTATGGTGCACTTTTAGCGTCTTTGAAAGCCAGGCAACCCTAGCTTGACTGTTCCTGATAACTGCAGTCCCCAAGAAGCATACACAGAGGGTTTCTGACTTGAAGCACTCTTAACCCTGACTAAGCTGTTCCTCAGAAACAATAACCTTTAAATTGTGCAAATGCCATCTACTGAATTGCCTGCAATATATTTTCTTTCAGTCAAAGAATTTGTCCAATCAGAGAAACTGCCCTCAAACTCCTCTTGGTTATCACACTGCAACGATGTGTGCTTAAAAAGCTAAGTCGTTCATCTTTTTGTAATAGGTGCTAAAACATTCTCTGCTGTGAGTGCTAGACTTAGAAGCCCTAAGAAGTTTTCAGCAGAAAATCCTTTTCCTTATTGAAACCGGCACAGCATTGGCCTTGATCTACTTCTCTGCCATCATATAAGTACTATATGACAGTTTTTCATGTAATTTACATGTTATTCTGGAGATGTATTCTGGGAAGTCATGCTAATTTCTTCTGTGTCAAAAATAAGTGTGTATTAAAAGGCTGTACAGCCAAAAACTGAAGCCAATTTTTTTTAGAAAAACAATTCTAGCAACTTCAGTTACATGCCACAGCATCTTGCATTCAGTGTTTATTTAAAATGTGTTGAAAATTACTCATTATTACCCACCATTTGTGTGAAATATTGATTCTGATTTTATATCTCACCAAAAATAGAGAACAGCAAGCTTAAGTGCAACTCCTACAAGAAAGCTTTTCCACTTGTTACTGCAATTGTCCAAAAACTGTAATTTGAATGCAGTAACAGCTAACTAGTATTAAAAGATTAAAACATGAGAAAAAAAAAATCAAAATAAGTACTTAGTCTGTAAAACCTATACACTACACAGATTGCAGTGCTATTGTACATTTCCCTACAAGGAAGGACTTCTGTTCCTCTACCTCATATTACTGTGTCTTCTCATGCAGTCCTTGAATAAAATGGACCTTGTAGGGTATGCCAGTTAGGGCATACCCTAAGTGGAGGTTGTTGAGAGAAAATAATTTGTACAGGCTAACATCTTCCTTATATTTATAGTGTAACAGCATCTTCCTTATATTTATAGTAACAAATAGGATCTACTGTGTTGCAAACATTATTTAAAAACTGACTTTGATACAGAGACTAACATGTTTTGATAAGACTGAGCATTCCAAATACAAAATATTTCATATTCAGAATACTGCACAGATGTGTCTTTTTCTGCAGTCATAACTAAAGGTTGTTGAAACGCTAATTGAATTGTACTGGTCTATAAATGGTTATGTTATCTGTCACAGGTACTTTATTTAAATAATAAATAATATGAAGCCAACTCGATAATAACGTATAAAATATTTTATTCTTAGTTGTTTCAGAATGCTATTTAGAGGACAGCATATCAGAAAGTTATGAAGCTGCACCCTTCCTGCAAGGATAAGGCAAGTCCTGCTTCTCTCTTGCTTTGTGTTTTTATGGTGTCATGCTGGAGATGAGGTGATGTATCAGAGCCAAAGAAGTCAATTTAAGACCTGATTTGCATTTCAACGAGTGACTTTCCACAAGGCACTGTGATGCTCACTATAATACACAGCAGTTCATATTAACAACATATGATGTTGCTGGACCGTAAGTAACTTGTGGTTACAGCAATTACAAATAGATTATGTGAAATGAGGCCATTGTATTATTTATACCTGTGCATTGCATATTGCAGTGCAAAAGTAGGAACACACACATTCCTACAACAAATGTTTTGTTTGTCGGATATACTCAAATTAGACATGCAGGTTTGCACTGTGGCTTTTTGGAGATATACAAATGCCCTGCCATGGCATTTTAATACCACTGAGGCAAATAAAGTTGTACACGTATAACTGTAGGTACTTCTCTCAAATGTCTTGTTCCCTTTTGGAAAGCTGAAATGAATGCCTTGGATCCAAAGAGTGGTCTTGTGGTTTGCTGGAGCACTGTAAGGGATTCCATGATTTCTGGGTATGAGTGATTTAATATTTTCACATATTATGTTTTTTCAATCTGGCCTCTGTTATGTTAAAATGTAATCTCCATTCACTACTCTATATATTCATGGAGTCTCCTTGCACCAAAGCATGAGTTAGGTCAGAGCTCAAAATCTAATTTAGTAGTCTCTCTCTGTCCAAAATGGCACTGCAGACCTGGCATTCAAAGAGAAGGTGCTTAGTAAAACCTGGGGCAGATATCAACAAAATATTATGCAAGAATTCTCTTCTTGCTGAGAGTTTTTCCCCATTTGCAAACTTAATTAGGGTGAAGTTACACGTTTGTTCTCAGTTACCCGCCAGATAGTATAGAACTTAAAATGCTGCCAAAAATTTTTTTAATTGCTCCAACAATCATTTGACAATTTTGTGAAGTGGGTACCAAGTCTGTGTGACTGTCTGTCACCTTAAGAGTTGCAACACCAAAGAAGGGGAAAATTCAGTTGCAGCCTACGTAGCGATGAGGATATTTCAGTTAGTCCTGCTTAGTAGAAGACAGTCACATCATCTGTGGACTTGGGAAAGATTCATCTTCCCTGCTGATTCAGATGAGTTTCTGGGTTGTTAAACATGCAGAAAGGAGGAAAATTAGAGCTTGGGATCTTAATTTACAATAATAATGAGAAGCACAGTAAATACTGGTCAAGATTACAAGCAGGGACTTTTACAGACTTTCTGTAGTATAGAAGGAAGCTACAGTGATGTAGTGCTAGATCATGAATCTTCTTTGTAGTTAGTCTTATTCATTTTGCAGGTAGGCTGACTTCAGAGAAAGGCTGGCATCTAGCAACACTTCCAGTTCTCTGCAGTCAGAGCTTATATTTTCTTTCACAAAGAAAAGAATTTCAAAAGCAAGCTCCTTTCCAGGCATCAACAGGTAAATCTGAAAGCTGAGTTCAAATCTGTTTGCAGGCTAAAAGCCCCTCTCCTTGGCGAAATCCAGATTGGACAACCCCATATATATATATATAGGATATACAAAAAATGTATTGATCAGTGCTGATGTCTAGGCACTGGTGGCACACAGTGATGTACCACAAAAACATTGCAGTGAAGTCATATCTCCCTAGAAGAACACAGAACCAGTTCTTATGAGTAACTTCAGCATTCATTTTAAATGATGTGGAAATCAAATTCTAAAATCACATTACTGGTATACATTGCCCCACAGTTCACAGAGTTGTGAGTAATAAAATGCCTATCACCCAAAATATTAACTCATTTCTATTACTTGCTAAGAAAATTATTTACTTTACCTCTGGTCACAGAAATATTTGTCATGATATAAAATATAAAATGTAAATTTTTCTGCTTTTTGATTTTGGTAACTTAGATTGTCAGATAGATATGCAGTTTGAAAGTTAGTAAACACACACATAGTGAACAAACTGATGCCACTTTGGCAATAAGCTGGACTTACTGTCTGTTTCTTGAAAAAGTATGCCTTTCAAAACATTGTTTAAAAGCAAATGAACTTAGAAGTCAAAAAACTTACTGATTGGGGTTAATCAGGACCACAGCACTTCTTGTCTCTCTGTGATGCTCCAATTACCTGGAGTAAGTCACAGTGCTGTTTTTTCTCATTTCAAAACCATTGCTAGTAAACCCTATCAGAGACTCCAAATCCTCCTACCTTAAGGTTTATTTTTTTTACATTATCTGTAACATGTTTTCAGTCACATGAATTAATTTACATTAAGTAATACTACTTATATATTTTAAAATATATGAATATGATAAAGCCTTGGGTGACACAGTACTTTTAGCCAGGACGAACAAAAACCAAAATGCAACTCATGGAGCAGGGTATTCCTTCCTACTCATAAATATGGCAAATAGGATATCACTGTCTTCTGCCTATTTGCTGTAGCTCTTCCTTCCTTCCTTCTTTGCAAATTACTGTTAAACACAAATTCTGACACAGAATTAAAGCTGCTTTGTAGCTCCACTTAGGTGAGTAGAATACGCAAAAAAATCTCTTTGCAGAAGTTACAGTCAACATAATAATCCTCTTTTGGCAAAAGCTTTTCCTTGTAGGTCTTTATAAGTGTCCAGGCCTGCTGGGATTCTCCTTCTCTGGAGATAATCAATCTACTGGATCAGAGCTCTGCAGAAGGGCTGTGTCTCTGAATTCTTGGCAAGGGTGTGGGGAAGTTGAATGACTAAATTTCTCTCCAGAAGTCAGAACATGAATGTAATAATTTTTACGGGTAATAGTTTCATGGACCGATGGTATGTATCAGACTCCTTATGTGGGACATTCCGTACTGGCTAGTACTTTCAGCCTCAAATGACACAAAATTAATTTTTAATATCTACTCCTAAAGCTACGGTACTAAATACAGAAAACTTTACTAAACATCTCTTGAAACGTCTGTCATGTTTCGTATAGTTCTAATCATCTGTGTAGAGCTTCCATTCCTGCCAGTGGTAAGATAATCACAGAATGCAACAGCTACTTCTTATTTGACAACAGATTACTGACTGCAAGTATTTCAGGCCAAGCCAAACTAAGAAGAAAACCCTCAACATACTAACTGTATTTTTCTTTGATATCAATAGCATGTGATGCTACTTACCCTGCCTGCTAAAACTTACAAATTCAGTGAGGTTCATTGTGTAAAAATAGTAAAAAATCTGCTCTTCATCAATTACTTTTTATGTGGAGTTTTTAGTAATAGTACTTCTCATTCCAAACTAGAATAATAATAATAATAGAAAAAAATAATGCTATATGGATTCTCAAATCTCTGAACAATAACAGCAGTAATAAAATTTTAGTTGACCTTACTTTAATACTTTCATATGACATACCTGTTGCCAAATTATCAATGGATGGTATATTTAATGCAATAACTACACATAACTTATGCAAAACTCTGAACTTCCCTCTAATTATCAATACTGGGTCTGTAAAATATTTGTATATTGATCCTTCATCCAAATTTCATAAGTAGTTCTTCACATAGCTTTACAATAGTGAGGAGTAATGATTTGTTGGAAAGCATCCAGAATTGGTGATGCTTTTAAAAACTTATACATTTGTTACGGTGCAAACTTGGCCAAAGTGTTAAAAGGCAATATGAACATTAGCTCTGCATTATTCTCACCATTTAGAATTCATACTAATATGATTAACCTTCAGTTGCTAGCTCTAATGTGGTCTGTTTTCAAGTTTATTTTTGCTATTACAGTGATAACAGGTACTAGACTAATCTGTAGACCAATTTTGGGGGCTATTTTGAACAGAAAAGATAAGAATTGAATCAGCAGAAATGGCTGATTATGCTCCACTACCTCTCTTTCTTCATATTCCTGCATGTAAGGGGGAAGATACCGGCTCAATGAAGTCAAAAAGCATAGAGGATGGATAAGGCACTGTGATGGAGTGGCATTTTGTTCAGCACATTAGCAGCTCTTTCTCTCAGGAACGTATCTTCTCAGGAACATATTTGCTGGAAACTCAGATCCCTAAACACTATAGATTTGCCTGGTGTTTTTTATTTTTGTCAGTGTTTGTGCCCTTCTAACTCTGGCAACATCAAACATTTGGTTTGCAGCTGACTGTTTTCCTCTTTGCGAGCCTTTACTCTCGGTTATTTGTTCCTCCACTCCTACTGGGAAAAAAATGTACAGTCTAAATGTAGCACATTTGCTGCATTTTCAATTACCTCAAAGCAGCTCTACTTCCCATGTGGTTCCAGAGGAGCTGAAAAGCCCTGTATTTCCCTAAAGCTCATATTACAAATGTTCAAGTTCAACTTTGTATTACTTCTTTGGGGCAAATCCTCTCTTAGTCATTTGTTTACAAACATAATGAAATTATTAATATCACTGAAACCATGGATTACTGTGACTAACTTGTGTGAACACTTTTCACTAAACCTATGTGGAACTGAAATTAACATGAATCTGTATGGACAAGCTAAAAATGTGTGTTGAAACAAACAAACAAAAAAATTGCTGTGTCTTCCCTTATTTTGAAGATTAAAACTTTGAAGAATTTTTCACAAGGTTTGGTCTTTATTAAAGCCAGATAATGCACTCAATCTGGAATATATATTCATTTATACTGTGTAAAGAGAAACTCGTAAGTGTTCATCTGTTCTCTGTAGTAGAAGACAGAAGACTTACAGGCACTCCAGAGAGGCGACAACATCAATATTCACTCACCACCTTTTACAGAGAGGTATTTCTGTTGTCTGTATTCATCTACTTTAGCTGCAGGTCTCCTTTGCAGTTCTAGACCTTCCAGATTCCTTAACAAGGAAGAAAAGGGTAATAAATTACCTTTATTGAGAGCAACAAAACAGCTGTCTGTCAAGCTGCTCCATCTTGAATGCTGGTGGGATCAATCTGGGAGAGTCATGTTACCAAGTGCATGAGGATTATGAAATAGTATATTTACATAGAGCAGGCAAACTAAAGTTACACCATAAATATAAATTCTGTCATTTTTTTGTCTTCTAAGCATTAGACTTTCTAATGCTGTGTTCACTTTAACAGTGTTTAGTGTGTAATTTCCTGTTTCATTTTTAAAAAGAAAACTGAAAAAAATGCTAGAAATTCTATGAAAATTTTATGATCATATTGAAGGCCATCTGTTATCTGTAGATGCTCACCAGCTGAGCTGCTACCATAACTGAGATCAGTGGTAGGTTATTCTCTGCCACTGAAGAAGCAAGCACTTTCCTCACAGTTTTTACTGGAGGGACCTGGGAATCCTCAATGTCTGACTTTGCTCCCCACATCCTGCTGTCATTTTCTTCCTTCTCCAGCCTGTATTTCCACTTAATTTGCTGAGCCTGCTGTCCCCCTCATACCCAACTTCTTGGAAATAAAAAACAAAAAAAACCCCAGACCCTCCACCCACATTTTGTAACAGTCAGACTTCTGCCTGGTTTTCTTTCTGTTTCTCCTACCACTGCATTTGCCTACTTTCTGTGCATCCTCTTCAACTCTATGTCTGCCCAGTCCTGCCCCTTCCCTACTCTTGTTCTCAGCCTGTTTCTTTTTGCCTTATCCTGATATTTCCAATGCCTTGTTCCTCCTTGTATTGCTTACTTCAGTTTCTCTCTTCGAGTCTTCTCATACCCTCCCTGCCCTTGGGGACAGCCCTGGGGCAAGCCACTCTGATTATCTTAACTTGGTACTTAGGAACATGGTTCATTGGTGGGCTTCTCAGTGTTATGTTTATGGTTGGACTCCATGGTCTTAAGAGTCTTCTCCAACCTAAGTGATCCTACAAACCTATTCTATAATTCTGTGATTCTTCCCATACCAGCTCCCAGCAAGGGCAATCTCCAAGACCTTACCTCCAGGATGCACTGTCAGTTCTCTTTTCTTGGCCAGGCACTGGAATTTCAACAGAAAAGGGATCCCAGCTTCTCTTTCGCAGTGCTTTGTGGTGTAGTTTTCCCAGAATTAAAAAAAATAATAAATAAATAAAAAAATTGGCCCACAGCAGACAACAGTGTTTCAGCACAAGTTGCTATTTTTTTTTTTCTAGATTTTATACAGCTTAAAAAGTCTTGTAACAAGGTATCTTGGGCAGACTTGCTAAGGAAAGGTGGCACCTGAAGGACCTACATTGTGAGTTATCTGGAGACTTTGTGTCCTTCCAGTGGTACTGAGCAACTGCAGACCAGTATTTGTTTAAGTGAGGTGTGTAGTGCTTTTTATATCAGTGCAACAGTGTAAAGCTGCCGAGATCTTAGCTGTAGATTCATCTAGATAAAGATAAGTCTGTCTTGATAATAATAACCTAGGAGTAAGTTCAGCATGTTTCGACTCATTACAGGTACTTTAATAGGAGCAGATGCTTTTCCATGGTCTTGTGTGCAGCTTCAATAATGAAACCGAAAACAAACTATGGTACAAGAACATCTTGGTGAAAACTGTCAAACTACCAGACCTTACTGAACATAACAACATAACATAATATAACATAAGCTGCCAGACATAACTGACCAAATTTTACTGGACATAACAAAATTTTAGTGCATGTCTCAGGCAAATGAGTATATCTCAATGGATGGACCATAATGAAGTTTGGTGCTGTAATTAAGACCTGATCCCAATGGGGCTGCTCCTGTAGACTTAAAAGAAATTAAATCTATCCTTTACTTCAGGATTATTTGTTCAGTGTCATTTCTAAAAGAGGCTATAGTGGGTACAGGTAGGAAACCCAACTGACAATCAGGTGTGAGTGACATCTTCCCTCAGGAGCCTTTGGAAAAAATAATAGTGACTCTGTGTAAGTGTGTGTGTTTGTGTAATTTGTCTATTAGTTAAACTTTAAACTATGGAAATACTTACAAGTCCTTGTACTTACCAAGAGTATGAATCGTTAGAGCACATTTACTAAGGGTATTTTCTATAGTAATTTTAATCTTTAATTAACATAAATGCATACAGAATCAAATAAAACAGGATTAAATTCATCATCATAATTGCACTGATGTATTTAGGTCCTAAACTGAGTTTTGTGTTTTTTTCCTACCTCCTAAATTTCTAGTCTTTTTTCCTATGCAATAGCTGCACGCATCAACTCACAATAGTAGCAGCCCTGATGCTTAAAGGGCAAAAATACAAGTTGAATAACTAAAACAAAAGACACTTTTGCATAAAGCAGGGCAGTGCTTATTGTAATTACCAGGTCATTTCTTTCTGCCTAATGAGAAGAGAGTGATTACTAGGCATTTGTGTAAATGCTTAATGATCATTAATGTTTTGTCTGCTAGCTGCCACCATTACTCCTCTCAACATTCACTTAAAAATAATGAGTTCACATAACTCAGCTGGTCAACCACAAACTGAAAATAATAAAAGGGTCATACTTTTTCAAACAATAAAAGTACTAAGGACTTTCAGCTTAATAATTAAGCAAATACCTACAAATAATATATCTTTTACTCTGTGTACAGATATATATATATTTGTAGGAGTGTCTATAAGGGCTTTTTTTTCAATTTTGAAAAAAAAAAAATTAGTCATATCCATACTCCCCTTTGGAGAAAGTATTTTGTTCAGAAAAAGTCTTACAGAATCAATTATCATGTAAATTGTAGATATTCTAAGCTAAAAATAATTTTAGCCTGACTGTTGCTTTAGCTTTTAGCACAGAACCAGAAGGATTATATATTATATTCATTATATAAATAGTAAAGTTTTAAAATATTAAATAACTCTTCCTTCTTTGCATTTAATTCATCAGCATTCTGGTGGAAGGGTGTGTTGCTGTCCCCTGTGCCTGATTATGGGCTAATGTCTGCAGTAGGATGGGAGCTGCTCTCAGTTGCTCTGGTTCCGAGCTGCCCTGGGATCCAGCAGCCAAACCCACAGCGGAAGGAATTCCCTTAGAATCTGGCCAAGGTACATGGAAACTGGGGCTTTTTTGTGGTGAAATACCCAGTTGTTGCTAGGTTTTGACCTCCAGTTTGTATTAATAGGAAAACATTCGTTTAAATGTCCCACCAAAGCTTAGAAATACAGACACTTTTAACATAGGTATTAGCAAGCCTATAACCAAATATTTTCTTACACTATGTTTTCTTTCACCATGATTTTTTTTTCAATATTTTGAAAATATTCAAAATATATTCAATATTTTTCAATATTTGAAGCTATGAAAAACTAACAAAGCCAGCAAGTAGACTTCTCTCTGCTGACTTCAATGGACTTCATATCAGGAGATGTTCAGTTAATTTAAGGGCTTGCATTTGTTTCTTTTCATTTTAGATGGTGATGCTCCATCTCCTTCTCTGGAGACCATCTAGTCCAACCACCCTGCCTAAGTATGTCCACCCAGAGCAGGTTGCACAGGGATGTGTCTGGCCAGGTTTTGAATGTCTCCAGAGATGAAGACTATACCACCTCTCTGGGCAGCCTGTTCCAGTGCTCTGTCACCCTCAAAGTAAAGAAGTTCCTCCTCATGTTTAGGTGGAACTGGGCACCACTGAAAGAAGACTGGCCCCATCTTCTTGACACCCACCCTTCAAGTATTTATAGGCATTGATCAGATCCCCCCTAAAGACTCCCTGCAAAGTGAGGCAGATGTATTAGAAGAGATGTGCAATGTTAAAATGAATGTACACATTTTGAAACAACTGAATTGGAAAATGTGTTCTTCTCTTTATCTGCCAGGTTAGGAGCTCAGTAGTCAGCTTCCCTTCCTGCTGCTGATTCTGCACAGACTGGAAGTTGTCTTACCTTCGTGCTCTCTAAAAGTACTTTATTGCAATCCCCTGTTTCTCAGGTTGTCCATGACTGCAAATTTCTGTCTATTCTTCTTTCTACACAAAACCACTAATCTAATTTCAAAGGCCGTTGTGAATTTGTGCTTTGTCAGAGATTTTCAAACACCTGTCTTAGAGACACTACTTGGAATACCACCATGTATGCAACCTATGCACAGTCCTGCAGGTGTTCCGTGAACACCTTTTCTCAACCTTCTCAGGGATACCACTTTTCCCATTGCCCTGGGCTGCACATGTGTCAAGTTTTCCAAAGTTTTTGTGCTAGGTGTATCTCATCTGTGCCTTGTTTCCACCTGAGACAGAGCCCTCATCTGCCTGCGCCTTCCCGCGCCCATACTACTCCCTCTCTGATATCGTGTTTAGACATCTGACACTCTCAATTCTACAGAGAGTGAGGCAGATGAGATAAGCAGAGGCTGAGAACGCTGCCATGACGTTATCAAGATGAACCCCCTGGCCAATTTCTTGGGCATCAGACTACTTAGTAGCACCAGTCTCAAACTAGCAGCTCTCCAGCACATCAGCAGCTTGACTTACAAGCTGGCAGTTGCTGCAGGCTTCCTTAGGCTGCACTGGTGTGCTACAAAACCTTTGCCAGGCTTCTGCTGGAAGTAAGTATGAGTGGGTGGAGGCTATCTTCTGCTTCTGTCTTCTGCTCGTCTGTCTTCCCTGAAGGGAAGCCAGGATACCAGGCTGCAGCTGTTACTTCTTTTGTCTCCTTCAGAGGAGCTTACTTTAATCAATTAACAACACAGAAAGATCCCCTTGTCACCTGGAAAATTTAGTCATAATGGTTTTAGGCACAAATAACAAATTTTAGCTCAAAATTCCTCATTATTTAACTTCACATTGTTGTTAAGAGGCAAAATATCTTTTTTTTTTCAGTCTACATTATGCTTTACTGATCAAGGCAAAGAGGTTAGTTCTTCACTGTCTGTGGCAAATATCCTTCCTCTCTGCACCTCCTTCTTTAAAAACCGCTACTTTTTAAAATTTATGTAGCATACTACTTCCTGATCACTTAGACCTGCATCATTCTTGTGCCTGAGCCAATAACTCTTTCTCTGCCAGCAAGTTAAACCTCTTCTAGGACAGGGAGTTTTCCTTCATGAATTATCACATAAAAATACAAGTATATTTATGGTAGTCAGTAAATAATAATTCTAAAAAATTAGCACTGGACTGTTGATATCTCATTTATGTGATTAGAGAAAAAAATAGGACAATATAAATATATTACATAAACTCAGTGTCATGTTGTTTTCCTAATGTGTGTTATATATGCCAAGGTGTTTCATAACCTTCACAATACTGCTGAAGTAATGACATAGATTCTGCTATGGTTTCTACTGCAGAGGAAATTGCTGGTGCAAAAGCACCATCTGAGGAACCAGTAGTAACAGCTTCACCACAAGCTGAGTGCCATTGGTACGTAACATTCAAATGGTGCAAGAGAGTTTTCACAATAAAGGATTCTTTTCAGTACAGAAAAGATGTCCTGAGGCACTTCTCTTGCTATTGACTGCATGCCTGTACTTCTGGTTTCTTAGATATATTAAAAATGGTGCCTGCATTCTCTTTTGCTAGAAGAAAATATAAAATCTCCACCAATTACTTCCTTCTTTTTTAAATTCCAAAAGTAAGAAGAAATTACTCATAATCAGTTAGACAATGTGGGAAGACAAACATGGGAAAAGACTTGCTTGTTAAACATGTTAGCTGCCTATAAAATGATCTCTCCAATCTGTGCTTCGACTAGGTTCTTACTCTCACGTATTTCTGCACAATGAAATTTTATTGCTTTTACCTAATCTGAGTTCACAGCCAGAGTGTTCTCTACTTCCCAGGATGTTTGGTGCACAACCTACGGCCAGCAATTCTTACTGTGGTTGGTTGAAACAAACTATTCCCCCAAACTTTTCACTTTGTGTACTAGATCATTACATTTATAGCTCATTCTGAGCTCAAATGTATTTCCTTCATTTGGCCCACTATCAATTGCGGTATGGGTAAGCATCAGACCACAGTTTATCTTCTCTGAGGCAAAAAAAAAACCTCCTTCTAACACAAAAGAGCTGCAAGTGGTTAATCTCTGATGTGTCCTGGTCCTGCAAAGCTGCACAGATGGATCTACCAGCCTTGGTCCTAGAGCTGCCCCAGTAGCACACAGCTGACACCTGCAGACATGAGGTGTAGGACTTCGCATTCACAGTAAGGTTTCCTCAAATACTGCTCTACAAAACCTCTAAATTAAAGATGCCCTGTGTCTATAAAAGAGCTGCTGAAATCAGGTTTTCAAAGATTATAAATTGTTCAAAAATGAAACAGTGTTTGTGTTCCAGAGTTCATAGTACAATATGCAGACACCCTTTTTCATCCTTGGTGAAAACCCTCAAGAAATCACATATCCTGCTATGGTAGGAGAGCAACTGCACTGTACTGCTCTAGATTTACAGTAGATTTCTTTCTAAAAAGTCTATTTGCCCTTCTCTGTGCCTGTTCAAATGCTGTGTTCAAGAAGTGGATGCCTCTGTTGTGCCTCTGTTGTGTCTGTGCCTCTGTTGACACTAAATCAAATCTTCATGTGGCACAAGCTGCTTCAGATTAAATAAATTTCATTTGGAGTCACTAAATTAATTTGAAAAGGCGTTTGCATGAATAGAAACAAGAGACTCAGAATGTGATGCAGCAAGTCCTCCTGTGGACCTAAGGACACTCCTGCTTGCTGAAATGACTTCCTGCTGAGCGTTGTACCAAGCAACCTCTCTACCCAGCTTCCAGAACTTGAAGGGCATCTGTCTGAACTATTGACTGCCCAGCACAAACCTTTCATTCTGAGGTCTCTGACTTTTCCAAGCTGAAATGGGCTGAGAGACAGGTTTTATGTTTGGCTGACAAGAAGCAGTCATTCCAAGCAAGTTCTTGACTGCCAGAGGAAGTCAACTAATTTTTAACTGGTTCTAAGTTGGTATTTGTACATCACCGCACATAAAATCTAATGGATGTGCATACACTGAAAGTCCATTTACCTCTATTGCACAGACACGAGGCATCTCTACTTGTGCCCCCTGAGATGGCTGGAAGTCCTGCAGACATGGTTGATGCAGTGCAGAGCCAAGGCTAACAGGCTCCACTTCTTGGAAAAGGATTACATCAGCGATGAACAAGATCAAGTCCAACAGGTTTCCAGCAGCTTGATACATGTCCAGTAACTTTTTATTTGCCTAAAAAGGGTTGTATGCATTTACCCTACATTGTGACTTAAGTAATAGTAGCCCATTTCTATTTTCTGCTTCTAAATGTTTATTTAGTTATCCGTATGTTATTTACACCCACACTGTTATTTACACCCACGCCTTTCTTATGAAGTAAGATAGGAAAAAAAATAACTACAAATCAAAAGTATAAGGGGTTTTGTTGTAAAGATATCTTTGTGTGGAGAGTAATAAAAGGTACAGATTGCATAGAAAATTGCTTTGAAGAAAGTGCATGGTCATTTGAAAAAATTGCATGGTCAGAATTTGAAACAGTTGCAGGAAGAAATTCTCCTGCTCTTAAAACTGAGAAACCTATTTCAGACAGCAACTCATCTACATTGATGGTGAGTTTTGCAAGCAGTGCAGGCAACTGACCTCTTACAAAGTAAAATCTTACAGCATGCTGGCACGAAAGCCAGGTTTAGCTGCCCCTAGAGTAGAAATGTTTTGTCTCTACAAACACAAAGATGGTTTTTATAAAAATTATTGTTCCACAAAGTTTACCTATAATGTGGAAAAGGATAAATTGCACAATATAGATCTTTATGTATCTAGTCAAAAATTATATTTGCAAAGTTAAACGTGGGACTCTTCATGCGAAGAAAGTATGCAGCTGATTAAAGTGGAATTTTGATCAGCGGGGAGTACCAGCATTTTAAGAGATGCATTGTTGTTGCTTCTGTATGAGCTTTCTAGAAGAACTCTGATGGGCTGTTTTGTATCCCAGTGAAATCTGTCTATTGCTGAGTTCTTCCAAAACTACCACTGTGTCCTATAAGGTCTAGAAAGCCTAAATGTAGTAATAAATCATATCTACTTCAAAGAATGCATACACTGTAGTGGAAAAACAAAGTGGGTTTTCATTTCCACTGACTGTTGTTGAAAGCTAGAGGTATCATTTCTAACCTACCTAAATTGCTTGGAGATGGTTTATCTGGGAAATTACATTTCCTTATATGGTATCCTTCTATTTTGAAGTTGAAAGATATGATCAAGGGGATGATCTTTAAAAATCAAAAGGCAGCTGACAGCAAGATATTCTCTTTGAGGACATGTTGACTTTGCAACCTGGTCTAAATGACTGAAGTCCAGCATTCTCTCCATGTTTCAATCCCATGCACCCTTACTTGTTTTGTCTCATACAGAGAAACAACTGTGGGGTTTTCTATAGCTATACAGGATTGCGTATCCTAGGATTTTAAATTGAGGCTGTTCTATCAGACCATTACATAACAAGGAGAGATGGAAACCTGCTGATTGAAAGGATTTACAACCCTTTTAGTAGCTAGATTTAAATTAATGTTGAGTGCCAAAACTTTCAAAAAAGTCATATTTGTTGCATTTAAGATGAAAGAAAATGCATTTAAAGTAAGATAATTGGCATGTAATGCATGGAGGATTCTTTTTTCATAGCAGAAGACAAATGATTTCTCAGCATCCACAATGTGGGTTTTTTTCTCTTGTTAAAGTTTTAGAATTCACAGTGAGAGGAACTGGAGTGACTGGGTTTCTTAAATTAACTGTAGAAGAATGTTTGCATCTTCATACACCTACTCAGACGTTTTTCTCGTCTGCTTTGGGGTTCCTTGAAGCAATATTTGATGGAAAAAAGTCAAATAAAAAAAAAAGTGAAATTTACTGTGATTTTTGTCAAAAAAAAAAGGTTTTGCCTTTGTCATATACATTGTCTTGATGAGATAAAAAAAATAGATCTAGTGCATGGGTCAATACTGTCAGTTGCACATGGACAAGTTGATACACAGAAGCTGTGTATCCAGCTGTGTATCAGATGCAAAAAGAAAATTTTGCATCTGGAAGGGAGTAGTAGGAGCTATATTATTTTTAGATTACTCTGGTTTCTCACCTCTCTATGGCTTTCTGGTTTTAGTTCTGTTCTTCTGTGGGTTGCTCCGGAGTTACCAAAGTTAAATGCCACCTCTAACTTGAACATGGAAATATATGGACCATCTGGAACTTGTGGATTTTCATCTGGTGCTTAAGATTTTTAGTCTTAAAAGTTGACAAGAAAATATAAGTGACAACCTTAGCTCTCAGGTAGCATAATTTGAAAACATGTATGTTCTCTCTGCCATTGAAAGCCTTATTTTTCCTATGAAACAAATCCAGTAAAACGAGTGCAAATACATAAAAGTATTTGAGAAAGAATATTTTGCTTTAACTTTAAAATTACAGACTATGGAAAGACTTCTTGATAACTTACTCTACTGTGACATTTCACTTGTTAGCTCTTATCTCAAAGTTTAGATTCAGTTTTGTGAAGTAGCTGGTTTGTTTTCTTTTGTTTTTATGGTACTGTTGTTACACTGTTGATATATTACTCTGCTGCATAACACCTCTCTTTTTGTGTCATTGGACCCATTTCTTAACATTTCCCCGTGAGGTATGATTTGATATCCCAGGAGAATCACATTTTGTTTGCTTAAGCAACCATAATAGTTTAAGTGTACAGAGCAGAAAACCCTGTTTCAGTTCATTATTTTTTTTCATATCTTCTGTTAGAGGATTGAGATTTGTCAAGAAAAATCTCTTTTCATGCTTTTCCTCACACTTTTCCTCTCAGAGCTTCCTACCAGAAATCACTCTAGTCTGCAGATTGAGATTCTTTGTTTTTCTGTTGATATCCTTTCCACCTCCTTGCTGCCCCCTCACCTGAGCAAGTTCAGCTGCTTGCATTACTGAACCAGGCTCCGGAGCGAGTGTAACCTGAAAATACCTTTTTAGCCATTTTACTTTTACCTAGAATCAGTGCCCTAGCCTGGTTCTTCACAATGTTCAGCAAAGATTCTTACAACCTGCTAGCAAACAAAAGTGCTTTTAAATACCTTCTTAGAAATTTTACTATTTCCAATGTGCAGCCTCCTCATATCAATCTATTTGGTAGCGCTCAAACTGAAGATTCACCTCAACAATTCTTTGCATTGTTGAATCTCTCTTGGCTTTGGAGTGGTGCTATGGTAAAAAGGATTAAAAGGCAAAAATAGGATTGGCTGATCATTCTTGCTAATGCAAAAAGACTCAGGAATACATTTTCTAGGAGTCAGTGGCAAGTCATGCAGGTTTTTATGTCCTTCTTCACATTTCAGAATTGTGTATTTCTTCCCAGAGTTCAATAAACTGGCCATACACAGGTGGAGGTGGAGTTTTTCCATCCGGAAGTGTTGGCCTTCAAATGTTTCAATGAAGCCATCTCGAGTTTTTCAGCAAGACCTGAAAACAAGGTTCACAGATTCCTCCATGACTTGTTCAATCTTTCTTCAAGACTGTAATCTTATTCTCTCCTTTTCTTACTGTTATTTAATTCCTCTTATTCCTTTAGCTGTTCCACTGTGCTATGAAGCTTATGTTTATTGTTCTTGGGTACCATTTCTATTCAGAAAGGAGATTTTTATGTTGTGCAAAATAAATGTTTGGAAAAGCCTAAAGGAAGTTTGCTGCTGAAGAATAATCAAGTGGAAAAGACAGCCATAATGTTTTTGTCCCTTCATAGAAATATGGATTTTTCTCAGTTGCTTTTGTTCTCTCCTTTGAATATATTTCTTTGAGCATCTTTCATTACCCATAAATCTCAGGAGGGAAATTTGCTTCTGGATAGGGCTAGGATGTTAGTGAGTTTTTGTGAAAGCTGGACGTGTTCAGACAATTCTCAGAATTTTTATCCATTTGAGCTACTGGAACCAAGGGGAAGGCATATCCATAAGTTTTCTGAGATGATTTTGAGATTGTATCTCCTGTAGGTTCTATATTTGATTTGATTATTCATGGCCTAATTCAGCTATTTAGTACCAGCCTGTTAGACACAGAACATGAACTTCTAACTGTTAAGTCTGAAAATCAAAGAGCATTTCACAGCTTGTTTTAGTCTTGGTCTCAGAGCAAGACTAATGTTATTTTGATTAAAGAAAATTTAAGTTTCTCCTCTTGGACTGATTGGGTTTGCTTGCAGTTCCAAAAGAAACACTTCAGGTCAATCAAAAAAATTTCAGCAAAATAAACTTGAAAATTATTTGAAATAGAAAGAAATACTTCATTTGACATAAAATGGTTCACATGAATTTTGAACATCCTGTTAAAGCACATTTGAAGAGATAAAACTCTTACCCCAAATTAGAAAAATTAACTGCTTCATTTGGAAAATGTTAATTCTTTGCAGACTTCAGAATTGTTGTTCCTTGCAGTGCTAAGTTTTTCCGCCAAACGATTCGAAGAAAGATCATGAATTTTCAAAGGGTTCTTCTGCTCCCAAACTCTCATTTTTGATGAAAAAGTTTTATGAATATCTTTGCTATGCACTTGTCTAATGAACACATCTTCATATATATGAAGTGTATAATGTTATATAACAATCTACAATATGAATATTTTTTGTGACTTAAAATACACGTGTTACAGAGTTAAAAAATAAAACCTTAATGCATTATTATCAGCTTTTAGAAACTGGTTTGTATTATATTTTTTATCTGAAACAACAGACCTCTCTTTAAATTACTTAACTGCCTACATTTTTTTTCTATTCCAATTACCTGCTCAGAGCAAGACCAGTTAGATTAGTCCACTTGAGGCCTGAAATCTGATTATCTCCAAGTAGAATCCAAAGCCTCCTCAGACAACCTCAAATCTGGCACCAGAGTTCATCTCCTCCTGCTGAAAACCCTGTTGACCCAAAATTGGCTAGCATGAGCTTCTGAGTTCATATTTCTACCCCTTGTTTATTGAAAGTGTTCTGCACCAAGGTCCTCCAATAAGGAAACAAGAAATGTCTTAGCTTCATAACACCATATTTAGACATGAGCATAATTATGAAATATTTCACAGTATTAGATGTTTTTCCAACTCACTTGTAAAGCTCAGGTGCTCACTTGCTATGATCCCTTTCTCGTCCTGATTTGTGCTGATTTGTCCCTGCAAGGAAGGGATGATTCTTGGTTCACAAGACATATTTAGTGTAATGAGTTCTTATGATTACCTACCTTTTTGTGATCATCACATAATCTCTAGATGATTTTTCCTTTCCATACCCTAGAGGATGCTGTATCAGAGAGCATGTTGCTTGCATTTACTTCAGAGTCTACAAAAGCTGATAATGTTTCCATCTGCTAGAGTCTGAAAAAATATAGGAATCTTTCAGGGACATAAAAAAATAAAAGCTTTTAGAACCATTTAATTTTCTTTGTAGAATGTCCATGTCCCACAGAATGGATAAAGCAGGCTTCCTCTCTTTGTGCCTCTGACATCAGAAGAATAGGTCTTTCTTCTTTTCAACTATAACATCTTTCTGATTGTGCAACAAAGCTGATATTCCTGTTAGCAAGTGAATATGAGATGCTTAAATGGTAGGCACATGGTAATCAACACTTATATGATCCAATTTACTTTGCTCTTGCCCTGGGATTACCCATCCTTCATGGGTAGCTCTTTCACAACAATATTTTCAAGCATAGAGCATATAATAGATGTTATTGGGATCTGTGTCACTACACAGCCCAGAAGTAGAGAGGGAGTTTAGTGCTGAAAATAAAAGAAGATGGAATCATTCTGACCTCTCTAAGTCGGAGCTGAATAAACATTATATTGCCACTTCAGTCTGGATCAGTACCATTAATGAAGCAATATCTTTTCTGTTAGATGTTTCTCTACCCCACATAGCTTCAGCAGACCACTGCCAGTATACTGACTGATCATCACAGGTAAAATGGGATATTATTTTCATATATGAATGTCTGCTTGATGAGAACTGTCAAAAGAACTGATATTTCTCTTCCTGCAAACAAAAATCTGGGAGTCAAGATCAAGTTGCATATGCAACATTAATTCTGATCTCATCTCCTGAGCCTATATAGGTGACTGTTGGCTTCATGTCAGCAAAGTTCTTTCTGCCTCTAGACAGTCTTGAGCCCAGATCAGATCTACTTCTCTATCCAGACACTTACCCAATGCCTGTGGTAAAATTCTACCCATAATTGCTGTGCTACTTGGCCTCCTGCACAAGGGAGGTACCTCACTTTTCACATTGGACTAATTCTGAATATTCTTCATAATGAAGATATAATCTAGCATGGGATTTTCCTTTGTTTTAAGGACATTGAAAGGTAAGTAAGTGGTGGAAATGACATGCAGTACAGAGAGAGGGAATGAAAGAAGGGGCTTGGAAAGCCGTACGAGATTTTAGAAGGCAGTTTCTCACATTATTCCCTAAGCAGCCTTCAGGAATCTACCTGTGCTACCAGAAAACATCTTTCCAGGACTACAGACCCCCTACTCTGTCTTTCTTCCGAGTACCTAACTCTAGCCTTATACCACGAAGAAACTGTCTTGTCCTCCATTTTTCGCATAAGTACCTAAGATATAGGAAGAATACAAACAGGTTTAACTATCTCATAGGACTCCAGCTGCTCATAAAACACCTCTATTTATGTCACGTTTCAGACCACTGGAAATACATGGTATTAGTGCCACTGGTGCTTATAAGAATGTTAAATTTTCAAGTAAAGAATGCTGATAGTATACTTTTTAACTCAAAGTCAACTCAGTGTTTCAGAATCCCGCTTTCAAAATTTGCAGTAACTACTTAGAATGAAATATGATTTCCCCCTGAAGCTGATTCAGATACACAAGATCCACTGAAAATATATCCCTTAATGAGATACTGAAAGAGTTGGAAGGTTTTCAATAAAGTTCTTTTTCCATAGGAAAATATTATCTTGCTCAGCCTGGATCATTTACGGAAATATATTTGTTTCAACAAAACTCACCTCCAGAATGTTTTGTGATTAAGACATTCACCATGTATAAGATATAGGGGTTTTTTGGTTTTGTTTTGTTGTGTTTTGTTTTTTTTTTTTTCTTTTCTGGAGCTCTTTGCATTCTGATTCAGAAGAACAAGCTAAATGCTAAATCATATGGGGTTGGAAGGGACCTCTGCAGATCATCTAGTCTAACCCCCCTGCCAGAGTATGTCCACCTACAGCAGGTTGCACAGGAACCTGTTCAGGCGGGTTTTGAATGTCTCCAGAGAAGGAAACTCCACCACCTCGCTGGGCAGCCTATTCCAGTGCTCTGCCACTCTTTTTGATGAGATTAAATGCTTGCTTTCTAGACGGTTTTGATCAAACCTATACTTTAAGGATATCTTTGACATTTAATAAATTCAACTTCATTGTGAGAAAACAGCAGAAACATAAGACATACTGCAAGGTAGATGTACTTCTTTTAAGTCCACAGTCTTACTTCCTTTTTATTATGGTGATTTTGTGTATTTTGCAGGTACAGAGAATATTAAATAACATGTGGCATCCGATTAGCGATCATTATCTGAACATAGCGTTAGAATAAACTGCTTACTGCAGATTTTACCTTTTTTTCTTGCTACTTTGTTTTTCCATTTCAAAGGCCACTTCCATTTAAATCATATTAACACATGTTAATAACTTGTCTTTTTACTAATTCAAGCCCTGTACTGAGTGTTCAGCATAAGCAGCCCAATTTTATCTTATTTCATTCTGCCTCAATGACTTTGTAAGTCTTCTGTCACAGACCGTTTATGTTTTTATTGGTGCTTCTCTCATCAGGATTTATTTTCATACACAATTAATTAGAAAAGAAAATTGCATGCTCCTGCTTCATTAGGAATATTATTAATTTTTTAAATGATAATTCAAAGCACTAGAGGAGAAATTCATCCTGATTTAAATAAAGCGATCAAGAATGCAATTATTGTCACCTAGATTGAATGTATGTTTATTCACTCGTATAGCCAGATTGTACCCTCTCCAATATCTGTTAACTATTCAACATCTGGTACAGCTAAATACCTGAGATGAATCACAGGACAACCATAATCACTAGAATTTACAAAAATTATGGGAAAGATGACTCTAGTGTTAAAACTGAGGTGCATGAAATCTAAACCATAGGAATCACAAGGCAAATTAAAAATACAAACCGTGAAAAATTAAAATATGGGCTTTTTGACTAAGATATAATTACATGCTATTAGGAGTTCAATTTTTTCATTTGTTTGTCCTTGTGTTCTTTATACTGTGAACACACAATCTCTTTTGATGACTCACACTTATAATGAAGTCATGCCATTGATCTATGTAACCTACTAATATGTCATATGTACTCTCTACAGGGAGAGTACATATGACATGTTGTCATGAATTGTGAGTATATTTCCTTGATGTGTAATTCATAAAGAGACGCAATAAGTTGGAATTCCATTTCAGTCTTCAAAAGGAAGAATTGGAAGAAATTTTAGTAAGTTGGTTTCTTAAGCCACCAGGCAAATCTAGAATGGAACATCAACATAGTAAGGAACCTTTGCATATCAAAAATTACCCAGCTTCAGTCAAACTTAAAAAAAAACTGATTTATATCCTTTGTCACCCAAAGCAAACCATGTCTGCAATATAATTAGTTTTCCTTAATTATTTAATTTGAAAAGTTGAAGGAGAAAAAGAAAATGTCAAGAACTGTTCAGAAAATTCCTTTTTATTGTAATGATGGTTATATAGCCATGATTGTCTAGTGGCAAAAGTGAATCAAGATTTGTTGGTATTTTTAAATGAGATCCAAAACTTGCTTTAAGTGACACCCAACAGTACAAGATAACCTCCTGTGTAACTTTCTTAGTGGAACCAGGACAGGGCTGCTCTCTGGAATGCAGTATTTTGGAACTAAAAATTATGCCTTCTCTTCTCAGTCACAAGGAGCCTTATACAAACCTTACATGGCAGTTAGTCCAACAATGTCAAGCGTACTTTAAATTTTAGCTTTCCTGTGACTAAATTTCCATCTTCAACTATTTTGAGCATTGAAATAATTAAACCTTTTTTCTCTATTAGAATCAAGCTTGTTTTCCTTTATCTTGCCTAGCAAATGATCTTAAAGGTCCCTTCCAACCTGGACAATTCTATGATTCTATGATTCTATGGTACAAACAACTGCATGAGGTTTTTCAATTTTGACAGATATGCAAAATCTCGTTAATGACACAAGGTACACACTGGAAGGGAAATTATTCCTGTTGCATTAAGCATTTGATTTGATTATGCATTAAGTATTTGATTGATTCTACTCCTCTACTGTGCTCTCATGAGGCCCCACCTGAAGTACTGTGTCCAGCTTTGGAGTACTCAACACAGGAAGGACACAGACCTGTTGGAATGGGTCCAGCGGAAGGCCACGAAAATGATCAGAGGGCTGAAGCACCTCTCCTATGAGGACAGGCTGAGAGAGTTGGGGTTGTTCAGCCTGGAGAAGAGAAGGTTCTGGAGAGACCTTATAATGGCCTTCCAGCACCTGAAGGGAGCCTAGAGGAGAGATAGGGAGGGAGTGGAGTGATAGGACAAGGGGTAATGGTTGTAAACTGAAAGAGGGGAGATTTAGATTAGATACTAGAAAGAAATTCTTTACTGTCAGGGCGGTGAGACACTGGAACAGGTTGCCCAGAGAAGCTGTGGATGCCCCATCCCTGGAAGTGTTTAAGGCCAGGCTGGATGGGGCTTTGAGCAACCTGGTCTAGTGGGAGGTGTCCCTGCCCATGGCAGTGGGGCTGGAACTAGATGATCTTTAAGGTCCCTTCCGACTCCAACCATTCTATGATTCTGTGATTTTTCTCAAATGTACATGAAAATTTGAAATCCTATTTTAAACTGCAGCATAATGCTACTAATATGCTATCAAATGTATCCTACACAGACATAGGACAGTGGTTTTTTTCTAGCTTCTCAGTAGCTTTATAAAGGATATGTTTTTCATATGCAGACATAATAACTGTTTTACGTGAGAGATATTAGTGCACAGAATTGATGCACTACTACATTTTATTTTCTTCTCCTATGGCATAGAAACCGCACAGAGATATAGAACTTTCTTGATATGTGGGGTGCTACCATCACATTTCTGCACTAGAATGGAGGAGACCATGCATCATAATTGCTTTAAAAGCAAGTATTGATTTTTTAAAAGTCTTTTCAGATTTCATTATAGAAAGTTGTTAGTGAAAAATAGGGGCACCATGAGAGCTAGAATATGATACTATAGGTAAGCAGGTCATAAGCCTCAAGGATACAATAATTGAGTCCATAATGTCTCAGGATCTTCTTGTATGTGGTATTTATGCCCCAACATGCCCTCGAGTCTCCTGGTTTTAGATAAGAATATCATGGCAAAATACATACCTTCTTCTAGTGCAAAAATATCAGATGTCAGCCCACAGCTGAAGGAATCATAGAATCATAGAATAATAGAATGGTTAGGGTTGGAAGGGACCTCAAGGATCATCGAGTTCCAGCCCCCCTGCCATGGGCAGGGACACCTCCCACTAGAGCAGGTTGCTCAAGGCCCCATCCAGCCTGGCCTTGAACACTTCCAGGGATGGTGCCCCACAACTTCCCTGGGCAACCTGTTCCAGTGTCTCACCACCCTCATAGTAAAAAATTTCTTCCTTATATCCAGTCTGAATCTTTTTTCTTCCAATTTTAAACTGTTTCCCCTTGTCCTATCACTGCACTTCCTGTCAAAGAGTCTTTCTCCAGTTCCTCTATAGGCTCCCTTCAGGTATTGAAAGGCTGCTATAAGGTCTCCCCGGAGCCTTCTCTTCTCCAGGCTGAACAATCCCAGCTCTCTCAGCCTGTCTTCATAGGAGAGGTGCTCCATTCCTCTGATCACCTTCATGGCCCTCCGCTGCACCTGTTCCAGACGGTCCATGTCCTTTCTGTGTTGAGGACTCAGAATAACCTGGTATTTACTCTTTAGCCTAACAGAAGGCTAGTGTCAAGAAAATGAAAACGAGAAGGATAAAAGACTGATTTGCATTTTTGTTAAAACAGACTAGACTAGAACAAAAATGAATATAATGTGGTTGACAGAAAGAAACCATGGCTATGGTTCTGGCAGGAAGAAGGTAGTTAGCATAGTTTTGACTTGTACAAAAGGAATATGAAATCAATGAAAACAAAACAACTAAGGAATCACTTTATTTAGACACTAGTAAAGTCAAAACTTTTCCTTGTGCAGCCTGGAAAGCATAAAGTCTGTTGTACGGTTCCAGACAATGAAAAGCAACAATTTGTCCAAAAAAACCCCCAAGAAACAAAGAAAGGAAGGAAAGAAAAGCAAAGAAGTTATACAATATCTCAGAACACTTTTTTTTATTCTAAAAATGGATTCATTCAATTCCATAATATCACCTGCCACCAGTGCAAAGCAGAAGAGTACAAGTGGTCTAGGCCTTAGAGCTCATGAAGCTGATGAAAATCTTTATTTTTTGTCTTGATTGCACATAACTTTTGTGGAATTGCTGGTTAAATTCCTTCAGAACTGGTCCTTAATGTTTAAATTTCTGCTACTTCAACTTTGATTAAAGAGACAGAAGAGATCCTCTGAAAGTCTTAGGAGCAATTCACACAAGCGAGGAAGCAAATATTTATTATTCAGCTCAGCAGACTAGCACTTACCTAATCTATAGCTCATGTTTCAAGAGGATTGTTAAGTCTGACCAAAATTCTGTAAAAATAAGACCTAAGGATTTGCAAGCACTTTGCAATAAAACTATGCTTTCATTTCCATTCAGCTACTCTCTAACACATTCTCTGACTTTTGAGGGACAACTTTAGAAAGTAATGACCAATATGGAGAATAAGTGACCAATGGAAAAGTTTGGGGTTTTTGCTAAACAATGCATTAATACATTTTTCCAGCTCCCAGACTCCTACTATGTGCTTATCCATTTGAAATCTGCTCATTTTCCTGATGTTGCAACTGTGTTGTTACAACAGTGACAATTTCAGATGAACAATCAAAGATATTCTGATAGAGTAAACATATTCTCTTATGATTTGTGTTCTTAACTCATACTGAGTCAAATGACGTTTTGTTCAGTCATTTTTATTACATAAGGAAATTACAGTGGGGTACTCTGGAAAACTAATTTAATGTTTGTTGCATTCTCTGCTAGAAAGCTGAAAAGGAAATGGTTTTGTCATAGATATAAAAGGCACCATTCAGTAAAAGATACTAAGCTTTTACAGGTTTACAGTTGATCTTCTCCCAAGTGTCAAAACTGAACTTCAGTGTCTTTTTTTAAATTATATTAACATTTGCCTGGGTGTTTTTGGCGAGGGAGGAGTCAGATAGTAGTTACAGCAGTTCTGAAAATAAACACTGTGTGGAGGCTGGCACTGAGTCACAGTCCATCCCTGACACTCTTTCCTTGGACCAGCAGTACCACTGAGGCAGGGAAAGCAACTTCCTTTGCTTGAGGTTTGACTTAAACATGGAACCCTTGGAGGAACGGGATGAAAAATCTAGGTTTCAAACCCTCTCATTGTAGGAAGGAAATCTTTGTGAAGGTTTTCAACTCAGGCATAAACCATACTGTTTTCAATTTCCCTTTCTTATCCGGGGGAGGCTGAACACCTTCTAGCTTGAGTAAACACTGGTATTTGTGGCAATAAAAGCCCAAAAAAGCTCAAAAAATGTGAAAGTTAGTAGTACCCCTTGGGTTTTAATTTGAGCAATATGGAGCAGATTCAATAGGAAAATGACCCTCCTGAATCAAGGGCTGTCACAGCACCATGGAATGGCTCTAAAACATAAGAAACCTTTTATCAAATGTTTGCTCCTTTCAGGCAGAGAAAGGATTTGAACTATGATCATTCCATGCCAGGTGATTGCTCCAAGCACAGACTACAGAAGGAAGTGGGACTATAGGGAGATAGGTTAGTGTTTTCTCTATTTCGTGTGAGGTCAGAAGCTCTGAGCATGCCTGCTGAACTGAATGCCCAGTAGTGTTTGTACAGAGAAATGCCTTGCTGGAATTAGCTGTGATGGATGGGTATTTGGTGTGAGACAAATATGGAGTGAGGGTTATAAAACCGTAAGTCATTAGGTAGTTAAAAAGCTGTAGACATTTGGGCCCTTTTCAAGGGGAGGAAAGGGGGAGGGGAACAAGGGAAAAAAAAAAAAAAAAACCAGAAATGCCAAAGGGATTTACATATTTCCAGGATCAGGCAAAAGTTGTGAAGATGTACATTTTACACAAAAGTACCTGAATCCTAGTTCTTTTATTTGAAAGGACTTGAGAACTCATTGTTATTTTCCCTCTGAAATCAGTGGCTCGATGCAAGGCTTCAAGCTGAACACTTGGTAACTGTTTTCAGGAAGAGGACCAAAAAGTGGGACATCAAAAATCCCTTATGTTTACACCTGATGTTTGAAGCCAATGGAATGGCTTTTATCTTTTACTGATAAAATCAAACCTGCTACAGAAATCCAGAACAAAATAAGTTTATGACATTCAGAAAATAATAAACATATAGTTGAAGACAACCTACAGCCTGAAATGAGATTGAAGGGTGTTATAGCAGGTACAAAATAACTGCTGCTTTACTTTCTCGGGCATCTGAAAAGATCTTTTCAAATTAAGCAAATTCACCCGCGCTGAATGACTGACTGCATCAGTCAGATTTCCAACTAATATGAACAAGAAATAGTGAACTCATTATAGAAATGTTTCACAAGTCATACTCTTTCTTCTTCACTTATGACTTTAGAGTTCTGTGAACAAAGCACTGAAGTTATCATTGATTTGCCATTGAAACATATATTATCTACTATTAAGTGCCGACTGAAAAATTCACTTACATGAAATCTAGCTGCTATCAGAAAAAAGCTACATAGTGGAAAGGAATTTGGAAAAGTATGTCGCAGGTGTTTTCAGTTTAAAGATAGTGTCTTTAAAATAACTGTCTGCTTTACAATAATGATAAATAGGAATTGTGTGTCCAAATTGTTCCAAAAAATTGGATTTAACAAACATGTATTAATAATTTTCTGTCTTGCAACAACAATTACAGAACTTAAAACAGAGCACTACATTCAGAGAGATGTGTATAAGCTAAAGGTTTTGAGTCTAAGAAGGGTCAATCATGTAGTTTAATCCAGAATATAGGATATCCCTAATTTTCCTTCCTACTTTATGTCCAGCAATGATTTAATGAGAACAAGGAAATAGCCTATCTTAATTGCAAAGACAGTCAGAGATAGAATATGCATCACAGCTTTGGTAGATATTTAAATGGCACGTTTTGTTATTTAAAACCTTTTAATCTTGTAATACTTGTAATATTTAAAATCTTTTAAACTTCTTGTCTGATAACAACATTCCTACTATAACATTTTGGGTCCTCAGGCTGAGCAAATCAGCCCTTATCCTCCTACATGAAATAAGGAGACAGAAATCCCAGAACCAGTTGCTACACAGATGAAACTGCCTAAAAGCTCTCATTCTGAAGGGAAGAACAAATTTTATATATGGTTAGCTTATTTGATGCACACAAAATACTGTAAAGGTTGTGAAATTAAATTATCACGGCAATATTAGAAAGATCTCATCACTGATGTGATTTCAAAAGCTGGAGTTCGATGGATTCACAGTCCTGTATTCTAATGAATTAAATAGAAACCTGGAGCCAACAGAGGAGCTGGCAGTTTAAACACAGGCCCTACAGCCCAGAAGATAAATGCTGCTATCTGAACCCTGCATTGTGCACTGAGACACAAATATGGCTCAAAATTGTGGACAGTAGTGAAGACAGGAGAGCCAGCACATAAGTGGACAATATTTGGACAGAGTCCTTTGATGCAAGCAGGTACCCCAAGCTTTACCTGGACTCATGAGTACACACAAAGTAATACTTACTCACAAAAGCAAGATCAGGCTTCTAATTACAAGACTAGAAGCTACAAATAATTATTTTCTTACCTTGGTAACACTAGCCTTATCTAACTCTAGCAGCTAGACTGAGATGTCCCAGACATCACTGGGGACATCCGACCCGTGGAGCAGCCATTTGACTTCTCCAAGCTGCATCCAAAGTTGAACACCATCAACCTGGGGTGTAATTTTTGATTTCTTGTAACTTGTGAGTAGCATTCAATATACTAGCCCAGAATAAGGAGATTTAGGATTTAAACTCATGGGGTTTTGTGTTTCTAGGGAAAGAGGCAACCTCTTCCTCTTTGATAATGGAAATAAAGATGAAGCTGAAGCCAATAAACAGGCTGAAGAAAGGCTATGCTACATTGTTAACTTATACAGTAGGAGGTCTGTAACATCAGCTCTAGATCCAACTGGAAAAAAAAAAAAACCCACCAACAAACAAACAAACCTCCCAAACAACAAAGGTGTAGTCCAGCATTCAAAACCAATTCCAGTGTTGATGGTCAGCTATATGCCCACATAAAATGTTTATTAAAACACAATCACACAAGAGTTTATATCCTATATTCATCCACACAATCAAATATTCAGATCAATAAAGGAAACTCCATGAAGGTTGGAACCGTGCCAGAATTCATTATTTGTAAATTAATCCAGTTAAGAATTTACACCATTTAACTGTAAAGGGAATTATTACAAGCTATCGTCTACCATCCATTTAAGCATTAGAATTAGAATTGTGGATCATTTAAAAACATTGACAGAGAATAAAGACTATCAATAACAGCAAATAAAGTTAATACTTCACAAATCAGATTCCTGCTTCAATCAGTCCTCAAGTAACTAGGTAAGAACTCTTCATTAATACTGTATACATTTTCCTTGAGGGCTTTCTTTCTTGTCAGAAAATTTTGCTAAAATTCCAGGCTGAAGAAGGTGTGGGGTAAGGGAGGGATGGGTGGAAATTGTTCTGGCCAACTCACAATGGAACTGGTGCAATTGCCACTGATTTCTGCTTGTCAGAGCTTGATTCAATTGAAGCAGTTCTTTCAGTGGTCATACTTCTAGACACTTTTGTTTTCAGAAGTATTTATTTTTAATAACATATAAAGAAAACCCAGGAAATACCTAGTAAAGAGAGAACTCCAATGTAGTATCTGATATTGCTGCATATCTTATTGTAGATTTGAAGACAGGAGAGGGATGAAAACACCAACAGTGAACTGAGAGAAATGAACCAGAGACTGAACACGAGGTTTAGCTTGTTTTATAGGAGTAAAGAAAATCCTCAATTAATAACTGCATAATCTGTATCAGATCAGAACAGGGATGGAATTTAACAGCCCTGCAGATGTGTGCTGACATCTAGTCTCTTCCTCTTGTCCCCAGCTGTGGCATATAGAACAACTATTCACAGACCTTAAAGTGCTTTATAAAGAAAGCAAGCATCTTCTGCTTCTTATAGAGGTGGGGAAAAGCAAATCCAGTGGGTTAAAAAGGATTTGCTTACAGTCACAAAAAATGGCTAGACTTCAGGGATTTGGGGCCCCAGTCCTCTGGAAAACTCAGTCCCTAAAATCTTTCTAAGCTCTTTCCATCAAAAGCTGGCCTGGCAGTGTGTCCTGGGTTGAGAGACACAGGACTAACTTTTCTTCTAATGCTGGAGAAAATTGCACTTTTAGAAGACTCTAGTGTCTGAATTTGTGAAAATATTTACCTTAGAGCCAGCCAGGCTCTGTGGGATTCAAGGTTAGTGTTCTTGAGCCTTGCCAGGTGGGGACAAGGAGGAGCAATTTGACACTGGCTGGTCAACAGGATTATTTCATACCATGAACGTCACATTCAATATAAATTAGAAAATTTTGTTGCGTAGCTCTCTCTCCCTTGATGGTGGCAGTCCAGACAACTCATTGCCCCGGTGCCGGACCCCTGAGGCCTTCCCTTCCTCCTGAATCCATTGCACTCGCAGTGTCCGCCATTTGCTGTCCACTGCTGGGAGTGCACGGCTTCCTACTGATAGAATTGGCTGAGTATAATCCTTGTATATCTTATATCAGTATCAGGATTAATACTGGTTCTTTAGTATTATTGTTAATTATTTTGTCTTAGTCTATTATATCTATTTATATTTCAATCCTTGTGTTTCTTTGTGTTCCCGGATTCCCCTTCCGGGGTGGGGAGTGGTCATTGGGTGATAGAATAATTGTCTAAACGACAATAGATTGTTATGGGTTTTCTCACACCATAACACAGAGAGACAAGGGAAATGTGTTCAGACTGAGATTCATGTGGACTTATGTTCTGACTGAATTAATTCCAACCTCATCAAAGAAGTTCACCCTATAGCACGAAAACTATCAGCTCTCCACTTCAACAGAATATCTACATGCCATGGTTCAGACCACAGGCCAGCTGCTTTTATGGAGAGGATCAGATCAGGAGAGAAGAGCAGCTATTTAAAACAGAACCTAAGGAGGACAGAGTCAATGCTAGAAGGTAGATGCCAGAAAGCTATAAAAATTTTGAACCCATGGTACAGTCTTCTTTGGTGTGGGATATAGTCCTTTGCTGCTTGCTTCAGATGTTTAGGAATAACTTGGATTCAGAGGATCTGGTAAACAGAATGCCTAGATATTGTAGGAGCATTTTATATCCATAAAAACAGGGCTGGGGGTGGGGAGAAACTGTGATTGAATTCTATTAAATAAAAGTATCTTCGAACTGTCTGTATCTTTGTGATTTTTTTAAAAAGCATACCCTTCAACTGTCTTAGAAGTATCACTTACAGATATGTTGCCAAGCTCACTATGTCTCAAATGATCAGGCTTCATAGGATTCAGAGTTGGATTTACCCCAAATGTATTTTAATAAGGGTTTGTACAACTTTGTAGAAATTTGACGACTTCATTAACATGCTCAAGACTCGTATAATTTTGACACATGACAGCATTTTCATTATATCATCTTTACACCTCATTGTAACCAATAAATGACTGTTGACAGATTGACATTTATGAGAGACAGTCAAGTGCCCGAAAAAATTGTAGGTCTTCATGATGACCTGTAACAATTTGACTAAAATGAACCCCAGAGAAAACTAAATTTATGATTATATTTTCACCTAGAATTTCCTCTGAAGCAGCAATGAACTGACAGTCACTTTCAGTATCAGATGGTATTGCTTCGGCTTCTTGGTACAGAAATTTAAATAAGGGAGTAATTGAGGTTAAACACAAATTAATGCACATTAATCTAGAAATAATTCAATCTTTGTTCAAATATTTTTTTAAAAGAAGCTTAAGGTCTCTTTAATCCCATAGGAAAAAAATTTCTTTTCAATGTTTGAAAAAAAATTAAGCTATCTCTGATACTGTATGGTTGGACTAATATAAATGACACGGACATAACATAGCTCCAGTTCTGCATTATTTGAGCAGTAAGGTTGCTCTGGCTCTAGGCAATTTTAGTAACTTCATTTGGTTTTCATAGGTATATTCAGATAGTCACTCATGTGGAAAAACAATATGAAATCTGACAGGCAGGAGCTGTTTATACTGGTCTACAATTATTTTAAGTCCATTGATTTCAGCAGAGATACTCCTGATTTATTCCAGGTTTTGTTAGTGAAGAATCAGTCTTCATTAGTTTGCTGCAAGTGTACATATTTTCAACAAGTTCAGTAAACCTTTGTTATTACAGAAAAGCAAGAAAGACTCTGGAATCATATGAGTAAGCCAGATCTTGCTACCAATTATGGAGAAAATTGAAATGTACTATCTTAATTTTTGAATTACTTCTTTGGATGAAGTAATCAAATTATATGAACCTAGCTTGATGTCTGTAACAGACAATTATTTCTAATTAAGTAGTTCAATCTTGTTTTAAACATTTATTGGAAAATGTATCAAAAATTCTCACTGAAAAATAATTTATCTGAGGCCCCACTACCAAAAAAAGCGAACAAAATGCCATGTGATAAAATAAATTCTTTTTAATTTGAAGAGTGACCGGAAGTCAATCCTTTAATGAAAGCTGGTACCTCTTGCCTTTTCCCAAGATGAATTCTTGTTCCATTATGCAATTTAGCCTGAACTCATATAAATTTAGTTAAAAAATGTACTATTCACCCACACTGTTGTTTTTACGCATTTCACAATTCTTAACGTAGGTGAGGAAGTGGAGACTTTCCAGGGCTCAGATTCCAAGGTGTGTCATTTCTGTAGCACTGTGCAGGGCAGAGCTGTGCTGAAGACATGGTCCTGGCATTCCAACAGACATTGGTCCACAGAACCTAACAGAGCTAGACAAAAATACAAGGAACATTTTGGAAATGTCTTGTATTAATATTTCAAAAATTTTCTCTTCAGCTCATAAAGAATGAGGAAGCTTTGGTTCCATTAATAAGCAGAATATTAAAAAAAAATATACAATATCATAAAGTTCTACAAACTTGAAGTATCAGAGTTTCAGGCAGCTCTGTATTCAGTGCTGGAATGACACATTGATTTCATATGGCCAAAAGTGGGCTTCCCTCAGTTTATAGGTCAGCATTCAAAGGTTCTATGTTCCAGTAAATACATAGTCATGCAGTAAAGTATCTATATTTTAAGCTCAAACCTCATGGTCTCAAAATACCATGTTTAGAGAGAATTTCATGTAAAAGAAATTTGGTGTTATAAAATGGTGAAAGTCATGTCTTTTTAGAGGAGAGTAGGATGAACAAAATAGAGGTTGAATCCAGCAGTAGACCATACTTTTGTGGGAATTAAGTTCTCTTGCAGAAGACAGTATAAACTACTGTATGATATTAAGTTACATTAATTTGGTATTTAAAAACAAAGCAGAAAGAATTGTTTGTAGCATAACCTACACATAGAATAGTAATTTAGCTTATTCCATGACAGTTTACACTGACTGTTATCCATTCTCAGATTAAGTACTCCATTCAAAACAGATCAAACATATCTCCATTCAAACACATTAAGTACTGCATCAAGGCTGGGTAATAACTTTCACTGTGGTCCCTCTGACTTGATGTGGTGCCTGAAAGCTTAAAGCAACTGGCAGTTCTTGTCAGTCGACGCCGTTTAAGCTAGTTTGAGCTACCAAATTAGCCATTGTATTTCTTCTGCCCCTTCAAGGACATCTCTAAATGTTTCACCAAATCTGATATTAAGGCATGTTTAGTTTCCTAATTTTGTATATTAAACGTATACAAACCATGGGTATTTTAATCAGAAAAAGAATGAGTTTTGCTTTCATTTTTTAAAAAAATCAAGTAGTTTCATGTAATAGAAGTGGAGAGCTAAGGCAAGAGATGATGTCTTTGTTTAAATTTGTGGTAATAGTTTTCTATCTGTCTGTCACTCTTTCCTGTGGGAATCAGGTTCATACTGGTCAGTCAAGAAAACCCTGTTAGTATCCATTAAGTTTTCCTGTGGGGAATAAAACTTTGAAATTATTCTTTTTAATAAAGCCATTTGTAGGTACTTGTTAACAAGTCTGTTTCCTTCTGATTTTATGTCTTCTTATGCAGAAGCTGACCTGCTTCTGGCAGCTATGCCTTTGTTCCTCTCAACTGCTCTTAACATGACCAGTTCTTCTGAAGCTGCATCTCAGCTCTACACCCAGAGAATCCCGCTAGGAACACATGTGGGGATTCCAAATGTTTTGAAAATCAAAGTCCTGGATTCTCACTGATGGTGAAGCCTCAGTAAGTGAAATTTGAGTAGAGAGAACCTTTTATCAGGTGAACTGTCAAGTCCAGAGCTAAAAGCTGGAATGAGAGGGAGGTGGTGGGGAAGACTGAAGGCACCCAGCAGAATGAGCATTAAATACCTTCCAGTTGACCATGGTCCATTTATGAAACAATCAATCTGCACCTAATCCATTTAAATTACCTGAAAAGAAAACAAAATCTAGTTAGTTGTTAAAGTTTTACTTTTTAGTACCAAAATCTATATGCCATCATGGTGGATGACACTCTGTGGGCTCTCTTAAATTTCAAGCTTCAAACTGAAGTATTCCAGAATGAGAGTGTGTCAGAGTAAGGTTAGGACATTTATTTGGCCACCTTGGCTACATCTGTATGACTAAGTAAAACCACCCAGGAAAGATTTTGTGGTCTTGAGGTCACATGGCATAGCCAGCTTTGGCTGTGACTGCTGCACGTTCTGTCCCCTGTCCCTTCCAAATGGCAGGGGCCAAACTGTCTGGTAGGAAGAATCCCTAGAACAGTTGCTCAGATTGGACTTAGGCAATGAGAGTCTGGGACAACTGGCACTGCAGCAACCTCAATGTCTTTGCTATGGGCAAATGACAGGCTGGTGCTCAATTACCTGGCCTGATCCTGTTTTATTTAGTATTATGACATGCCTACATACCTAGATATTTATGTGTGTACATATATGTATATATCTCTACACATCATGCATTGAGTATATACTAGAGCTTTTATGCTGCAGTACTTAATGGATACAATCCACTGTATTGTCTCCCTCTCCTACTCTCAGAAGGCTCCCTGATTTAATTCAGTTCATTTGGCCTCTGCATTGTGAGAGTGAAATGTCAGCTCCTGGGGACTGGCAGTGTGGTATACAAAATCCACACAGGAGAACTGAATGTGTAAAGTACAGATCAATAGAGAGCTCAAACAATTTAGAAGGTAGAATGATAGTTTTGATGGCACTTTGAGGTCCTTCCTTGACCCCTTTGTTCTGACCTACAGAGACAGGTAATAAAAAAACCAGTATCTGATCTTAAAGTGATCAGCCATTGAGGTTCAGTCATAAGTCACTCCGAAAAACTTACTGTTTGAAAATGCATTTTTGACACCACTGTGAAACCATTACAGAAAAGTAATGTTTTATTCCCTTTGAAAATTCTTCCTTTACAGTAAAGCGACAAACATCCCTTGCTTTGAGAGCACTGGCAAGAATTAGTTCCCAGCTAAATGCAAAGGCTTTTCTATCTGCCATTCTAAACAGTTAACAGAAATTTGCAAAGATTACTGGCATTTCTTTCTTCCAGAAATGGAAGAAAGATACATCTATATCATCTGGGAGCTACTATTGTTAATACTGAATCTTCCTACATGAGAGAAGTTTAAAAATTACTACTGTTTTTGACACATATGACTGTAAGATGGATAGCTAAGCCTACAGAAGCTATATTAGGAATATTTTGAAGCAAACATAAACTAAATGGATTTCATCTGATGACTGTAAACTTTTTCGTTCTTGAGAGACTGAGTGTAGGAATACAACCTACTGCTCCTTGCACCAGATCAAACTGGTGATCAAACTGATGAACTAGAGCCAATTTTGCACACCTATCCAGGAGAACCATAACCTAGGCTTGTCTACTTATTTCCGTCTGTTTCAAACATATGTATGTCTTATTTACTATGCAAATGAGACAGCCTAATCTTATTATTTTTAGCCCTGGAAAGCACGTGCTGACATTCATAGGATGTTAGTTCTGCAGTAGGAGGCATGGGGTGGGGGAAGTTCTTAGCATTAAGTAGAACCATGGAATCATAGAATCACCTATTTTGGAATGGACCTCATGAGGTCATCTTGTCCAAACTCCCACCCAAAGCAGGGCCAGCTTCAAAGCAAGGGTCGACTTCAAAGATATATCGTTTTGTTCAAGGTCATACCCAGATGAGCTCTGAATATCTCAAAGAATAATCAATATTTGAAGAGTCAGGGAATAAGAAGGAATCTTTCCAAAATTTTTCATTGTGGACCAATAGTCATATTGTCTTTCCAGTTGCAAATCCTGTGATGTCCGCCTTTTTATGCTCTTTTAATGGCTTCTCCTTTCTGAACAGCTGAAGTAGTAGGCTTTACATTACTTTCAGCTGTGTTATCTTGAGGCTTTTCTTTGGTAGTCATCATGTAGACTTGGCAGAAAAGATAATGATATGAAAAAGGTTTTAAAAGATGTTCATTAAAAATTATCACTCCCCCGTGGTAATCAAATGTAACACTGGAAAAAAAGCTGAAGGGTTGTGTCCCTTTTTTGTATGTGCTGCTTTTACCAGCACCCTTTGGCAAGTACATTTTCAGCAAATTCAGCTTATTTACATTCTGATAGTACAACGAAGTGCCTGACCTGCGCTGTCTTCAGCGGGAGAAGAAACATCAGCTTAAAGGGAAATTGGTGATCAAGTTCTTAAAGGCGTTTTGTTGCCTGGTGTGTGTGTTTTTTAATATTCACACTATCTACTTATGTCATTTGGTTTTAGGTATTGAGATAGAAAAACAATATGCATAAGTACTTGATGACACAAGAATGAAATCGGAACTGACAGAACTGATTTAATAGTAAATTTAGAGTGAGTGATTTCATCAGAGGTAAGAAAATCTGTTCAGCTAGATCAACTAATTTGGAGGTTGAATTTTTAACAAGGCCCCACCCACCACAGTTGGGGTTAGATTTTTCCATGAAAAGCTAAGTATTAAATAGGAGATGGCCTCTCTGCTAACCAGCGCTTTTGAACGTATTCTGGATTTTCTGCATATTGCTGCTCTTACATCTGTATTCATTACCCTGAGTAACAAAGATTTGAGTCAGACATATTTTTTTTAGTTTGGGAGTGCAGTTTTACCAGTAGATTTTTTGAAGGAAAGTCCTTTTTATGATTGATATTTTTCCTGATGGATTTTGAAGATTTTTCATATATCCTCAAGTTCTGGGTATCTGGTAACTGTCAGCTGGGGTGCTTTTTCACAGGAAGAATAGCTGTCTGCCTGATGTATGATTGGAAAGCCAGGAGGCATCTGCTAAACGTGCACAGGTCAGGCGCTCAACACATCTGTGTGTCTGCACTTTGTGTGCTATGCACAGCATTTCTCAGCAATAGGAGGGAATTCCTGTGGATGTGCTGCAAAGCAGCTGTGAACATAAATCCCAGATAAACCTGCTTTCAGGAAATTAGCACTGTGCAGAATCTTCTGTTTAGAAGGCGTTACTGTTAATACAGCTACATGTGTAAAACATTGTATCGGAAGACATATGTATACACAAATAAGAGAAATTCAAGGCTGGAGGTTCTATCTGTTTCAAACTGGCCCCAGAAAAGGCAAGAACGTCAGCATTTTCTCATTATATGCTCGGTCAAGGAGATGAGAATTGTTGGACTGAGGTGTTGGTCACTCTGCATTCCAGATCAGCTTCCAGAAGCTGCTCTAACCATTACAGCAGAGTGTGAATGTTGTGGTGCGTCCTGGTACTCAAAGGATTCACCTGTATGCAGGAAGCAGGAAGCTAATTTGTTCTTCAATAATTTGTTGATACATCGGTGCTCTAGGCAATCCTGCTTTAGCGTGGGAGGTGGACTAGGTGATCTTTAGAGGTCCCTTCCAACTCTGACAATTCCATGATTCCGTGACTCCATGATCTGGCAATCAATGTGGAAAATTTGTTCAACTCTGAACTATTTTATCCAAAATGTCTCCAAGTAAGTGTTATAACTAAATGAGCTTAATACCACTTCCAGTCACATTCTTGAAAGAAAGAACAACATAGACTTTGTATGCCAAAAAGTAATTTAGATACCTTGCTCCAGGAGCCGGTTGAGAGCTAAAAGTGCCGAGTAGATGCAGATGCCTCCCTGCTGAGTAACGTGTCTAAGTAAAGCAGAGCTTCAGCCAAAGGCTTGGTTTTTCCATTAACTATTGTCCTTGTGGATAGCTTTCACTCAGCCTATCAGTTGTCTCTTCACACGCACTGTAGACTCTAACTGTGTAATTCAGAACATGGATTTTGTTATGGAGGCGACACCAAGTCCTACCAGCCCAAACTGTGTGTGTGTGGAGGAAAGATAACACCAACTCAAAAGCAGGTGGCGAGAAAGGCAGTGAGAACTGGATGGGGGAGGCTAGACAGCAAATCACAGTAACTCATGTGAAGACAGACACGTTGTTCAATAATTTAGTGTTCAAGATAAAGGGACAAAAATATAGATACTGAAAGCCTCTGCCTTTGATTTGCTGTAGTCTTTACAACTCTATAGTGTGGGTGTAAAATGAAACACTTGTATTAAGTACAAAGAAAATCCTGCTATGTACCATGTAGAATTCAATCTTACAATATATTATATACCCATTTTTCAACTACATTTGTGACTTTGCAGATGCCAGTCTTGGAAGAAGAGCAAGTTGAAAAGGATGTGAGAAAAAGTGCATAAGGGACAGTAGGAAATGTGGATTACATATACACAGAGAGAGAGTTTTTCTGTATCTTACACGGACAGTAGTGGAGCTCTTCCTGAACCAAAAGCAGTTCAGATACCAGTCTGCTGGTATCCAGCAGACACAATTAAAGCTATACTCAAGAAATTCCACAGCCAATGCTCAGAGGGTGCTGATGGGAATTGCATCCAGCTGGCTGTCAGATGAAGCGTAAAAGTTATAGGAAACCTCTGACATCAGTAAAAAAAAAAACAACTGGGTTCCTGCCCTCAGAAAAATAAGGTATCAAAGGATGCTTGCTCAGGAAGTATTCTTTGCCAAGTTCTCCCAACCATGGTGCTCTGCAGCTATTGCACTGTCTGCATTGTCTGCACTGCTTTCCTTCACCATTTATGTATTAGCTACACTAATTGTCAGATGCAGCCAGGCCTGTGGAACAATGGTATTTCTTGTGAAGAGTGACTGAAGACTACAGAATGCAAACACCATCAACAGTCATTAGCCCTAGAGCACAAGGCAGGAGTGAGGACTCAAGTTCATTTTAACTAGAAAAAAAGAAATCCTAAACCATTTGAGAGTAAATAATCTTTCCACATGAAGTAAAATGAGGTTTTAAAACAAGGCGTTTCACCAAAAATACAGAAATACAATTCCTTCTATGTGACTCTGGTATGTATGCAGTGTTTTTAACAGACAGAAATGGATCTTACTGTACTACTGTATGTACAATATTTATGTGGCTGTAGAATTTTTGGCTGATTTTGCAACTACCAGCACAAGTAAAGGTAAGCAGAGGAGACTTATGGTCTGGAAGATGCAGATTGCCCAAAAGAAGACATCCATTTATACAAGCTAGAAGTAAACTAATTACTGTAAACTGACCACATGAGTAACCATACTTGCCATCTCAGGTTTTTAGAAAAGCCCTTCCAGTTCTGCAACTTGAAGAAAAAGAAGACAAAATGCAGTCTAGACACTTGACCAAAAACTCAGGACAGATGGCTGTTCTACAACTTCTTTTTTTTTTTTAGCTAGACTGAAGTTACACAAAGTTAAAGCAGCAGGTCAAATTAATTTCAGTTGTCAGAGAAAACCATTATAGAAGAGTGTTCGCATGCCAGCTCCAAGATACTTCTCTATTAGCCCCAACCATGGGGCATGTTTGGGGTCACTGGGATCTGGTACATTTCTGAACCACATTCTTAAGTTTGTTGCAGCTAGGAGTGACAAATAGAGAAGAACAGAAATTTGCTACTGAGGAGGAAGCATAGATGGCAACTGTGAGGCCCAAATAGACCCTGACTTGTGAAGAGCCACATTTTTTCCTTTCTATCATGCACTTGACATCTTTCTCTGAGTCCCCTTTATGATTTGTGCGGTGACGTTTATGAAAATATCAACTACTGTTTCTGACAGAAAAACAAGTTAGTGAATTCAAAAGTAGGAAAGTATGAAACTGTGGGGTGCTATTTAAACAAATAGGACTTATTTTACTAAATTAAGCTGGAAGTGTTTGAAGAAGAGGATTTATAAACACTATTTTATGCTTCCACTCTCTGGAATTTCAGAAACCTCATGAAGTAAGACAGACTCCAAAAGATAAATTTGAATGAAAGGATTCAATAACTGAGTATTTGCATTTCCTCATTCAAAGGGTTTTAGATTTCACGGATTTGAAGGCTGCTAAATAGAATAAAGATGATTTAGAGGAAAACCAGAGCGTCTCACCTTCTACCAGTACTTTTAGTATTAACAAGGTACATTTGTAGGGGCAGCTAAGCCAATGGAGAGTTATTTAAATGAAAACATCCTCACATGACAATTTTACTTCTGGTAACATAGTGGCTCTAATGCTACAAACCAGGAAAGGATTTCAGTGCCAATTAAGCATGCCACACATTTTGAAATAAGATATAGTAACAGTTAGACATTAGCCATAAGATTAAGAGCTTTGTAGCAAAGCTTTTTCAAACAGGTTGCAAAATAAATAAATAAATATAGCTGTAAGGCTGAGGCATCGTGTTCCAAGTCAGCTAAAAGGAAATGTGCATGGACAAACCCTAACTTGTAGGAATCTAAAAAGGAAGTGCTGACCCAAGTTTAACTATAGTGATGTGAATAATACTGCACTAATGTAGCATTACCATATGTATTATAATTCTGCAGCCACAGATTTTCTAGAAGAAAACAGCTGCAGTGCTGAAGTTTTAATCTTCTCGAAATTACAAGGCAGAAAAATTACTCAGACCTCAGAATTTGAGTATCACAAAAGGAATGGTTACGAAGACTGTCATGATAACTGATTGCTCTTTTTTTTTACCAAAAAGATTTTTAGTCCTCAAGTTTGGTTTTGATGTCTGCTTGTAATAGGTCATAGTTATATATTAAATTGTCCACTTATTCTTTTCAAAACAATTGCAAAATTTCTAAGGTCTATGATAAAGAGAGAGGGCTTAGGGGACACAATGCTGCCAGCCCAATTGATGATAGATCTCCTGCTCAAAGTGAAGTCAAAATACCTGGCATGTGCTATGAGAGTAAAAATAAAAAAGAAAATGCTGATCTATCTTCACAATCTTCACATATGTTTCACAAGATATGGGTGCAGTCAGTAATGTGTCCCATGGTCATCTAATTGCCAGGTAGGGGATATTTTGGAAGCATATTATGAATCCCTTATGACTTGGATACCCAGGTTTCTTCTGAAGAAACTGAAGCCTGAAGGGATTCCTGGCTCTCATTTCATTAGCATTCAGATGTGAGAGGGTACAAGCTCAGGTGAAAAAGCCTGGGCATGCTTTCAGGTCCAGTAGGTTAGATGTAGCCATAGCGATGAGACTCCATCCGGGAGCTACAAAATTTCAGCTATCAAAGCTATCAACCACTTGACTTGTGTGTCACCCTTGTGCACATGCAAAGCTACAGTTCCTCTAGTGATCTGGGATATCTTATGTCAATATGTCTGGTGAACATGATGGGAAAGGCTCACAGAGCAGGAGAATGCTTCCGGCACGATATATATATATATATATATACAGAAAACGTTGAAAACTTTATACAGACTGTATTCTTGGTTGTACTAGAACTGAATTAACAGATTTTAACTACCATGTAGTAAAGCAGAAGATTGTAGTGTGCATACAAATCAGTTACACACATGAGTTCAATAAGAATAAAACCAAAAGTCACTGTATTTGAAGGCTTACTTATAAAAATGGACTTTCCTACATTAACTTCTTTAAGTTAGGAATGGGGAAACACAGCTTTAAAAACAGCATTTAAATTTGGACATAGTAACATAGTACTTTTTCTCTATTCACTTTTGAATGCCTTATTTTTATTGTATACAGCAATATAGGTTTGTATGTTTGGAATATTATATAGCAAAACCTCATAGCTCATGTGCCCACACAAGAGAGGGCAGTAATTACTGTTAATGTCCATTTTGTAGGTGAGGAATTTGAAGTGGGGATAACACTTCTCAGTGGGATAGGATTATTGCAAATGACCTTTTCATGGCTTCCAGTTTTAAGTAATCATTCTGCCTCCAAGAGAAAGCAGTATAAATAGCATACCAAAGAGTCTTAATTTCACACAAAGCAATTTGCAGTCAGATTTTCTAGTGTCAGGAACTCTGACTTCTGGAAACATCTCTCTGGGTTCTCAGTGCATCAGTAATCCTTCAGGGGTTATTTTGTTCTGTTTTGCACTCTTTGGAGCCCCTGTGACGATTGTATTTGTAGCAGGCTACAGAGGGAAAAAGCAAAACCAACTTAGTTCAGTCTGCTTTACACTTCTGATTATAAAGGGCTGTGCTGAGAGAGGGGTCCATCACAGGTCATCCAATACAAGATGCAGAGGTTATAGGTCAACACCAGAGGCATTTTCAGCGTTTGGCAACCACCATGGAAACAATAACCATCTAAAAACTCCCCTAGATAGCATCAGTTCAGTGACTAGCTGGTTTGTTTTTGGCAAGGACACTGTGTTATCAAGTGGTATGATAATGTGGGTTTGTGGAATGGTTAATATTAATAATTAATCCTTAAGTAGTGGACATTACTGCAAACCCAGGATCTGAGCACTTGTTCAAACTAACCTGTTCTCTAGCTCTGTGTCTGCTTATCTGCTCTTGTCTTCTCTTCTCCTTTCCTCCTCCCCTTCACTGGAGCAGCCAAGTAGTCAGATGTGTGTCCAAGCCTGCCCATTCCTCACAGTCATCCTTCTCCCTGTCAGACACCTGGTTCTTGATTTATATCAATAAGGAGTAATTCTACCAAAGTTAGCAGAGATAAAATAATGAAGAAATCTTGGTGTAAGTAGAAAGAATAAACCTCTGCAAAGCTTTCAGTGGGCATTTGTCATTACTACCTGTCAGTTTCATGCCTCTCCTCTTATGCAAGCACTCATAAACGCAGTTTAAATGACAAGTTAGCCAGGTTTGTCACTGAGTTGTGCTGGGAAAAAAAAACAAAGGAATACAAGCGGTTTTGTGTACCTCATCCATTAATTCTTTGAGATTAATTAGTGTTTATCTGACATAATCTGTCTTTTATTTTACACATAGACAAAAGTGTAGGAGTTACATTTATTGCAAGATCCATATGTAGTGCTATTTTCTCTGCTATATCATTTCCATGGAGAGATGTCTTGTATTTTACTGCTGATGGTCTTCTCCTCTTTTAAATGCACCAAACTGATCCAGAGGTAACCTCCCAAATAATGGGAGGTTAATGACATACTCATTATGATATCACATAACTGGTGCATCAGGTTTTCAAATGATCGTAACCCATTTCAAATACCTCAACCAACAGGAAATCGACCCAAAACCATGTCAAATAAATCATGAATAAAAATCAAGCCTGATGATGAAGAGCCACTGTCAGTGATAATGCTATTTTAAGCCATGTAAAATCAATAGATTCCATTTTAAGTGGAATATTTTTAAAGTATATTCTGATCTTTATCTTTCAGTGCAGGCAGCAAGTTCTACTGGTCATGGATGACAGCACTGAGAACTTTACTAGAGTTAAAGCTTGTTACTGGTACACTCTATGCACAACATTATGGTATTTATCCACTACCTCTTGTGTATTATATCTGCTCTGTGAAATATAACCCAATAATGACAGCATTTATGCAGAATATATGCACTTAATTGATCAATTTTTACAATATGTATCTCCTTCCTTAGCTCGTTTAATCTTGTCTCATGCAATATCCAGTGATTTTGGGGAAGTAAGTTGCCGGTAACTTAATACTCAAATTGTGATATTCAGTAGGATTGAGATGGGAACCTGAAGACCTCATATGAGTAGGAGATGCCCTCCTAGTGACCCATGAACTCTGGCTGCTGTCCAAGACAGACATACCCAGCTAGTGAGTTCTGCCTGAAAAGCAGATCCAAAGGAGGCGTTCAGAAACATCATCGCATAAAAAGCCAGGAAGAATTAAAGAAGCTATCCTGCTTAAGAATACAATAGAGGCAATTTTCTTTCTAGAGAATTTTCTGTTTCTGGGAAATCCATAATTTTCATAATATAGCACCCAGAGGCTGCACTCACCCAGGTATGATTGGTTTGTTTTGTAAGTTTTGACGAATGGGTTTGTAGGTTCTTTAAAGCAGGAGTGTGCTACTGTTGGAATAATATTCTAACTCTTCAGCCAAAGTAGGACTTGCCTTTCAGGCACGTGTTGAAGAATGTGAAGGATCATGCTGGTTAAAGCTTGACGCCAGATCAAGGCCACCAAAGTTTCCCATTTCAAGCTGGGCTGCAGTGCACAGGGATATATAAGATGATTGCTAACAATTAGTATATAAAACTGAAAGAATTGGTATTGTGTAAGACAATACTGTAAGACAGTAAGTCTTGTGACTGGAAGCAATGATGGAAGAGATATTTAGATCTGGACAAACAATAAGCATGCCTCTGTGCCTCACAGACTGCAGAACTTCCCAACACTTCAAAACAGTTTAAAGGCCTGCAGTGAAACACTAGAAAACAGAATCACAGTCATTTATCACAGGAAGCAATTGTAGATCTTGCTTTTGTTGTAGGTCTCCACAATAGCAAAGAACTTGTTAGGATCATCTCTACCAGAGAACATAAGGGGAAACAGTTCTAGAGTTGCCAAAATGCCTTTAGGCAAAACATCATTTTTACTCCACAGCCAAGTGCCACCCTGGTACATGAGGAAAACATATCTATTTCATCAATAAATCAGAATTTTACAACCGATAAACTCTCTCCCACAGTATCCTTGACTCTGCACATTAGCTGGGGAAAGCCCCATTCCTACAGTGTGACTGCTACACATAAAGGCAGTGCTTACAACAATCCTTGACTGGATCATTACAGCAAAATTCCAGGCTTCATTTCTCAAGCCCAGGTTTCCAAATTTTATAGATAGAGCCTGGTTCTCTTCTTAAATCAATTTTCTGCTACTGGGATTTTAGTGAAGTAACAGGTTCGGATGATACTACACAGAGACCAAAATTGTTCCCAGTAAAATAAGACCTTTTTTCGTTTTGAAGGGTCACAGAGACCAATGACTACAGGAATAATAGATAGAAAGATAGCCTGTCTGCTAGAGACATCACTGGAAATCCTGAGCTGCTAGTAAGACTGATTTCAGAGAAAGTCTAAGGAAAAAAATGGGTTGTTTAAAACCTAAAATGTTTGAACTCTGAAAACCTTAAAGATCCCTTCCAGCCTAGAGAATTCTATGATTCTATGATTCTAACTGTAGTGGGTCTCCTTCTTCAGTTTAAATTATTATTCCACTTTACCTTCAGTCAGCCTTACTATTTTGATCTTGAATGATATCTGCTCTCAATCTGAAAATAAAGAACTTCTTCATTTTACCTACACTTCATAAATTGGTTGCCACTAAGCAGTAGTCCCTCTCCAGCATATAGTAACTATTATGGTCATTTCAGGGGGTATTCTGCCCATTACTATGTCTAGTGTGATTTGTAACCTTATAACATAGATAAATACCTTATCTAGTATAGTACAATTGATATACCAATAATGCATTTGAATGTGTTGTTGTAGCTGGCTTAATAAACCACTAAACACTATTGACTCTGCTGTCCATGTATCAGCGTTGTGCACTGTATTCATACTGCCTTCTGGCATTAGCATTTAATCAGTTTATATAATATGATGCTTCTGAAAGCTAGTGACTAGACATACTCAGGAGCTGTGTTCTTTTAGGGACCTGTGTTGTAAAAAACTTGCTGTCATGGGCGGGCATTTCATAGGAAAGGGTGCCTAATTAGTACTCATCTTGTTCCCAACTGTATGAAAAGAGGTGGGACGGAGGAAAATGAATGGCTTTTTTTCAGTTTTGCATAGTCTTGTGATGGGGGATTTTAGTGATAAAGAAGCACGATTGAGCCTACCTCATAGTCCTTACTTTTGCACCCCTTTCAAATTAGCATCCTCCGACTGTTTATATCAGTAAAACTCTGGAGCAGCTCCAGTGATTGCAGTGGAAACTATCAAAACAAAGCTTGTAGTGAGAGAATTCAAAAGAGCCTTGGAAATTTGTAGTGGATACAAAAAAATTACCCAGCCAAATCACCACAGACATTTGGACAGGCCTCATTCCAGGAGAGTCTGTTAATACCACCCTTGCAGATAGCAAGAGCTTAATTAAAATGTAAAAATAAAGAAGCAGCATGATCTTGATAATCCTAGAGGAGTCTTTCAGAAATGTTGTTCTGAATGGCACAAGCAAGGAAACAGTGAAACTTAGTATGTGTAGTAGTTGTTTAAAATGTCAAACAGCACATCCAAATGCCTTTATGTCTCACTTAAATGGCTCAAAAGCACGGATGTCCACTTCAATAAAAAGTATAATCTACTGTCTCTCTATATGTTTCTAATCATGTAATGCATGATTACAACTACCATCTGCAGTAAAAAACACAACTTGACTTGACCATGGAGCTTATAGGTATTTTTATTTGAGCTTTTTGCAGTAAAAAACCTGATTCATCCACAAAAGCATACCATTCTATTTTCAAGGTTTGAAAATATCCCTTGTCATCCCGAGAGGATTGAAAAATCCCTGTTGTAAATACCTCTGAGATTTGTCTTCATCTACATCTTTGGAGTGAGAGCAAACAAATAGTGATGTTGCACAGCTTGATTCACAGAGTGGTTGAGGTTGGTGTGATGGTGTGCTCCACCCCACGGGCATATCTCATCTTCATCTTCCAAAACCCTCCCCGAGTGATAAGCACCCGTGGTGGTCATAATGGGTGCATGTAATTGTGACAGCTGCACCCAGCTCAAGGGCAGTTTCCAGGAGAGAGATAATAACATAATAGCCAAGGGCTAACAAGCAATACTGGTACTGTGGTTAATACACAGATATGACTGTAGGTCAATCATTTTACCCCCATAAATAGCCCGAGGACCCTTCTCCTGCTCAGCAGTGGACTGCACATCAGTATTGCTCCTTGAGTAGGAACACCTCTCAGGGTTACATCTTGAGATTCAGAGATTCTTTGCAACAACAGATCCTCAATAAATGAGTAATAACATGCTAAACTTTGAAATCTTAGCTAAGTGATACAAAGGATTGATTATACACATACAATCCTTTAGACGTAAACCACTGACCAACTCTGGGACTAGGATTGAACCCTGCCACATGTAGACTCCTCTCTGAGAAGGAGTTTAGAAAGGAAGAGGGTTCTTTCTGAACCTCATGACTCAACAGGAGGGTCTACCCAATGCACCTGTCTGACCCTGACCTCTGGGCAGTAAATATGCCTTACTATCTCAAATCTTGTTAAAACACTGTTGCGTGTACTATCAAAGTTTGTTAAATGCCTGTTTTGTATGAACAGTAGTATGACTGTTTATGAGTGAAGCACATCACTCTATCTGTGACAGCTGGAAGGGACCTCTGGCAGTCATCTTGTCCAACTCCAGTTCCATCATTTAAGGTGGGGGTCATTTGGGGATGACAGCTGCATTTCCATATAAACGTGTTCCAGTAGATACGTAAGCTGTGTGTAGAAGCTCCCATGATAATCAAAGAGATGTCAGGGCCAGTTAAGCTGAACATACAAGTCTAGTGCATTTGAGATGTCCTTGGATAACCCACCTGGCCTTCAGTCACACCACTAAAAACTCAGAGGTTGAGGTCCTGTATCACCTCTGAGTCCTGTATCACCTCTGAGTCCTGTATCACCTCTGGGCCCTGTATCACATCTGCCAGCTGTCTGAATCCAGGGAGCTGTATTAATTGCATGTAATAGCTTTTTAAGATCTTCGGGGTATACTGCCTCACCTCTGGCTGCCTCTCTAGAAGGGTGAAAATCTCCCATATTTCTTATGTAAAATCTGTGAGGCTCATGAAGAACACTAGGAAGCTCTTGGTAAGTGGTTCTAGACACCTGTGTTTGCACAATGAAATTAATATTTCATTAGAGTTGCTTAGAGATAGAATGCATGAGTCATTCATGGAAATAAAGATTAGAGGATACTAACTTGTCACATCCCCAGTAAAGCCAGGATTCTGTAGCTTTAGATCAAACTTTTTTTTTCTTATCTTTATTTAGCCCATTACAGCTTTGGACATCTTGGGGTTCCATAGACGTTTTTTAGTCTCTTGATTTTCTTGTCTTTTGCCTTTATTGTCTCTTAAATTTGTTTCTCAGTTTTTATCTGCCTCATAGACTAAGATAGAGTTTCTCAAAATGAAGTAATGAAACTAAAGTGTGTTTTCAGATAAAAGATGCAATATATCCCCATGTACTGAATGTAGCCCACATATTAGCCTGTACTCAGAGCCATATGGGCTGCTTTGGAGGACACAAGCAAGTCACCAAAGTGCCAAGCTGCCTTCCATCAGCTTCCCTGCAGGAACCAGCTGGTTAACCAGCTAATCTGGGTGACAGGAGGGTGTGTCACCTTGTGTGTAGCACAGAGTGCCACAGGCAAATATGTGTAGTGGCCAGTCACAACAGGGCTACTTAGCTGTGGTAGTGTATCAAGGCAGAGGTTGGTACTTTGGATATAGTTTCTACATTCTTTAAAGTGTAAGGGCCTGTTGTATTTAATCCCTGGTACTCAGCAGTCAACACTGGAGTTATGAACAAACAAGTCCAGGAATCATATTTAATCCTCAATCTCCAATTACCTAAAAATTAAGACTGCATTTAATAAGAAACATATTGTACATCTGCTTCAATTTCATTACAACTTTATATGAGCATTTGTGGGCAAAGTTTTCAAAACTCTTTTACTTTCAGTTCTAAAAATGGAATGCAAGTGAAGTAGTCTTGGCAAACTCTGAGTCGATGGTCTATTTTAAGTTCCCAGTGTGAATTGTTATATTTTGCACTTGTGTCACATGTAAAACCTCCACTGCAGGAATTCAAAAACTGCTGCAGCAATGAAAATGAAAATACTGTCTATGCTGTGGAGCAGAAAGCACTACATTTACTCAAAAGTTTTACCTATAAAATGAACATTTAAAAAATCCAAAACAAAACAAGAAAATGAAACAAAAAAAACCACAACCAAGCCCCCCAAAACAACAAAGAAACAAAAAACAAACAAAAAAACAAACAAACAAACAAAAGATTACGTTTAAATGGAATTCTCTAAACAGTGCTTACCTGAACGTGAAATATATTTTGGTACTTAGGTGTACAGATGCATTCAAAATCAATTTACTATGGAAAAATCTGTAAGACTCGATAAATTTAATGGAGAGGGAACAACAGTCATTGGGAAGCTGAGGCAAAGGGGAGGCCACGACGCTGTAGCAGCTCTGGACCACAGGTGAGCAAAGGAAGGCAATCTGTAGGAGTCGAGGAAGAGTAGATTCACTTTTCTTAGGGGTAGTACATTGCTGAATTCCTCATGTGAGGCCCAGCAGCAAAATGTCTGGAAGTCCCTGACCTAGAAATCAGTGAACAAAAATCAGTGGACAACAGCCAAAAGGGGAAAATGTGTATGACATGCCTATGTGACAAGGTCAAGCTCAAATTTTGTTTAGCATTACAGAAGCTAAACAAGCACAATCACAAACAAGTGATTTCTTCCTAGCAGGAAGAAGCAGGCTTTGTTCATCCTATAAGCAATGCAGTTAAGCTTGTATGTTTGTGCTACACTCTTCTGAATGCCTTTGTAGAAGTGTTTTGTCTCACTAGCACTAACAATGTCTTTTTCAGAGATGAATTTAGCAGGGAGGGAGTGGAAGGGGGAAAAGGAAAACATGGCCTCTCTCAACAAAGATTTTAAACCCTGAAGAATGTGCTATTCCTATGTTAAAAGCTACAAATATTATGGTGATTCCTAAAGATGATAGATCTCTGCCCACCTAAGTAAAATGTCATGGATGCTTCAGAACTAAATTCAGTTTTTGCTTGGAATTCATTTTTCTTTATGCTTTTCTTAGTTCAGTGGATATCTTGGCTAATAGCCCTCCCATCTCTTTTGCACCTCTCAAGACTAGCTGCTTGAGTCCCTTCCTGCTCTAGAGCTACTAGCTATCAGCCTCCCCGTACCATTTCCCCACCTCTTTACATTTTTGCATAAGTGGAGATGTCCCTCAACTTCAACACACAAAAGACTGGGGACCTTGCAATGGTTATTCCCACTTACTCACTTTGCTTCCTCTTGGACATTTCCATGCTGGGGGTTACAAAGCTAACATGAAGCAAAATATGACATTAATTACTTAGATAAGCAAAGCCATGAAGCATGTTGTAAGTTTGGTCCTTTGGTTGTTCATTACTCCTGTGGTCAGATATATTTTCTAATGCAAACTTCACTGCAGAGTGCTTCTGTGCATTTGTTGAAGGTTCACATAATTTACAATTCCTTATATATGCATTAGTTCTACAGATATTGCCTACATTTCATATATCTCAAGAAATACCTAGTATACTGTGGCAATACCAGATACGTTCAGTTAAAAAGTAAGTACAAAAATTTGCACATAATCCAAGTGGACTCCTTTTATTTAAATTAAGGAAAAAAAGATTAGATAGACATGGTCCTTTTTTCTTCTAAGTAGAGCTTCAAGTAAGCAAGATTCCTCAGAAGCCTGAGTGATCTATGAAATATGTTTTATTCCTATAAAACAGAGATTTAAATTCTCTTCTCCTTCAGAAAATCTTCTCTATGTATAAATTGGTAAATCTTCCTGTGAAAAGATTTCCAATGTGAGCATTGTGCAATGCCTAGAAGTATCTCGTCTAGGTGTTTGAATGTGTGCTATTCCCATTTATGTTTATAGCACAACCCACATTTTTTTAGAGGACTAGAGCATTGCTTTGAAAGTGCTCCCTAGGACAAAACATACTGTTGCTGTCAGGTACGCAGCAGAATAGTAAGTGTTACTTTCCCCTCTCTTACATGAATCAATGAAAATATTTGCAGGTAGAAAATAAATTAAAATAAAATAAAAATATTTTTTAAATTAATTTAAAATTAAATTAAAATAAAATGGGTTACATGAGCATTTTCTAGTCAAATGTTCTTTATATATTAGAAATCTCATGCCATAGGTAAAAATCGCTACTTTAAATCATCAAATCTGACTTATTATAAGGGGCACTGTCCAAATCCATAACATTTGTTATTCTTTAAAGTTAATCCAGTTCGGTATTTTTTATAGCTTTGAGCACTTTCAATCTTCTCTTGACATCACTGTCAAGAGCATGTGGATTAGTCACAAATAGACAAAATCAAAGTACTTTGTCCCCTAGAAGCTCACTAAATCTTCACGTTTGCAAATTTGCATTAGAGACCCTATCCTGCCTTTCTCTTACTCACCAGGGTGTATTCACCTGGGGGTTGGGTGAATACACCCTGTTTTTTAAAGCTTGAGGTGGCAACATGACTAGCCCATTCTAATTCTACCATATTAATTTACTTTAAAGTGACTCCTTATGGGAAGCCAATGACATGTCATAACATGAGTGGTTTAAAACCACAACTTAGATTAGTAGTAAGGCTTTAACATAATGTTCTTGAGATTTTATAGTCTTACATAAACTGCACCACTGCTAGCTCTTCCACCAGATTTAGCAATCACTTTTTTTTGCTGCTTGTTTTCCGGTGTTTCCAGCTACAAGCTTAATAAAATATTACATAATCTTTCAGCATTGCATGTATATAATATAGAATATATTTAATATTCATAAGCAATGGTCTACGTCCAGGCTGCCCACCTCTATAATTATGTTGTTTGGGGTACTGGTTCTTCTAACTGATAGTTACATCAGCAGAAACTTTGTTATGAATGTAACTTATGCTAGAACAGAGAGAAAAATCTTATTGTGCTTCCCACATGGAACTCTGTTTTTTCAACTGAGATAGTATGGATGAAATAAGAAACATTTTTAAGACAAGGAAAGATGCCTTTTAACTGCAGATATTAAAGCAATTTACAACTGTAAATGCATATTCTCTTCATTTAAAATAGAAAATAGAGGAACAGATAGTGACTTAAGACGAAGCCTCTACTACCTCTAGAATCCAGGTCTTCTAAGTCTTCTAATATGGAAATACAGTGTTTACTAATATGCAAAGTAAGTGTTGTGATACTTTTGAGTGAAACAAAAAATAAATGAGTCTGCACTAGAAGAGCCTTATTTTGAAAACCATGATTTCTGAAAAAAAAAAATAAAATATGAAAGACCATAACATAAAGAAGTCATTGTGTAAAAAGAATGGAGACTACAGTGGAGAAGGTGAAAGTTTCTGCAGAACGGCAGTACCAGCTTTTGTCTAAAGTCAACTGAAAAAGAAGTATAAACAAGGATTTCAGAAGCAGACAGGTACATTGAGATAAGCACAAACATTGATATTTACCACCACAAAGCAAAAACAAGGGCATTAAAGGAGAACTACCAGTGAAGAAAGAAGGTCGAGGGTATGGCAGTCAAATTTATCCTACACATCCATTCATGTGAACTGATCAAAAGTCTTTGTGCTGTTACTTCTCATTTGAATTTGTAGTAACGTTATGTGTCAGGGGGTTAAAAGACTAAGGAAGGTAGCAATATTGCCACTAGAGGAATAAAGCTGTAGAAGGCAATATTTCAATGTTTCACCAGCTTACCTTGGAGTCAAGCATTGTACCGAAACCTGAAGTTCAATGCCACTGAAAGGCTGTGTGCAGATTAAGCTAGTATGCCCTTCCATGTTACAACATGAAGCTGCAGTAAATGGAAGGGGGAAGCCTAAGGGATTTCCAGCTGCAACACTGTGGCAGTGTCTTTGTTCTCCTACCTCTGCATCTGACATGATAGATTTGGGTGGTTTCAGCCCTTTGTTTTCACTGGTCTGCAAGTAGGGCTACCTGTGCAGTGATGTAGAGGGATGACCATGGAAATTGCTGCTATATGAAGTAATGGCTTGAACTGGTTGATACACCATGGCCCTTGGGAAGGAAAATGGGAATGATTCCTACTTGTTTCAGTCTTGTGTTAGAAGGAGGTGAGACTTGGAAGGTGCCTTAGTGTTGAGGAGATAGAACTGTGAGGGCTATATATATATATAAAAGTCTAACACAATCTTAAGGTTAGAGCAGAATTCCATTTTAATAATTAGTTGTGCAACACACATGACAAAAAATAAGAGGAAAACTGTGGAGGAAAATGTGGACTTTTTTTTTTTCTTTTTTTTTAATTCTCTATTCTTTCCTTTTCTGCAAAGGCACCCCTATTACTGTTAGCAAACTGTAAGACTAATCACTTATTCTCTTAGCAACAATACCAAGAGTTTTAAAAGTTTGTAAATGTTAAAATTGATGAAAATTGCAATCAAAACAGCTTATTTTTCCATGGCTATTGTAAATGTAATGAAATTTTCTATAGTAGAAATTGATCAATGATAGAAATAACGGAATTAGAAATAAAAAACAAATGGATTGTGATTTACATAAAATTCCACAAAGAAACCCAAAACAGTAGTACAATTCCTTCTACACTGATGTTGAATCAGTGTTGAAATTAGTTGGAGGAATGGGAAGACCTGGCCTTAAAGAGAAGATATTGGCATAGGAGGAGCCTCAGAAATATGGTGAAGGAAGGCAGTCAACACATCACAACATCACAGTGTGAAAGACACAGAATATGTAACTTAAATCATGCCAGCAATTGACCAATACAATATGTTATAAATCCTAGCATCAAAACAAATTAAAGAACTGACCACATTACCAAGCAACATGGCATCTACACAGATTAAAACTACGGGAAGGAATACTGTACTGAGTCTGGTTTACTGCCTGCTAGGCAGGACCAGAGCATTGCCCATGATGCACTAAGAGAGATGAGAAAGGCTTTAGGAGCAAGAAATACAAATTCATTAAAAGACTTCAGCTATCCTGTGTGCGTTGGTCAAAATTCACACCAGGAAATGAAGTAGAGAGGTTGTTTTGGGGTACCAGGTGTGACTGCTTTGTGGAACAGGCAATTAACGAGCGTGCAAGAGGGAGCACAGCTCTTCACCTGGAACTGAAGAAGTGTGGAGGATCCGGCTCCAAACTTTTCAGCTGCAAAAATGCTTTGCAGCAATTACCACCATATACTTGCATTTCACAGCACTACAAGAATGCCAATGTCACTGAACACCTATGTAGAGGAGTTTTATGGAACTGAGTATGAATTTTTCAGAAAGATGAAATAGTTTTCAAAAGAGAAAGGATCGTAAACTCTTAGGGAAGCCAAAAAAGAGTTTGAAGAACAAGTAAATATGGGAATCACTATGGTGACCTTCAGGAGTATTAAAATATCAGGGACAAGATGTACTTCAGAGAGTCTTAAGGCACCCCATGACCAGAGCACCTCAGAAGCAGCCAGTAAAGGCATCCTTGAGGACATCCAGAAAGGGCAAGACCTCTACAGAAATGTTGACTGGATTTTTTTGCAGTGTTCATGGGGGGAAGAAACTGGAAGATTTCCAACTAAAACTTTTTTCTGAAAAGAAACAACAGAGGGTTTTTTTCCTGAAATGGAAGCAACTAGAAAAGAAGTTATGGTATGAATAGTGAAAATAGATGCTAACATTTGCATGTTTTCACCTCCACCTTTTCCACAGTTGCTTCATTAACCACTCATACAACATAGAAAAGTGAGCAGTAAAGTGATGAAGATTGCTGATGATGCAACCAAAGAGAGAATGAAAAATCACAGGACAGAGTGATAAATTCCGTGTAGATAAAGGAAATTGATTTATAGGGTGAAAAGGATTCCTACCTCCACATTTAAAATTATGGTGTCAGATATGTCCTTACATTTCAGGATAAAGGGCTCAGGATTATGATAACTCCAGGAAAATGTCAGGTCAGTAGTTGGCAGCAGTCCAAAAAACAAAAAAACCAATTATGATTCCAAATGAGGATTGAGCAAAAGAGGGAGTTATTTAAAGAGAGAGCTATTGAGAGTTACTGAATGGATAAAGTAAAACAGTCTAAAAAAATTAATTGTATTGAAAAGAAGAATCTTAGGTAAAAGTAACATTGGTACCAACTTCATGGACATCCATTTAAGAGCAACTATTGGAGACAGAAAACTAGCAAGATAGACTTTTGATAGGAACTAGTGAAACCATATTTGTAGCATAGCTATTAATTTTAATAGAAAAAAACTTTTGCAAAGAGCTTTGATTATTCAGATTTAATCTGAAAAAGAAGAGGTGGCTAATCAGAAAGACTGCTTTAGACAGTCAAATATGCAGACGATCATTCTGAAAAAAGAGAGTTGCTCCCAATACTCATCACATGTACTCATAGTAGTTAAGCGGGAAGAGCACTCAAATGAAACCACAGCTAATTTAAAAAACTTCAGTGTTATACTTTTATGACAGTCATGGAAAAGATATCTTTTTTCCTTAATTTTTGAAGGATTAAAAAGGTTTTGTTATTTCAGCATTTTTAAGTTTTCATGTGTATTTTGCCTATTGTAGGTTTAAAATATGCTGAACTATATCTAAACCTCTTTTTTAAGAAATGGAGCTTGACTTAAATCAGGAATTATTGCACAGCTTAAAGACAGATTTGGTCTTGTACGAACTCAAACTCACCCTCAAAGCAAAATATCTTAGATAAGCCTTGATGCCTGCTTTGCAAAAAGAAAGCTCTGAGTGATCTCATCTTTCTTTAACAATTCTTTGTGCTCTAGTCCATCAAAAAAATGAAATTTCCTGGAGGATCTGGGTAAGTTTTCATCTTGGTATAAGTAAGATATTTTTTTTTACAGAAAGAACAATCATTCACTCAACAATCTCACCAGGGACATAGTAATCGCTCCTAAACACCGTACTTGACAAAAAGGTCCCATTCCCTAAGGACTTGTGAGTATAGCACATGTTATACACATTACAGAAAGCCAAAGATATTAACTGAAGGGACAGTCTGTACTCCACACAGAGGCTTACTACTCTTAGTTATTTAAATTTGACCAAAATGTAATTAGATTATAATACTATCATGAAAGTGATGATATATAGATATTAACTCTCACCATTCTTGTCACAACAAGGCATTGCAAACACTATTTTGCCACAGCTGTGGTGTAAATGATTCAGCTTTAATCAAAACCCACATCTGATCAGGCTTATATGGTAAAATGTCATATCAAAATAGGTCTTACCCCACCTGCTAGTCTTCTATGGGATTTCTATTACTTCTGTATGAAAACATCATGATGGAGAGCACCACACTGAAATGGCTGGATGTGAGGCACAAAGGCAAATTCAGATGTGGCTGAAATTTTCATTTAAAAATACATCCTTTTGGTGCGTGCTACACAGAAAGCTATTCTTTGTTTGTGTTTGCTTGCTATGTGACACTCCCACTGCTATCAGTTAACTAGAAGTCAGTAGGAGTTGCATGTATCACATGCAGCAGAAGACCGCGTTACGCTTGCTTTTATAATCCACAGATGGTCACTTGCAGGACAATAATATTCTGCCATGTGTCCCAGGTGTAGTGGACTCAGTATGCACAAGTCTAGCTAATGTACTGGCATGGTACGCATGCACAAAACAAAAGGTCATATGGAAAGAATATGTTATTCTAGATATAAAGAAGGCTTTTTCTTTTTGTTTTGTTATGAGAGTGGTGAAACACTAGAACAGGTACCAGAAAGGTGGTAGATATCCCATCCCTGGAAACATTCAAGGCCAGGGTGGACAGGGCTCTGAGCAACTTCATGTGGGTGAAGATATCCCTGCACATTGCAGGAGGGTTGGACTAGATGACATGTAAAGGCCCCTTCCAATACAAACTATTTTATAACGCTATGATCCTATGTTGGTGTTACTGTAATGCACGTTGCAATAGAAAGCTGGAGTGAAGGAGTGTGGCACATTTAAAGGCTGTGACTTGGTGGTGTGGCAAACTGTATAGCATATATAGAAGCAGATAGAAGTAATGGGATCCCCTCTTTCCTGTTCTGTGATTAAGTAGCATTTTGTCATGGGCAGATTTGACTAGGAAGTAACTTCGTTCACAATTAGAAACTTCTACTGTCCATTTTATACCTAGCCATGGCCAGTTCACTCTCAGTCACTTTTTGCCAGTGTTTTCTTTCAGATGAAATAGTTATTTTCCCTATAGGCCCTTACTACCTTGGTGTATTTACATGTTTGGTTTTAGCTTTTGCTTTACTATACCAAGCAGGCCACTGTCTTTCGGAGCATTTTTAACTGAGTACATCCTGCAGGCAAGTGTGCAAATTCCAGCTGTGAGTTAGCTCAGGTGCAAGAAACAGCCAAACTAGAGCAGCTCAGAGCCTAATGCATGATAATTCGACTTACTTCACAGCAAGACTCTTTAGTCTTTACTGAGTTCTCACCATTGTTTCCTCCAGTTTAACTAATAATTTCTATGTGACTTCATGCTTAGTGGATATGTACGCCGTTTACCTAGACTTTAGTAAAGCTTTTGACGTTTCCCACAGCATCCTCCTGCAGAAACTGGCTGCTCCTGGTGTGGACAGACATACTCTTCACTGAGTAACCATTAAAAAACTGGCAGCATGGCCAGGCCCAAAGAGTTATGATGAATGGAGTTAAATCCATTTGGTGGCTAGTCATAAGTGGCATTTCTCAGGGGTCAGTACTGGGGCCAGCTCTGTTTCATACCTTTACCAATGATCTGGATGAGAGGATTGAGTGTACCTTCAGTAAGTTTGCAGATGACACCAAGTTGGGAGGAGTGTCAATGTCCTTGGGGGTAGAAAGGCTCTGCAGAGGGATCTGGACAGGCTGGATCAATGGACCAAGGCCAATGGCATGAGGTTCAACAAGGCCAAGTGCCAGGTCCTGCACTTGGGTCACAACAACCCCATGCAACTTTACAGGCTTGAGAAGAGTGGCAGGAGAGCTGCCCAGCACAAAAGGACCTGGCGGTGTTGGTCAACAGGCAGTTAAGTATGGGCAGCGTGCCCAGGCAGCCAAGAGGGCCAGTAGCATCCTGGCTTGTATAAGGAATAGTATGGTCAGCAGGACTGGGGAAGTGATCATACCCTTGTACTTGGCATTGGTGAGGCCGCACCTCAAATACTGTGTTCAGTTAGGCTGTCGCTACAAGAAAAACATTTAGGTGCTAGAACACATCCAAATCAAAGCAATGAAACTGGTGAAAAGTCCAGAGCACAAGTCTTATGAGGAGCAGCTGAGGGAACTGGAGCTGTGTAACTTGGAGAAAAGTAGGCTGAAGGAAGACCTTATAGCCTTCTACAACTACCTGAAAGAAGGTTGTAGAGAGGTGGGGGTTGGTCTCTTCTCCTGAGTAACAGGTGATAGGAAAATCAGTAGCAGCCTTAAGTTGCACCAGGGGAAGTTTAGATCTGATAATAGGAAAAATTTCTTCACAGAAAGGGTTGTCAAGTGTTGGAACAGGCTGCCCAGGCTAGGTGTTGAGTCACCATCCCTGGAGGTGCTTAAAAGATCTGTAGATGTAGCACTTAGGGATGGGTTCAGTGGTGGACTTGGTGAGTTTATGGTTGAACTCAATCTTAAAGGTCTTTTCCAACCTGAGTTATTCTTGATTCTATGATTTTATATCAAATGCTTACTGAAATTCAGAGGGAGAGAGATTTTCTGTGAAAAAACTTTCATTTTATTATGGAAGATCAGTACTGACACAGTCTACCTTTGACCAGCCCATATGTATTTTATATTATTTTATATATCTTTAGCCATTTTTCTTCTCAATATATCCTAATGCTATGTATTCTATTGTGATCAGTTCAGTTGCATACAAGTTATTTATATCTCTTCCCCTCATTCTTGTTCTTCCATTCTTCTTCTTCTAAAAAACAGCTATTTTATTTGCCATTTTCACATTTGGCAGGCGTCACTTTACCACTGCATCTCTTGTTCTAAAAACATGGCTTCATTTGTTGATCAGTTAAGTTCTTTTTCTTGCTTGATTTCTCTGCTTTGTATCTTGGGATGATTTTTCTTTTTCATCCTACAAGCTCTTTCCAGTCTGTGGAAGCTGAATCCAGCATCCCAGCTTTACAGAGACTTCAACACCAGCATAAAGGAGACACGTTAGTTAGTATGACTGGCAAGAAAGACTGCACAGAGAATTCAGAGAAGGAAAATATGCTGAAACTTGGAGAGCCAGGAAGCTGAAGTATTCACTCCTAGTAGATGATCATAATGATAGAGTCCTCTTGTCTGGAAAACTGTCTGGTTGCAAAATGTTGTCCTCTGAATATAGATAATAGATATTTTATTACTTCTTATAAAATGAGAAGATCATGTTCTGTTAAATCATCTCTTACACTAATGACCTTTTCAAAAATGTATAATATTGCCAGTAGAAAATGTTCCCTTCTGTGAGGGATAGACCTTTATTATCAGTAGCCTTCTTCAGTGCAGCATATCTATCTACAGACAAAACATTATTGCCAATAATCTCTGTGGTTTCTATACCAGCACATTATCATTGACTTCAGAGGTTGGGCTGTAGTACTGCCATCAACAGATTTGTCAATAACAGCATGTAAAATGATATTTTCATGTATTTCATTCTGGAATTGCTTTTAGTCTATTAAATATTTTTCTGATTGTTGTTTATAGCTGTTTATTTTGACAATGGTGACATATTTCTTTTAAAGATTTTCTGAAAAAAAAATGTAAGTTAGTAGTATCCTACACATTTCTCATTAACTTTGGGCTGTTTCTCTTGCAATTTATTCCAGTTACTTGACATCTAAATTTTCCAATGATTTCATCCTGAAAAGTTAATCCAGGAAAAATTATATAACCATCAGATGAATGCCTTTCAGGAGGAAACTTACTTTTGCAGCCTACTAGTACCCAGTAAGATTAAATTTAAAGTGTATTCAGTGGAGTGTTTATCTCCCTTAATCATTAATGGGCATAGATAGTTCAGCTCGATTTTAGCATGATTGCAAATATCTCCTTAGGACAAGCCAACAGCCAGGATAAAGGGATAAAAGCAGTTAGTGCAATTCAAGATTAAGGGCCTGAATGGAAAATTGTACAGAATCTGATTTACAGTGCTTTTCTTTACATACTATTGTCAATCCCTTCTCTCATGGAAAGAGTGATGCACTTCACTCATAAGAGAGAAGCAAAAGTATACTTTCTTGATATAAAACATTGAGTTAACAAAATTCAGTGGTAAATGTGACACTACTTTAGCAAGCTCTGATGGCAAGGTACACTTGATTATTTACTCCGTAGAGGACAGGGTCAGACAGACATGTCAGGGAGACCTTCCTGTTGAATCATGAGGTTCAGAAAGGACCCCCTTATCTTCTGGACTCCTCAGAGAGGACTTTAGGTGTGGCTGGATCCAATCCTAGTCCCAGAGTTGGTCAATGGTTTATGTCTACAGGATTATATCTGCACAGTCATTCCTTTGTATCACTTAGCTAAGCTTTAAAAGTTTAGCATGCTATTAGTCACTGACCGAGGATCTGTTGTGGCAAGGAATCTCTCAACCTTGAGGAGTAACTTTGAGTAATCTCTCCCTACTCAAGGAGATATCCAAGAGCTCAAAGGGCTCTTGGGCTGTTCATTATTTATGAGGGTAAGATGATTGACTTTTACTCATATTTATACACTGACTGCAGATGTTGGTTTCTTCCAAAATTAGCTTGAGTCAGACATTGACTAGCACTGTGCTTAGGTGGGCACATTGCTATAAACTAGCACTTGGCTATAGTGTTGTTACCTGTCTCCCCAGAATTCACTTTAAGCTGGATACATCCATCATGACCAGACACATCCATCATGACCAGACACATCCACCACGACCACCCAAGATCATGTTGGGTGGAGGGAGAGAGGGGGAGTACAGCGTCACACCTTTGTCTTTATTTAACCTACCCTGGAGAATATGAAGGAAATTCCACTGTAAACTATTAGATGAACAAAATTGGAAGTATGAATATCTGTGACAATTTGGTGCTTCAACCTGAGTTTTCAAAAGACTTTTTCCTCACTTGAAAAAGAGATACGTAACCAGATCAGAGATAATGTGGCAGAGGCAGCAGTCAGCAAAAAATTAAGTTCTAAAACATGTTTTTCTTGTGTGAAAGACAGATGTTGTCCATGAATTGAGCATCTAGCATCTAGAAGATGTGCCAAGGAGAAGCCTTTAGGACATTAATATACCAATGTCTAACAAAAGTAATGCTTTTAATAACCCAACATACGATGTGAGATAGTTTCTTTCTACAGCTGAGAAGTTGCCCTAGAGAATTACTTGCTAAGGAGAATGTGATAAAAGATTAAAGAATATGTTCTATAGAAATCATTATAAATGCTTCACTTATTAAAGAAATAGATAACATTCACTGTTTTAGAACAGATTTGTGGCCAGTTAAGAGTCATTTGAATACAATGAGGGTGGCTTCAGTGGGAAACACAGATTACTTACCAGGGTTTCCTTTGTGTAATAAGAATCCTCACAAACAAATCTTTACACAAATCTGTGGTATGAGCACCACAGCATGGAAGAAGAAATAGAAAGCCTGTCTGAAATCAAAAAGCAGTAAGCATTATTTCAGAGAACCTATTTGAGTTGTGATGTAAGATCATCACAGGAGGGCATTCATGGATGAAGGTAGGATCACAGCAGGCAATTCACTGAGCATCTTCACTGCAGACTTCACCTGAGTGACTGACTCTGATGACCTTTGCTCAGGTGCAAGCGTCTACACTTCTAGGTCACACTGATGTTCTTTCCAGCTAGTAGAGGTAGGTAAGAAAAATTATGAAAGTGGTTAAAGGACATGGAGAACAAAAGGCATGTATATCTATATCATTGCATTCAGGGAAGATTAATTCAAATAATTCAGTAAGCACTAGACTAAAGATGGTCTTTTGAGCTTTATTTTCTCTATAGATTTAGAATTCATCTCATGAGCATAGTTTATAGTGCCTCAAGAACTACTCATATACCTCTGCCTCTCAGAATTAATATCATCATAAAATCATCAGGTTTAAAGGATTCTCTAAAAACATGAGTCTGAGGAAAGAGAATGAACACAAGATAGAAACTTCAGTTCTGCCATTGAGCTGAAGTTGATCCATCAGCCATTTAATCATGACATGAAAAACCAAACAACAGTGAGTCAGTCCCTGGAAAGCAGTTCCAAAGACCAGCTGTCATGTTAAAAAACACTTTTTCCCAAATTACAATTGTTCTGATTTTAATATGGCCTGTACTATGTCATATTAGCATTTTCTATTTGGGTTTTAGGTCTTTTATTATCACTGTGAGAATGTCAGTGATAAATATTGGGAAGCATGACTAATGTCTTACAAGGATATGTCTAAAGGATAGCATTTTCTTTCCCAAGTGCATATTTGTGGTGGTGCAACCCCTTTTCTCCCTGCTTCAAGTCACTCATTAATTTGCGTGATGTCCCTTCCAACCTTGGCCACAGAGTAACACAATGGGCCAAAACGTAACATAACAGTCTAACACAAAAGGAAGAAAAGGTATAGAGGAACACACTAAGAACACAATTGTGTGTCTAGTCCCCATGGCTCCTACTGCTTGAAGTTAATAACTATAATAGATCTCTCCTGACACCATATGGATCGTGGCCACAGAGCAGGAATATCAGGACCCCAAGATCTAGAAAGCTCTGGGGTTGCGTAACTATCACCCAAGTCAGGCCGGAATGGAAAAGTACCTCATGAAAGTCAGCTGTCTCAGATCCTATAAGTACAGATTCTAGTAAAGACCCTTTGAGCTCTTCTGGATTGCAGCAGGCTGTGGCCAGTAGCTCCCCTGAGTTGAGATACCTCTCAGGCTGACACCTCAAGGTCAGGGAGGAGACAATCCTTCTCAAACCTCAACTATCGCCTGTTGAGGAAGGCTGATGCATCATATTTACTCTAAATCTGAGAAAAGGAAATCTTAACTCTAGGCTAGTCTCTCTCTCTCTCATTTACCTCTCCACCTATATGTTGTGAGATACACATTAGCTTTATGGATGTGGATGCTCTTTTGTCCATCCATTAATGTGTAGGACCTAAAAGCGGCACCTTTTGGCTTGCTCACGCAAGTAATGTACTTGCTATCAAGAAATTCCTGATCGGAGACCTGTATGTGTGCGCGAGCATGTGCTTATATGCTTTGCTTAGATATGTACATGTATATGTATTAACCTGTGATTTGTACTGTACTCATATGTATAAGTATTGGTTGAGATACCTCCTGGTATCTTCGAATCTGTAACTAAGTTGCTGTTCAATTATTTTGTTTACTCACTTCACAACCGCCTAAACTAGTTAATGATTAACTGTTACTAAAATCCAATCTCTCAATCTACCTTACATCATTAATAAATTTTGAATAGCTGCTAAATCAGAACTGTGTCAAATATTTTCATCCGCAACAATATTTCATTAATCTGTCCTGACTGATCCATTGTAAGTAATGCTCACAGGCACTGTTCTCCTGTGAGCAGTTATTTTAAAACCCTGCTTCCAGAACTATCCTGCTATATCGAGTATTTCCAGAGACAGGATAGCCTCTGTTTCTAATATCTTATGACAGTTGTGGCTGCTCCTAGTCAGCAGCTTTGGTTCTGCAGCTGAATTTTCACCTGATCATTGTCTCCATTCCCAAGTACCATGATGCAATTTGGCAAGTGGCTGCTTTCTGAGAAAATCTTTTATACTGTTTCTAACATCAATTCTCATTGGTTATCTGCAGTGACCCTGTTGGCATGGGCCACGTTCTTCATTTTATAGTCTTTTATTGTTACTACTTGCTCTTCTTTCCTACAGCTTACCTTGGCCACTTCATGTCACATCAGACAATGATGTTCTCTACTGCAAAAGTTGAACTACCAAAAAAAATCCAGGACTGAAAAACTCAGAACCCATTTCTTGCATCCTACCATAAGTGAGAGATTCACTAGGGAATGTACATTGGCAATATTTACTTACTGTATTCCAGCTCAAGCAGCTCACAGGAGAGCATGAATACAGTAAACCTGTCCATATTTGATGCTTGTTAATCGCTTCTTAGATTCATTTAACACCATTTGCAGTGTGAAGTGTTAAAGTCCCAGCTGACACTGTTGGAAAGGGATGTCTCAGTACTCACATCCAGCAAATTGCAACAGATGTCACTCAGGTTCCAGGTGGCGAATCATCCCACTTCATACACTAGGGAGGAGTATTTACCTCTTGACTTTCAGATTACCAGTTAACTGTACATTACATACAAGAATGTCATTCTGAATATATTCTGTCTGGAAAAAAACATATTATTTTTTTTTACAGGTTCACAAGATGTTTCCTTCTAAGGGGAATAGCTGTGACATAAGAAGACTGTAAGGAGTGATGGCCAGGAGAAGAAGCAGAGGACAAAATTGACCTTGTCTTGTAGAAGAAATATCAAAGATGATAGTACGGACATTTATATTCTGATGATCATATCTAAACCCATATCTTTTCTGATTTGCCTACTTCCCCCTTCCCCATTCAGGTCTGCTTTTGAGAAGAACAGGCAGGTCTTCATGCTGTCACATAATCTTATAATGTGTGGTTATCTTTGTAGGACAGTGAAACATTGAAGGAGTGTTAAAATTTTTTCAGAAATTTCTTGATAGCAAAAAAGTTCAGATTGTAGAAAAAAGAAATATGTTAAATCTTCAAATATAGGGGCAGCCTATGTGGATTTAGAGTGGTTCTCTAAACACTTACAGCCTCAGGAGAAAAGGCTTGTGAATGCTAGGTTTGTACCTTCACCATAAATAAATGCACCAGTGAAGCCTCTTTGCTGTACATAGATATGGCTGTATATGTAAAAATGCAGCTTGCCTGTAAATACAATATACGTGGAAAGTTGTTAACTGTCAATATACACCCAGTGAAACACTGAAGCCTGGTATATAATTACATATCGTATTGAGCTGCAGTAAAAAAAATCATCTATAGCAGTGATTACTTCTTGTACTTGAAACTCAGCTGGGAGATGAAGGTTTCCACAGAATCTAGTGGTTTATTGGTAAGGTAGAATATCCTATTTTGAGTCAAAATTACTAGTGATCCACAACCTGCTTTGTCTTCCAAAGGGACTTGAAAAGCTGCTTTAAACTTTTGCTTTCCACTGGTATATGAGAGCTATTCAGAAGTTTCTTAATGATGATTTTTCAACATGGGAATTCACTCCCCCTCCACAACTTGTCCAAAATAACCTATACTCCCCCCAATGAACAGGCCGGAACCTCCAATCTGGCAAAGGTGCTTCTAATGGAACATATGCAAAAAAAATTAGGGGAAGAGCAGTTCATTTATTTTTGTTCTACTGTGAAGCTTGTTAGCTGTATGTAAAGAAGGTTTTTATGTTTCTTAAGGTTTGCGTATTGTATATTTAATTGCTGGAAGTATACTTAAAGCCTTAGTTAGACATTCTTTTACGTCAGCTGTTCAGATAGAGACAGCCTAGTTATTTACCTGATTCACAGTGAAGAATTACAAACATTTCATACCTTCTGTTTTTCAATTACTGTCTAATTCAACAAGATTCATGCCATATATCTAACTTGTCCCCTCTTCTTAAGTGTCTAATCAACCTTAGGCATACGCATTTTCCAAAAATTATTCACCTACCCTATCCTTTCACATTTTAAAGTGGACCTATTACTTTACGCACTAAATTGGAAGAGTAATTTTTAGCACATTACGTGAAGGTTTAATTGTGTAACTCTATTAAAGCTAATGGAGATTCTGTTGTTAAATCACACCGTGCGGAACATTCCGTATTCCCTTAAGTGTCCTTATGTTGCTGGACTGGGAAGAGGCTGCACTTGCAGAGATGTGTGTGCATCTATTTCAGTGTGAATCTGTCTAGCAGACTTAATTTCGGTTTTAGGTCTGAGCCCAAAATCCTTGAATAACTGGTCTCGTATGTGTAATCAAACTAAACTAGGCCTTTTGAGTTCAAGAGAAGAATTAGCAAATTAAATAGCCACATTTAGTTCAAATTAGCAATAAATTGCCTTTCTGTGGTTTAAAAGTACCTGTAACAACTTGCAGGCATGTTGTGCTAATAATCATTTCTGTAAAACCTAGTAAGTGAATTTTAAATGGTTGGAGCAGGTGAACTCTTTGGATCTAACATTGTTCAAGGGTGACTTGCTTTATTCCTACCTTTTTCAATAGATTTTTGGTATTTTTGTTTATTTTACAGACTTCAGTACAAATTTGGCCCTTAAAATACTTTCTATTCAACTGAGGGTAGAGATGAAAAGTTAGCGTTGCTTTGTAGGGAAAGATATTTTATGCCTTCCTAATGCTGATTTCAAATTAATCTGAATTAATTCTAATCTCCTTCACTGTAGAAATAAAACTTTAAAAGTACACTCCTTTGATCTGTGTGTGGAGGTATTTCTTTTCGTTTCAGCTAGACTAAATACTGACTTTCATCTGTCTACTAAGAGGAATCACAAAATTTACATCTAAGGATAGATAGATCTATTGACTGTTTTAACTGAAGCACTTAAAAGTTGACCTTGTATATTTACTATATGGTCTTAATTTCAAAATCTATTATCACCCTGGAACAAATTCTGGTCACTAGAATAAGAAGCAAACACATAACAGCAAAAAAAAAATCTTGATTGTGACCACAGTTTTAGCTCAGAACTACAGTGCGGAGGATACCATTTCCACTAAGATTGACAAGGGGGTAATATGATATTTTTTTGATGTGCCCACTAGTAACCTCTCATGACCAACTCCTGCCTGAACTGCTAAGGAACTCTTTCAAGACTGAAAGAAGTGGGGGAATGTGCTCTACTTCATTAGCAGAAAACAGGAATGACAATTAGAGTACTCAAAAAAGTGCTCTGCAAGAGAACTTTTTGACATACCCAGGACACAGAGTCCTCAGTGGAGCATGAGAATTATCCCCCATCCCACAGGTACTTTGCTGTGTGCACATACAAATTAAAAATACAAGGAGTTTGTGGGTAGGCCCTTGTTATTCATCATTTTTCATCTTTTTTGGCTGGTGTCAACTGTATATCTCATGTGTAGGTAGCCCTGCTTGACCTAAGTCTGCTCTGTCTCCCATCCCAGGTTACCAGTATCATATGATCTCCAGTGGAGGGAAATTTGCCACCTCCCCTGCTTCCCTATTCAACACATAAAAATATACCATAAAAAGAAAAGTAACACAATGGTGAAAGGAAAAACATGACATATTAATAAAAAAGGCAAAAACATACTGTATGAAGCCTGGAGAAATGAAAGCTAGGAATAGACATGATTTCTGAGTATTGATTGGATAAGCTTGGGAGACTGGTCAAGATGCACATTTTCCCCAAGAGCAAAGGAGATATTGAAATGCCATCTCCTGTAGGTTTATTTTCTTCTATTTCCTTTTTGTGCAATACCAATTAACATCACACTTGCTATCTCAATTTTCCCTTCTATCACATTTCCTGGGGCTCCTACTGCAGTCTTTCTACCTCTTCCTGCCTCTGTACCCCTTCTTCTCCCTCCCATAGCCCAGCTCTTTCACTGGTACCCCCCTCATACATGCTTTACACGCTTTCTTGCTGACATCTGGGGCAAAAGCAGCGTGCTAGGATTACTGCATACGTGTTGACAGAATTGTACCAAACATAGAGAAAAAGGGCTGAGCTTCCTCCGCTCTCCTCTGGTGGCAGAAACCTCCCACCTCCAGCCAGCTGCTGACTTTTAAACAGAACTAGTAGGAGTTTCCTGGCTATGAGGCAGCTCCTTCCCCAGTTGTATTTTCTTGAAAGTCTCCAGCAATTCAAAACTAAAAGCACAGGCGTACAAATCTCTCTCTTTCTGGAAAACATCCTAAAAAAAGAATACAATGTCACACCATTTGGAAATAAACTGATCAAGAACATATTTCAGGCTGGAAATGATAAAAAAGTTTCAGGTTTTTTAGGCTAGGATTTGAAAGCAGCCTTCTGACCTGAGTTGTGCAGAACAAGAAATATGTTTTTAAGGTGTAGCTTGATAACATTTCTAAAAAGCAAGCTTTGCACGATGTGGCAGAAGACAGGATGTGATATCCCAGGGTGTTCTTTCCAATTTCATATTCTTCTGACATTTGCTCTGTGATTTAACATCTCTGTCTCAAACAACGTCATCCAGGACCATTAAAATACAGGTTGAAGCAAAGACGTATTATCCAGACTAATTTTTGGCTTTGTTGTAACTTTTAACTGGTATAGGTACCAATTGCAATTAACTGCCAACTGTCATTAAAGCCTCATCAGAGTTGAGATATCTATCTTTAGCCTTCTTTGATTTCATTGAGCTCATACACCTGTTGTGAGTTCAGAGAACAGATGAAATAGGAAATAGCCAGGAGGAATCTAAAAAGATTGAAGAGGTGGTTGAGGCCCCATCCCTGGAGATATTCAAGGTGAGACTCGACAAGGCTCTGGGCAACCTGGTCTGGTTGGGGGTGTCCCTGCTGACTGTGAGGACGTCAGACTAGATGACCTTTGGAGGTCCCTTCCGGCCTGGACAATTCTATGATTCTATGATTCTATGAAGAAAAAGTCATAAGAATACAGTGTGCTTGGATATCTTAATGACAGGCAACTGAAATGAAATTAAGTGCTATCTAAGATTCCTTCTGCCAAAACTCTCTGTGCCAGAATTAATGGGTTTCTAGTTTTTCATGTTCCCTTATCTAGCATTCAAGTGGACCTCTAATACCGCTTTTCTTTTTTAATTTAAAAAACATTCTCCTGTGCACTTTTGTATATTTTTGTGCCCCTTAATAAAGAATCAAACAACTCTGGAATAGAAATCACTCATGAAGCCTTCTACAAGCCATTTAATCAGTTTTTCTGCAGTTTATGATGTATGCAAAATCAATTATAACAGTCTCTGATTCATGACTCATTGTTGTCCTCTGTTGTAAATCAACCATTACAAAGTTTATAGCTTGTTTCTCATCTCATTGAAATTGAAAGCCCAGATAGTGGAATAGCAGACGTTTTTCTGGGTTTTGTGCATTCTCTACTCTTCAAGGTAGGTCGAATGTTCACTTTTGAAATGGAAATAATAATTGAAACTACCAGATGGCCAAAGTAACCTTAGCATAACTCAGTAGGCAGCATTTTACCTTCTGCACTGATATAAATGAATGCCCCGTCATTGGGGCTTTTAAAGATACAGCAAAAAAACATGAACTGGTACTAAAGTACTCAAATTATTCTTTGATATGAAGAACTGAGATCACAAAGTACTTACAGAGCTTAGAATGACCATATTCTATCTCAGAAGGAAGGGCTAGTAGTTCATCAAGACGCAGTCAAATTAATTCAGGTACTAATGGTAATGCAGCCTGCCCTGAAGACCATGGCTTCATCCAAGCCATGCTACGGCTTTTTGTCAGATGCAAACTGTTTAGACCAAAACTATCTGAGATTATTCTTTTTCCAGTCACGGAATAAATTTACATGCACATTCTGCAACATTTATGTAAGAGGTGGGTCTGGTGAAGTGTTTCCAGTTAGTGTGACTATATCTTGTCTATGTGAATACAATCCATTTTTGCATACTCTCTTGGGTGCTTCCCCCAGTACCTTACTGTTTTATGTTGCTATACATTTTTCCTCATAACTGACAGTGTCTTGTTAATTGATTCATTTGTGTCTCATGTCTGTCCATTATAGTTATATCTGAGATATGAAATTCAATGCGGTCATCAATCTAAAACACAAAATTCAAGGTTCAAGTGCAGTCTTCATTTGCTCCTTACGTCAGTGAGATTTTTGAGAAACAATAAGTTATTTTGGTTAAGAACTTGTAAAAATACCTGATTTTTACTAATCACTAATTGACAAATCCATATCCAAATATAAATAGTAATAAACAAGAACTCTCAGGAGCGAGCAGGTAAGTGCATAGCATTCTTAGGGTTTTGTGAGCTTTCAAGATAACTGAGACAGGATTAGTCTTATATTTATTCTCTTCTAAGTTTTTCTAACTACAGAAAAATGTCAACTGATATACTTACTGCCTGCTATCACTATGAATAGTTTTCTGATTATGCAGGATAATAAGTCTATTAAAGACTACTGAACCAGTGGAAATATTTGCAAAAGAATTCTATTTGCCAGGAAATTCATGCTATGGAAAAACCCTGGGTCACAATGCCAAGGAATATCTCTGAAATGTGAAGTCAGAGGTATGTGATATATCCAGAGAGCACATTTACAGTCTTCTCCCACTGTTCCTCCTGTTAGATTGAAGCAAATCTCAGATTGTATAGGTTAATATTTAGTTATGCTTTCTGAGTCCATTTCCTAAGCTAAGAGGAAAAAACATCCCTCTGTGGTCTCGGCCATCTTCCCCCTCACTGCAAATGCAAAAACACCTCTAGTTGTGGGGAGTAAGGATGTGTGTATAATAGTAGCATAAGCAGGTATGTAAAGAATACTTCTCAAAAATTCCCATTTAGTAATTTCTAAGGAACATCTTTTTAGTTAAAAAAACCCTATTGCATTTATTTTTGAAAGCTTTTTCTTGTAAATGTTTTGCTTGTGACAGGTACATTTTTTATTTGGTGCTTCAAAATTATGTCACTAATTTCTGCCAAATAATTTTACATTTTAGAATGAAAGGTTTCATTCCAATTTTTACAAAAAACTGTACAGACTCTATTCTAGGTCATGATTTGTTAAATTGTTTAGTTTTCATACAACTTCATGTATTAATATGCAAAAAAAAATTATTTTATCAACCCATCCTAGAAAAATATTAAATCTAAAATTATTTTTTTTAATTGTATTACTTTTTTTTTAGTACTACATGTAGGACTTTATGGATGTATATTTTTGCTACTGTGCCTACTATTTATACATAAATCTTTCATACAGCATAAGGACAGAGGAAAAATATACATTCTCAAAAGTAGAGAACTCAGCCAGTGAAGTTAAAAATGTTAAGAGAGAGCTATGGAAATATACAATACATTAGTTTGACTCTAACTTTATGAGCTTTTCATTGGAGGAAACAAAATGTTATTTTCTTGCCTATCTTCTTTACACTAACCATTGAGCTGCCCCTGTTCTTGAAGTGTTAAGTTTGCTAAATTTGTAAGAAAACAAAGTGGAAAACTTCTATCAGCATCAGGTACATCTACAGACATCTGTTCTCATATAATATATTTTTCCATGTAGAAACCTTCTGAAAAATATCATGTGTACCAACAACTCTGGACAGACTTTGTTTGTGCCAGTGAGACAGTTGTAGGTGCATCTTTTCTGCAGTGCAAGAAGATGTAGAACCATGTGTGACAGTAGTAATTTGGTGTGCTTAACCATAAAAAAATCCTCTTTCATTTATGTTGGGGTTCCCATCCTTTTGAGAAAATCTGGACAGAAGTGCGGGCACATGCACACTGAATCTAATGCAAGTCTGACATAGAATCATAGAATGGTTTGGGTTGGAAGGGAACATAAAGATCGAGTTCCAACCCCCTGCCATGGGCAGGGACACCTCCCACTAGAGCAGGTTGCTCAAAGCTCCATCCAGCCTGGCCTTAAACACCTCCAGGGATGGGGCACCCACAACTTCCCTGGGCAACCTGATCCAGTGCCTCACCACCCTCACAGTAAAGAATTTCTTCCTAATATCTAATCTAAATCTCCCCTCTTCCAATTTAAAATAATTACCCCTTGTCCTGTCACTACACTTCCTAACAAAGAGTCCCTCTCCGAATCTCCTGTAGGCTCCCTCCAGATATCGAAAGGCTGCTATAAGGTCTCCCTGGAGGCTTCTCTTCTCCAGGCTGAACAATCCCAGCTCTCTCAGCCTGTCCTCATAGGGGAGGTGCTCCATCCCTCTGATCACCTTCATGGCCCTCCGCTGGACCCATTCCAACAGGTCCATGTCCTTCCTGTGTTGAGGACTCCAAAGCTGGACACAGTACTCCAGGTGGCGTCTCAGAAGCGCAGAGTAGAGGGGCAGAATTACCTCCTGTGACCTGATGGCCATGTTTCTCTTGATGCAGCCCAGGATGCAGTTGGCTCTCTGGATTGCCAGTGCACATTGCCAGCTCATGTTAAGCTTCTCATCCACCAACACCACCAAGTCCTTCTCCTCAGGGCTGCTGTCTAGCCATTCTCTGCCCAACCTGTATTTGTGCTGTGTATTTGCCACGTCCCACGTGCAGGACCCTACACTTGACTTGGTTGAACTTCATGCGATTTGCATGAGCCCACCTCTCAAGCCTGTCCAGGTCCCTCTGGATGGCATTCTTTCCCTCCAGTGTGTCGACCGCACCACCAAGTTTGGTGTCATCAGCAAACTTGCTGAGGGTGCACTCTATCCCACTGTCCATGTTTCCAACAAAGATATTGAACAACACTGGTCCCAGTACAGACCCCTGAGGAACACCACTTGTCACTGGCCACCAATTGGACATTGAGCCATTGACCACAACCCTTTGAGTGCAGCCATCCAGCCAGCTCCTTATCCACCAAGTGGTCCATCCATCGAATCCATTAGTTTCCAATTTTGAGACCAGGATGTCATGCGGGACAGTGTCAAATGCTTTGCACAAGTCCAGGTAGGTGACGCCCGTTGCTCTGCCCTTGTCCACCAAGTCTGTGGCAATATCATAAAAGGCCACCAAATTTGTCAGGCACGATTTGCCCTTGGTGAAGCCATGTTGGCTCTCTCCAATCACCTCCTTATTTTCCATGTGCCTTAGTAGAGATTCCGGGAGGATCTGCTCCATAATCTTGCCAGGCACAGAAGTGAGACTGACTGGCCTATAGTTCCCTGGGTGTTCTTTTTTCCTTCTTTGAATACTGGGGTTATGTTTCCCTTTTTCCAGTCAGCAGGAACTTCGCCAGATTGCCATGATTTCTCAAATGTGATGGAAAGGGGCTTAGCAACTTCATCCACCAGCTCCCTCAGGACCCATGGATGGGTTTCATCAGGTCCCATGGATGGATTTCATCAGGTCCCATGGACTTATGCACCTTCAGGTTCCTTAAGAGGTCTCGAGCCTGATCTTCTCGTACTGTGGGCAGTTCTTCATTTTCAGAGCCCCTGTTTTTGCCTTCTGTGACTTGGGTAGTGTGGTTAGAGCCCTTGCTGGTGAAGAGTGAGGCAAAAAAGTTGTTCAGTAGCTCAGCCTTATCCATATCCTGGGTGGCCAGGTCTCCTGTTTCCTTATGGAGAGGGTCCACAACTTCTCTAGTCTTGCCTTTGTCCCTGACATATCTGTAGAAGTTTTTCTTATTGTCTTTGATGTTCTTGGCTAGGTTTAGTTCTGCCTGGGCTTTTGCTTGCCTGATCTCGTTCCTGACCACTCGAACCGTTTTTCTGTATTCTGCCCATTCTAACCATCCCTGCTCCCACCCTCTATAGGCCTCCTTTTTGGTCCTGAGCTTGTCCAGCAGTTCCTTATTCATCCACACAGGCCTGCTGGCTATTTTGCCTGACTTCTTATTATTTGGGATGCACATCTCCTGAGCTTGGAGGAGGTGATCCTTGAATACCAACCAGTCCTCTTGGGCCTCTCTCCCCTCCAGTTCTTTTTCCCATGCTATCCTCCCAGTCAGATCTCTCAGGAGACCAAAGTCTGCTCTTCTGAGATCCAGGGTAGCCAGCTTGCTGCACACCGTCCTCGCTGCCCTATGAATCTTGAACTCCACCATTTCCTGATCACTGCAGCCAAGGCTACCCTTGAACTTGACATTCCCCACCATCCCCTCCTTGTTAGTAAGGACAAGGTCCAGCACAGCTCCTTTCCTCTTGGCTCCTCGATCATTTGAAGAATAAAGTTATCATCAATGCATTCCAAGAACTTTCTGGATTTCTTGTGCCTTGCTGTGTTGTCCTTCCAACAGATATCGGGGTGGTTGAAGTCCCCCATGAGGACCAGGGTATGTGAGCATGATGCTGCTCTATAGAGGGCCTCATCCTCCCTGTCACCCTGATCGGCTGGTCTGTAGCAGACCCCTACTGTAACATCACTTGCCCCTGTGGTCCCTTTAATCCTGACCCATAAGCTCTCTTTCATCCATCCCCAGGTGGAGCTCCACACACTCCAGCTGGTCATTGACATAGAGGGCAACACCCTCTCCCCATCTTCCCATCCTTTCCTTCCTGAAGAGTCTGTAACCCTCCATTCCAACACTCCAGTCATAAGAGCCATCCCACCATGTCTCAGTAATGCCAATAAGGTCATAGCCCTGGAGGCGTGTGCACATCTCTAACTCCTCTTGCTTGTTGCCTATGCCACGTGCATTTGTGTAAAGGCACTTCAGCTGGGCACCCGATGGGGCTGACTTACTGGCTGGAATGGCTCCATTTCCTCTGTGTTGCTCTTCAGGTGGCCTTCCTTCGTGGTGTTTTACCTGTGATTCCTGGATTCCCTTTGCCTCTGGAGCCTCAAGGACAGGCCTGATGTTATCACCCACCTCCCCCTTCACATCTAGTTTAAAGACCTGTCAATCAACCCCACAATCTCTTGGGCCAGAGATGAACAACCATGATTCAATGATTTGAACATTCTCATGTTGAATGGCACAACCTTTTGTAAATATAACTAATCCTGAGTTCTCATTGCTAAATAACAGAGCAGCCCAGTGGAGATTTCAGTACTTCAGCTGGTGCTGACCAGATTTTCTCCTGGTCAGCACCAGCTGCCTGGATAACACCAGAAAGTGACCGCCTTTCAAGTCAGTGACAGGCAAGAGGAGAGGCTGAGAGAAAGCTACCTGCCGAACTTTGCTTAAAACCACTGTGTTTTAGTCTAGGGCTGCAAATCTCATTTGTGACATGTTGCCTGACATTTAGCATTCACTAGCAAAATCCCATCTGAGTTTCGAAGTGCCTTGGACTTTCCACTGCACTAATGTGTCTGTGTCCTTCATACATGCTCCAGGACAGAGATTGCTGTCTGCAATGTGATTTGCACTTTACTGCTTACTTGAAGAAACAGAAGCACTGTCTGATATTTAGGAACACAAAGGAAAGGTTGATCATGATTCATTACATATGTAATATCCTGGCTTTCCACGATGACCTTGATTTACATCTCCAGTTATCCTCGGTTTGAATCTATTGTGACTGCAAAGACTCTCATTAGCCATATACATTCCCCTTTCTCTATCTTACTGAGCTCTCATATAGTGGCAATGAATTCTAGAGGGTAATTTTATGTTATCACATGAAAGAAGCCCTGTAATTAGTCTTACATTTCATGCCTTTATTTTTTTAGTGGATATGATTTCATTTTTTTGCTGTAAGTTGGGAAACATACTTTCTTCATCTATTTCTTATTTTGCATAAATTATGTTAAATAACTGTTATTAATCTCCTCTGAAAGGCAAACAAACCTAATCCTCTCAGTCTCCCAGAGGAGGAGTGCTTTCTGTATCTCTGACTCTTTCTTGTCACCTAAGTTCACACCATAATTTATCTACATTTGGTAAGTAACTTGATTGAAATATCGCATTCTTTCTGTATTCTTCTTGTGTCCTAGTATGTCCTCATTTGCTGTATTTGCTGATCTATTTTAATTCCTAAGAGGTCAAACTTTAGTTTGAAAACCGAACCTATAACCAGTTATCAGCTATGCAAACTGATTGTTCCAACTTTTCTAATCTGGCACTTTTTAGTCTTTGTTTCTGAAGATTCATTTTCATCTGCCATCAAGTACCTTAGTCACATGCCTGTGAAAGGACCATCTGTAGTTATTCCATTTTCTCTAGGACTTACCTTATACAAAATATCTGAAATGAAGATAATACCTAGATGGACATTTTAGTACCCCACTGCTGAGTCTGCCATTATTCACAGCTTGCGATACTTCAGTCACCGCTCAGGTTTCTGCATCAGACTTTGCGTGCTCCTGCAGACCCAAACCCCACTGCAGCTCTTTTTGTGATCTCTCTGGTGCTGTTCTTGGATAAATCTCAGACTTCCCAGTTCAGTCTCACAACTGCTCCTATGACCTATTCTGGATTCTCAGCTACTGAGGAAAAGTTCCTTAAAAACTTCCAGAAAGTATGAAGGAAAATGAGTTTTTATCTCCATCACAATTTGGAAAAGTCAAGCCTAGAAGCCATCTTGAAAGTTCTCCATTAACCAGCACAAGTTCTGCGTCTTAATACAGGGGTAAGTCAGTCTCAAATGGGCAGGGTAACACAATAAACCCATCTGTCCTTAAATTCTAGTAGTGTCTTATTAACAGTCCTTGCAGGCAAACAAATCAAGCATTGCCATTTACAACATCCACTGGTGTATGTGTCCCACAAGGTAAGTATTTTAAAGTTGACAAATTGAAGCTTCCCTGCATCCTCTCTTCTACCAGCTCACCACTCCTAAATAGGCTTATGGGTTTTCATCTTTTCAGTCCCACAAACCTGACCCAAAGACTATGCAAACATCTTTCAACTCTCCCTTCCTCACACAAGGCATTCATCCATCCGCTAATGTGGAAAGCAACATTTTTTTCTTGGTGTGACTGTATAAATTGGCAGAGAGTTTACTGTGGTATGGTAGACTGTAAGTAGCAGAAACAATACAGCATTTCCGGGATTCACATACCACGTTACAGGAATTGTATCCACTGTTTGCATTCCCACATTACACACAAATCATCAGAAGTTAATTTTCCTAACTGAAGTCATTACTATAAGTAATTTGGACAGGCTTCCCATTTTGTGTGGTTTGTGTTTGGGACACTGTGTATTTTACAAATCAAGTGGTATTTTTTTCTGTGTTCACATTAAGCTTTGTGTATATGGGACATTTATTTAAAAACAGTGCATTCAATATCTTCCTTTGAACTGTAGGCAAAACAGCAGAAATGTAGGGAAAATATCACTCCACTGGATAGCAATCTATGCCTCGTGGATCAGGACTGTAAAAACACATTCTGATTTATTGATCTGGGCCAGGATTTGCAATAATTAAACTTCTGGCTTAACTCCTGTGCATGGTTATGTTTCACAATTGGTGTAATACCTGGAGTTTCTTTTTTAATCCCTTACTCTCTACATCACGTACAATGTCTTATTTATATTCCTGGCCATTGTTCACTTTAATGAAGATAATATGAGGAGGTAGCAATAAAAGCACATTTTCCTGTTGAATAAGTGAAGGGGTTTTGCCAGGGTAAAGTGTGAGTAAAATAACACTTCACTTCTTCTCAATTATGCATCAGTATTGAAAAAAAAATCTGTATGAAATACTACAAAATTCTCTCTTCCTGCATCTTCATTTGATTATTTGTGATAGTATGACTGCCCAGGACCATTAGGGGAACATTTAACAGAGTATTCAGAATCCCAAACGTGAGCAAGAATGGCAACATTCCATTACTTTCTGAGGACGATATTAACATATAATTACTTGTTAATTACTTATGTGAAGATTAAATACAACATTGAAAATATATTTGCGATAGTGTTTTAAACTCTTCTCAGAGACAATGTAATTGAATAGCACATAGCTGCTACTCAATAGCACACAGCAAATAGTGCTATTCAATACGCAATAGCATATGTGTTATTACAGACAGGTGTTTGTCACTCTTCCACTCTAGGTATGAAGCTTGAGTATAACGTATACAGTTCTGTGTTACTGGACATATATGTGCATGCCCTTTTCTGCACCACTGCTCCATCTTGTGAGGATATCCTCAGAGGTTGATAGGAAGTGCAATGCTCTGTCTTAGCTTAAGAAGTACCTCACAGCTCCTTTTTACTAACTAATATATGAATAACCCTCACCAGGCTTCACCATGACCCAGTAGGTCTGTAGTGGTACAGATGCCACAGCATTTATGAGTTTTTACAGACTTCATAAGGGCCCTCAGCTCTGTTAGTAGAGGATCATTCAGCTCTCTCTTGCTCCGTCTTTAACAGATTCCCACCTACAGCCAACGATTAACATCAAACGTTCCTCCAGAGCCTCTGGGGCTCACAAATGCTCTCTATCCCATTCATCTCTTCCTTCAATGAAATCCACGACTGTGAGCTGACTACTAGCACCAGTGGAGGTAGCCCAAGTGCCATGCCAGTCCAACAATAACATGCCTTCAAATTTAAGGACACTTGCTCCTCAGAGTACCAATATTCACACTAAAAGAACAAACTTGCAGGTAACATTTCACAGACCATCTTCTCACAATCTCCAGTAGCCTGTTTCCTTCCGGAGAAGCTGGGGAGGAGCTGTCTTGGTACTACTTCATAGACTGTTTCATGGACACGCTTTGCCAGGCAACCACAAGTACAGATTTCCTGTACTTAAATGTGAGATTTGGTGCTTTGAACTTTGCTTATGTAGTCTAAATTTGGACTTCAGTAGTCCTGTCAGAGAGACATCAGTGGCCTGACCCCTAAGTCAGCCATTTCCTGTGGCTCCTGCCAGCTCTTTCCTACCCCCTCCATCTGGCACTGCCGAAAGTTCTTCCAGTTCCCCACTTTTTGGCCTTCTCAGAGTGTCCAGCTCCTAAAAAACACCAGATAAATCTAGATCCCAAGTCTAGTCTGTGAAAGTAGGAGTGATTTTTCTTTCCAGATGAAAACAAAATCTAGTTTTATATTGAAAAAAAGGTAGGTGAATATTGTTCTCTTTCTTTATAATTGTATCTGGAACAGTTTACTTATTTGGAATTAATTCAGATGTAAACAATTTGCTGCAGTGTGTGTTTTTTTCTGCTGCTGAGCCCTCCAAACAACATTACATAACTTAAATTTACAAACATTTCTATTAAAGTGTTTCCTGCTCAGCCTCTGCTTTTATGCTGAGAATAATTTTAAATTGTTAATCCTAATTAGTGGCTTTTTGTACAACTTCAGATTTTGCTGCTGTGGATGCCGAGTAATTTCAAGAGTCTTCCAGGTATTTCAAAACCTTTCTAAATTTTCTATTTTCCATTTTGCATGTACATACAGAGAAAACATTCAAAAAGACCCCATGTCACCACTCTCTCACCCTTCTTGCACAGCACGCAAGTTCTGACTGTAACTTTTTCTGCTTGCACCCAAGAAAGCTGGCATTTGTGTTTCCGAATGCCAGATATGGCAGCTGAGAATTTGGCCATTCCAGTCTGCCTGCTGATCACACAAGGAAAAGCACGCTCCCTAATCTCCCTCGCTCCACAAACACAAGAAGGTTATAGCAATGGGGGCTTGAGCCTTGGGGCTCTCGCACTCTGCCTATTCCCTGTACCCACACTTGCACAGCAGCTTTATGACTGTTCATGCATTAGTAGACTACATCACTGCGAACCTTCTGTTGAAATCATTACATTAGCTTACAGGAGCTTTCACTTTTATGCATTCACCACATCTTGCAATCAAAAGTAGCTATTAGTTCAATCTTACCCCAGCTAGTAGTTTTTGTGAATGCATTGTGGGTATATCATGCCTATTTTTATTGAATTTTAAAGTTAAGGGGGGTTGTGGTGGAATATTAGGGGAAGCAAATGTTTGATTTCTGTCATATAACCAGCATATTTCTGTTCACCGATCAAAAGTTAATTTTCTTCCTTTCTGGTACATAACTTCTGTTTTTCCTTTTGTCTGCCCTTGCTTTTCTTAATTCTTACAACATCTGCCAGTTAAATGAGCATGTCTTCCAGTAGGTAGGAAGAAGATGCAATTCCTGTTGCGCACAGATTATATTACGCATCCAATACCGTGAAATTACACACTCCATTTAAAAATAGTTGAAAGGAGGGGGAGAGGGTGGAAGAACAAATTATTAGCAGCCTGTTTGTCTGTCACACTGCTGATAAAATCTAGAGAGACAAGAGGAGAAAAGTTGTTGAGAAAGCTGTGGGATTTTACACTGCAGGAGGCCTCCATGTGATTACTGCTTATGGCATAGAGCTTTTGCCCTTCTTGTCAAAAACCAGTTTGGTAACAAGTTACATGCACCTTGTTCAATTTGGAAGAATGACTATTATAAAATATTTAGCAGATGTGCACATCAAAAGCTTGTGCTAGTTATATTCCCTATGTTATGTACAGATCTCCTGGAATCCGTAGTATCTTTAAAGCACAAATTGGTTTTCAAAGTGTACTCATCTATTTTCCTCTCAGTGTTTTATTCAGGGGCAAGAATGTGCCCTCCGGCGACTACAGCTGACAGCTGTGGATGAAAGCCATTGTATCAAATGCTGTCTTCTCTGTTTTTAACCCTCCCTCATGATGTTCAGACCGATGTGAATCAGGCTCCAGAACCTCTTTCATTATTTGCATTTAGAATCTGAAGTTGCAGACACTTCTTTCAAAACTGAGGGTAAGTCTCCACTGAAATTTCATTTACTAAAGAAGGAAAACCAGAGTAGCACTGTCAAAATATAAAGTGTCAAAGCATATCCAGCTGCAGATCCAGATTCTACAAAAACTAAACTGCACAGTTGCAAATGCAAATAAAATCCAGGGGTTTGGGTCTGTTGCTAGTGGTAAATGAAAATTCTGGTACTCCTTACTGTGTGAGTGGTAATCACTCTTCACTCAGGGGTCTGCACAAAATGATCCTGAGTGAGCATCCTTACTGTCAGATGGGATCCCTCAGTTGATCACAGAAACCTGAAATTTGCTGATGAACACTGAATATGGTTCTTGGTTTAGACCTATGCATAGCCATAGTGCTTGCAGAGTCACCTTTATCTCAAGGAGCAAATTAATCTCCTGTTTTCATGTGTCTTGGGTTCAGTGGTGTATTTCAGTTTAAATGATACTTTTGGCTGGAATAATTAAAAAGAAGTTTTAAAATGCCACACAAATGTGATTTGATGAGGCAAGCCAGTGTGCCTTGGGGACAGGCCATCGCAGCTGTGCAATCTGCAGCAGCTTGCTTGTGGCTTGAATGGTCCATTAAATTACATGGTCTGATTCTCCTCTATCCACAAAGTATTGCAAGATAAGCTTTTAAGAAAATCAAATAGCTACCCAATTTGTATATCTAAAGCTGCAGTCACACAGTCATTTAACACAGATGCCTCTTCACTCCTTCATCAACCTCAAGAGGGCTGGCACAAAGCTGTAGACAGAGGGTAGAGAGCTGGAGCTGAGAAGGTGTAGCTGATCTGACTCAACACGTCATCTCTACTTCTTACTATCAGCTGTTCCTGAGAGAGTGTGTAGGATACAAAAGAGCAATGCCTGTCCTGGCAACTGGAGAAGCAGAAGCTCCTGTCATATAGGCACTCTTCTCTGACTCTCCCCTTTCCTTCCCCATGGCAATGCCCTTGGCTAGTGTTCCCAGTTCCTCTCCTTTCCCAGAAAGGAGTCACAAGAAGTTGTGGGGACTGATGTGTGGGGGGTTGGGGGGTTATGTGGCTCCTCTCAGAGACTAGAAGAAGGTGAACAGTTGAGGAAGGGAGGGTTTGTGGCGAGTGTTATACTCGAAAGTACCAAGAAGGTGACCCTGGAAGGGCTTGTTCATTGAAGGAGGAAAAAACCAAACAAGAGAGGCAGGATTCACCTTCTCCACACACTCCACTGGTCCCTCCCCACTTCAGATATCCTCTGATGCTTTGGGTAGCTCTATCCTGAATCCTTACGCTGGTTTTGGCTGGGGTAGAGTTCATTTTCTTCATAGTAGCTAGTACGATGCTCTGTTTTGGATTTGTGTTGAAAACAGTGTTGGCAATAAAAAAACAGGGATGCTTTTGTTATTGCTGAGTGGTGCTTGCAGAGTCAAGGAATTTTCTGCTCCTCACACTGCCCAACAGCAAGCAGACTGGGGGTGCAAGAAGCTGGGAGGGGACACACCCGGGACAGCTGATCCCAACTGACCAAAAGGTTATTCTATACCATGTGATGTCACACTCAGCATAAAATGCTGGTGGAAGAAGGAAAGCAGGGACAGGACAGACAGGGACAGACAGAGACAGGCAGACATTTGGAGTTACAGCATTTGTTTTCTCAAGCGACCATTATATGTGATGTAGCCCTGCTTTCCTGGCTGAACACCTGCCTACTAAGGGGAAGCAGTGAATTAATCCCTTGGCTTGCTTTGCTCGTGTGCATGGCTTTTGCTTTACCTCAACCCATGAGTTTTCTCACTTTTACCCTTCTTATTCTCTCCCCCATCCCACTGGTCCTTGCAAAATTATGGTATATCAATTTATTTTAAAATATTTTGACAACAATTTCCTCACGAGTAACAGACTGCTAATGCACAAATGGAAAAAAATATTTCCTGAGTATACCATTTACAGAAAGTAAACTTCCAACTCTTTCAACATACTGTAGGATCTGTTTCTCAAGCCCCCTGTTCATTTATACCAGTTATGTTCTTTTTATACATTGATATTGTTTTGCTTAAGGATTCCATATGCTGAACAACCCAAATGCTGTAAATCCCAACACTTTAAAGCTGGAAGAATACTCTGTAACATGCACAATGCTTAGCTTTGCTAAGCTGAAGTCAAGTTCGAGCTGGAGAGTTTGGAAATATCCTCAAGTGTTATTTCTCTCATCACACTTTCCAAGTATATTTATCTTTTATTGTTGTTGTTGTTGCTGCTGCTCAGCTTTATTTATAAATCTTGAAAATAGGAATTTATAATGAATACACAGTCAGTTTCTTAAATTACAGCACTGAGGCACTAACAAGTAAGCACCACTATAATCAAGCTAATTAAAAGGCCACGTTAAGGATGGGAATCTGCATATGAAAAGGAACATCATTTCCTGATGGTAGTTTTACTATCTTCTTATATTTGCATGCACCCTGTAGAGTCTCACCATCATTTGAAGCTGAGATACTTAAAGGAAAGACCGGGTTTTACCCCTTAATCTCTTTAAACCAAAGCGATATTTCTAGTTTTGGCCAACTGGTTCTGTGTTTTCCAAAGTTCACTCTTTGAAGAATTGAAACACTTTCATTTATCCAGAACAGCAGATGCACAGTACACTTGGGGACAAATGAGATGAGTGAGTTGTGTACTGAATTTTTAATGATGTTTCCCTGGTAGAGACTTCACAAAGGGCTTTTGAAGATTACAAACTAACTCGATAATGAACAATTTTCTTCATTTCAAAACTGCCTAGAAAGCTCACTATGGGCTTCCATATTCAGCAGCTACTGCAGGACATTCTGGTGTTCACTTTTTTGTCATTGCCAGAAGTATAAAAAAGTGCGGTTGGGGACACACTAGCAAAAGTCAATGTGATTTGCACACACATCTCCTTTCATTCCCCAATAAAAATCTTTCCTGTGACTAAGTTTTGTCTCATAAAATCCTTGTTTCAGTGACAATTAATACACTTCTTGAAGCTGAAAAGACTTTATTTAGAAGATGAAACATTTTAAGGAGCTCTCAAGTATGTGATGCAGACAGAAATTTAGACATAAAGGCATTGGGGTTGCTTTCAGCTTAGCTGCTAAGGAGCATGGGATTTACAACTTAAGTGACATACTTCACCATACTTTCTTTTTGGAATATATCCTTACAGTTCCAGCACTAAATAAACACTGAAAATGCAGGAAATCATTTCATCATCTTCCAAAAGATTTCTGTGAACTTGTAAACTTGTGGTGTATAATGCCTGTCAGCCATCACGATGTGCCTCTTAGACGTCCACGTAACTTCCTAGGGTTGGTGATGATTTAAGGCCTCAAAGAGCGCAGTGCACTGTGGAGAACTGGTTAGTCAGCTGTGGTTTACTTTATAATGTTTTTTTGACCACAGTCTGTTTTTTTGCTGGGTGTCTTTAAATGGAAGTCTAGACCACGTTTTTTCTGGGTTTGCTTAGAAGTTGACTGCTACCTTTTACATTAGGCACATGCAGATTTGCAGGAGTTTCCAGCCATTGTAATTTCACTGCTCAGTGAATGGCTTCCATGAGTAATCCAGTGCAACCTGACATGTCTCTGCATTTCTTTTATGTGTTGAGTTCCCTTTGGCTGATTTCAGGCAGAATCAAGTTTAGGGAAAATTTCGTTAACAACAGTTAGCCAGCAAAGTTTGCAATAATCTTCCAGGCACTCTATTGGATTAAAATAGTTGTTTCTACATCAGGAAATTTTCTCAGTTCAGGAAAGCACTGTTCTGGCTCCTTGACAAAATTCCAGTAACAAAATTCCAGTAATTTCTACTGAAAGTACATTAGTGTTGCTGACATTAATCAACAGGAGGAGAAGGGAAGTTTGTATATGTCCAGAAAATGTAGTACAATGAGAGCTTCAGAAATCTGTGCTGTTCTTTCTCTCCTCACCCAATGCCATCCTTGCAGCAAATACTGCGACTGAAGGTGCAAGCATTGGATGGACCAAAGTCTAATTGCTTTACTCACATAAAGAATCACATTGAGCAGTCACAAACCAATGCAGGTACTTCTCAGGTGTGCTGAAAAGAGAACTATGACAGTGGCCAAAAAAACCATGCTTGCAAATAAAAACATATCAAATTCTCATAATATAAATTCTTCAAAACTATTCTAGAATTCCTCACAGTGTTTGACCAGGCTTCTGTCAAGCAAGTATCATCCTGTTTTGAATCTTTCTTTTGTAGAGAAATATTAAAGAGTTTATAGTAGGGTAATTCTGGTTTCTTGCTGGAATCTTTGTTTCTCTGTCCCTTTCAATCAAGCTATAATGATAGAGAGTCTGAGTTGGCCTATTGCAGCAACTCATTTTTTACCAATACAGAGTAAAAAGTTCCCACACAGATTCTCTTACATTTGTCAGCAGCTATTCAAACAATTTGTCATTGTTCTTCCTGGTTCACCTTCCTTCACAATGAGTGAATAAAGCACAGGGAGAGCCGACGAAAGGGTTTTAGTGAAGCTGTTTCCAGCATGCATCCTTTGCAAACAGGCCACTGGCTTTCCCCATCAAGGCTAGTTGAGCCGGCGTGTTGGAAAAAAACTGTCTCATGATGAAGGAGATGTCAATGTGGCAGGTTTAGTCATTTAGTGACATTCCAGCCGCTTGTTGCTTGCCTTTACTGCTCTTGCACATCACCAAGTGCTGTTGATCCTGGCTTTTGCCAGTGCTCAATGCACCACTGGAGTGATCCCCTACTCTGCTGCTCCCACAGCTCATCAGTTTTACTGATGAATTTGGTGACCTGGGCTACAAAGTCTAAAACATTGCCCCAAAGTCCAGCCATGGAGCTCAGTAAACGTGTATCCCTTGGGCACATAGGAAACCTCATCCATGCAGGAATAAGAGCTTCTTCCCAGGCCAGGTAGAGTGGACCTTTCATCACACATGTTCTCCACCTTTTATTGCTGTGTCTGCAGGCTTCTGGGTTTGTTTGCTTTACCGCATACACTGTGCCCACGCTTCATGTCCCAACATTCCTCCTCTTGCTGCAGAATTACAAACTGTTTGCAATTATAATCTCAAAGGGCTCTTTTCTGTAGTTTATCCAAATAAAAGTGTATAATAATTTGCCATGGAACACAAGACCAGCAATCTGGAAGCCTAATGTTGAAGAAGAGACAGGTATCTCAAATGGGTCTGGTCACCACTGTCTTACAGTTAAAGCATCAGAGTGTGATGATTATTCCATAAAAATGCAGTGATGCGATTAAAATGAGTAAAATTAATGCATACTTTTGTCTTTGTAATACAGATAGATTAAGAAATTGGATTACATATGTCCTGAACCTTTTTTTAAGAGCGTTGATCAGTCAGAACATGGAATACTTTATCAAGGAATCTCATCTTTTTTCTTCAGTGATTTGAAAGTGATATTTGTACCAGGTGGGTTCTTAGATAAATTTGCAGTTTTATACTCAACCAAGATGCTCAACCTGGTCTGTTTCTGCCATTGCTATCCTGAAGTTAACAAGGAGAAAACATTTTTGCTCTTCTTAAGGCCCTTGTTTGGGGGTGGAGAAAAGTAGAGAGATGATGCATGAAGGCAGTGATTGCTAAAGGTATTTTTAGGTGTCAAGATACAGTGATTTATTTCTTTTGAAAATTATTGTGGTAGGACATGTTCAGCATGAGAAAACGAAGTCCAAATGCTGTAGAGTTTGCATTTATGTGCAGTCTGTATGCCTTTTAGAGACAAGTCTTCTTGTACACAGTCCTGCCTTACCTAGTAAGACAAAGTCTGATAGCTTCTAGTTAAGCAACTAACTGTTGCAACTTTCTTGGCAAGCTGCAAAGGGCTCTAAGATACATTCCCCTTCATGTTCTTATGGCACTCTTATTGCTCAGACCTATGGAAGCTCAGGAGAATGAACTATGCAAAATCCTTCATAGATTATTCATTGTTCATCATCTCGCTTTTTACAGCAATCTTACTTAGAAACAATCTTTAAATAGAAGCCTCTATAATACTATTAATGAAAAAATGTTGCCTGGCAGATATGCCTGAAGAGGGAAAACCTTGCAAGGGCTGTTTAGTGCTGGATCTGTGTGGCTGTCGGTCTACAGAAATCAGTGCAATCCACAGTGCCCTGTCCTGAAAAGAAGCCTCACAGGGTTCAGGTAAAGGATACTACTCTTATCAAATTTAAGGAGTCTTTGACATTTCTGTAATTTGTACTTCCCTTTTGCAGTTTTTACACTTTCCCTAAGTTCTTTGCCCTTGAAAATCTTGCATTTCTTTTATGTGTCCTATATTGACACCTTTCAGATGAAAAAATAAATGCACTGTACATTAGAGAGAATTCCTGCCTTCGGCAGCAAATTTCCCTGAAAATTTAAAATTTAAATAAAAAATTGAGATGTGGAGGAACAATTCAGAGATATGGCAAAAAATTCAAGAATGATTTTTCAAAAGGCAGCAATATGAATAATTTGTTTTCATTTGAGCTGAGAATCTAGAATTTATTTCAAAAATAAGATACATCTCATTGTGTTGTAGCAGATTCTGTACTCAGCAATGTATGCACCCAACATTTTTATTATTCTTTAACCTCTATAAAAACCCACTATGGACTGACATGGTGATCTCCACACCATGTATGGGAGGTCTGTTGGAGAAATTGCAGTAGGAGTGGAACTTTTCTGTTGTCTAGAAATCATCTCTAAACAGAACATAAACATAAGCACTGGAAAGAAGAAGGGGAATACAAAACAAGCCGAGGACCTCAGTCAGTGTCTCCCTCTTTCCCTTCCTTCCTCATATCCATCACACAGCCCCGCAAAAAATGTGTAGGGGAACTAGCTGGTGAGTCCAAGAAGTGTCAAGTTTGGCAGTGACATCCAGAACATCAGATGCAAAGCTGAAATGGAAGACAGAAATGGCTGCAAAATGCATCCCTTCTTCTGTTTTCTTGGAAAGCAAGAAGCTTGCAGCCAACAGAGTTTTCAGATTTAACTTTGTTTTTGAATTGCGTATTCTGATCAGGTATGTCTTAAACTGGAAATTAATTAGTCAGTGTTTAGAAAATATCTAAACAGAACCAGTGAAGTACATCTGCATACTGATGAGACAGTATCTTAAGTCTTTGTAGCCAGAGGCAGGACTGAGAAAAGCAATGTCAAGAATTTCCAGATGAGAGTCTGTCAGGCAGTTGGTCTGGGAGGAGGAGAGTCCAGAGGGGATGTCATAATCGTGAATTTGACTGAGCAAGCACCTGATTCAAAAGCCAGTAGGGAACATCACCAGCACAGCTTTGTGAAAGACAGAACAGCAGTCTGGCAGTGGTAATTATGTTCTGTACCTCCAGGTAAGGAACGTATGGAAAAGTCACAATCAGGAAAAGAAGCTCCCAAATGATATTGATCAGATCAAAACAGGAACGCATGAAAGCCTGTGACAATACCGGAGAAAATATCAAATTGTGTTCATCTTAGGGGATTTTTCAGACTTTTTCAAAGACACCATAGCTTGCTCTATGCTTGCCATTGATCAAAGAGGGCTGAACTCTGTTTCCTCATTAATGTCACTGTGAATTCCCTACAGAAGTCATCAAAACAACTCCTCGTCCATACTAGCCTAAGTGCAAAGGAAAGTTGAGTGCAAATATTTCGCATAGCAGGCAATGTATTAGTTTCTGATCAGAACACATGTTCAGTCATCTTTAAATAGCATTAAAGAAATATTGATGTTGTTTTGAATTTTTTAAACCATATATTCTAGGGACTTATGCTGAAAGCTTGCAACGTAAGCGAGAAGTGCTAGTGCTGCATGTTAAATTGGACTGGTTGAAGAAAAAAAAATCTAGAAATTTAAAGCAGGCCAGAACAGTCTTGGAAACCTGAATGTCAATGAAGCCCATGAGTTTCCGTGAGCATTATTCTTAAAATCTGTATATAACTTCTGAAAAATAGTATTAGTTCTATAAAATACTTTTAGTTGTGTTGCTTATTTCTAGAAATGTCATATTGTTCTATCCAACATAAGCATAGCTCAAAAACCTAAGTCAAAACTCTTTTTTTTCACGTACCTACAGATCATACATTCACTTAGCAATGCTATGTGCAGTGCTAAACTTTGGAGTGAGAATTACTATGGCTAAGGGACCGATCTGCCCCTGCACAGGCTCCTCTTATCTTCTAGCTCTTAAAACATCATCCTATCTTCTAAGCTTTGCTGATGGGAGCATAATGAAAAAAAAAAACAAAAACAAACAGAAAATTTGGTTTAACATACGCTACAGAAAACACAACAGGTTTGAAAAGTGGTACCTTCCCTAAGAAATCACACCCATATATCAATTACTCTTTATACAAAGCCTTTCCCAACAGCTCATCACTGTGGCCACTAATCCACAACTGTAGCCCGTTCCTGGAGCTCTTTATCACCATTAGGCAGAATCACATGATGCAATTTGAAGCCTTGGAGCTTGATTGCAAATCAGTGTCAGATGTTAAGATTTTTTATTTTATTTTATTTTATTTTTGTTTCTCAGAGCGCTACAGGAGGCAAAGAGAATGATTTACATTACCAGCTTAAACATTTATTTAAAAATAGATAGAAGTAACAGAAGACTGACTAGGTGGACGCAAATAAGACTAATAACTCTGTATATCTAATCCCAGACTCCATGCTGCCACAATAACTAGTTCATTAAAAAGTATTTCTGTATCCCTGGTGTACTTGTCATGTCAACAGGGGGGTTTATTCAAGTGAGTGAGCACAGAGGGGAGCACTTGCGGGGCTTCTTTTTTGCTCTGATTACTTTGGTTATAAAAAAAGATTTTGTCGAATTAATGCCTACTGAAGAGATGGAAATAGAGCTAATGCAAGCCTGGTGGAAGTGCTCACAGACTGGGACTGTCTCATGCTCTGTACTCAGGCAAAACTCCAACTGGTTCATTACTTTAAAAACCTTTGCTTGTGTTCAGCATCTGGCCTGAATATATTTGGTTTCACTGAAAAATACAGTCGCAGTCTGTTTGTTGTTTTTTCTATTTACTTCTAGATCTAATGGACATTAAATTGAAAACAAAATACCAAGGCATAGTTAATGCCCAACTCTGGGTAATGTGAAGAAGTCTTCATATCCAGTGAAAAATACAGAGCCATGGAAGCAAAGAACTTAGCCTTATTGCTACTTCAAATACTAGTTCCTCCTATGGTCTTAATACTTTGCTTTGGTTATTTTAATTTGCACCCCATTTTGTGAAGCAGAGAAATGGTAAAGTTACCTATGCTTATAAAGGACTTTGAGAACTATGATGAAAAACATTATAGAAATGCTATGTGTTCTTCTGGTTTAGTCTGATAAGTTTGGTGACTCACTATTCAAAAGCACGGTGTATCTGTAATGCAATGATTGGCAGAGCATCACAGGGGATACTTGCAATAGGGAAAAGTCACCATCTTGCAAATAGCGTCTTATCTTCTTTCCACTGAAGTCGGTGGGAGTTTTGCCAGTAATTTTAGGGGAAGCATGTCCATTCCCATAATCTCCTTTGACAATTACACCCAAAAGAGAAGACAAGTAGGATCTAAAAAATGAAGTGCTCTTAGAACAGCATTCAGTGTTGTGGCAGCATCAATGCTGGAGACCTGCTTTTTTCTTTCACTGCTAAAAAATATAATTCCTTAGATTTTACATCACAATCACTCTCATTTATATGTGCACTAGCAAGGTCTTAGCATGTATTTCTAACAGGACTCCCACAAATACATGGCATAGATGCAGTTTGAAAGAACTATTATTTTCCAGTACCTGAACTATATTGTATAACTAGTTCTCAGAGTGCCATTCACTCTGCTTCCATAAAGGCACTCGTGTTTTTTCCAGAAGGAAATACTGGGTGAGATCCTGGATAGGTAAACTATATCTCAGAGTCAGAGAGTATTTCTGCGGGTTTACCCCCATTTCTTTGCCCTGATGTTGTATGCAAGTTGTCTCTGTTGAAGAGTAGAGATGGGGCAGCTGGAAGTGGATTTAAAGGATGCAGCAAAAGGCTGCAGAGGACACCTTTTCTCTGTGCGGATGACCATGACAAATATTTCTATCAGCAGTCACCTGACACATCTCCACCACAAAGAAAAAGTGGTGCTTGAAGTCTGTGTGAGTTTTCACTTCTGGTTTATTATCACTTATAGTTACAGCAGTGGTAACTTTCCCCTGTGAGCAGGAGACAAAGAGGTGTTGGGATCAAAGGTGTGCTCAAGACACATGGACATTTCAAGATGTTTACACAAGTGCCAAGGTGCTCTATTTCAAAAAAGAAATAGAGATCATAAAATGGTATTCTCCCACTCCTCTACCCTATAAAGAGCAGGAAGAATAAGGGCCCAGGAATGAAGGAAAGTCTCTGCCTTTCCATCTTTATGAAGGTAAAGTCCAAACCACTTGTCTAAAATTCATTGTTTCAGTGTCTTCAAGATCTCTCTTTTACATGTGATCAAAGTGCCTGGCTAGTAATAAATATGCTTCCTTTTTCAAAAAGGCTGTAGAAAATAGAAAGCGTTTAGTAAGTCATATCCACAATCAACAAGACAATCAGAAACTGGGAAAGGAAACTTAACTCCACCTGCAATCAAAAGGAGCTGGATGCTACACAAGGAAGTCTGTATCAGGCATAAAGTGCTTCCAAGCTTGGCAGAGTTCAGAACAGGAATTTAGTCTGCTTTGTAATTAAATCAACACAGGGTTTGGATTCACTAACCTCCTTATTAAAATGATGAAACACATCAGAGGTGCCACATGCCTCACAGATCCCTTTTATAGTGATTTGATCAGTATTCTTTAAATGCAGTTAATTCTCCATTTTTTTTGCATGCAGAACACTTGGTCTGCAGTCACCAAGAGCGAGTGTGAAGCAATGATACCCTACCTTCCCTGGGAGCTCAGCCTGTCCAGGGACCAGGGTTATGATTAGTTGAGACATAAAAAAAAAAGTCCTGCTAGCCCAAAAAGAATGAACCTGTATTTGCTTGAGTGACCCATGTAGACATTTCCAGGTCTTGTCCATGCACCCTTACTCTAAGGATTCCTGAGGTCTCTAATAACTTTGTGCGTGTCTCTGGTGCCACTGCTGAGCTCATGCATTCTCCTCGAAGGATGGTGCCCATTAACTCGGGCTGGTTATTGATAGGTTCTATGAGCATCTGTGTTACACTAATTGCCATGAAAAAGAACAGATCCTAAGAGATCCTATAATTTTTTTATTTTTCTCTTTTCCAAAGTATAGAGGCCCCACATTTCCTAGTGATCAGAGGTCTGAACTAACTAATTAATTCTTAATTGAGAAATATATAAGTTTGTCTTGAAAACGTTAAAAAGACATAGAGTGGAATTTAGCCACTGTGCTGCCATGGGGTGGGTGATTGGCATCCCTTTGCCCAGTGCTGAGGGAACTGAAGAAGCAGTCTAAAACCAACAGGAATACAAGTAAGCCTCAATTTTATTTTTTTTTCCCATGTCTTTGTATATAAGTTAAAGGAAGAATGTCAATTGCAGCATTAAAAAAGGAAAGATAGTATAAATTTTCCATTGTCATAATTTTGTGATCTCCAATTTGAATTCTCAAACTGAAATATGCTCATTTACCTTTGGATGGGATTTTGTCCATCATGTATTCATTTGAATGCATGAATTTCAAGTGAACAAACTTTTTTTCCCCATGGATGTAAAGAATGAAACTGAGAGAGTCAGTGTATTCTGTCCACTCTAATGGTGGCCCAGTAAGCCAGTAGTATGTATTTATTCAATATACATATACAACTAAGTCTGAAGCAGACATAGCCATACAGTTCCATGCAAAAACCTTGGATGTCAGAACTTCACAATAATGGCAGTCTTAGCTGCAGAAAAATAGTGCCAACTGACTATGCTTTGGAAACTGGGAGAGGTGGGCCAAACAGTGTCACCTCCCGTAAACTGATGTTTTGGGTAACAAAAGGTACTTTTGCCAACTTTTTGTGAGAAGAAATATTGAGGGAAAATATTTCAGTTTAAACAAACAATATCAGGTTAGATTTTTTTTTCTTTCAACTTACATATGTAAAACAAGAGACTTCCTTTCTTCCTTTTAAGGTTTCAGGATCACAATTTTTATTTGAAAAGTCAGAGTACTTTCAGGCACATCGCCACCATGGAGCACCATTGTGTAGGGTATGAGAAAATACGCTTCATGCAAAGAGGGAGGGAGGTACAGAAAGTCAGGCCTCTGTGGGCCCAAGTGAAACCTTCAACTTTTGCCTGGCCAGCTCTGCCTCACTGCAGCACTGCTGAAGGACACTGGCTGCATTTTCCTCACATCTCCAGAGGCTGCTGTGCATGTGTATGCATATTAGCACTTGGGAGGACTGGGCCCAGCATGTTCACTTTGGCTCTTCTCTGAATAAAAATTCTGGAGCTTTAAGTGAAGTGAAATCCTGTCACTTCAAAACCAGCATTCTTAGTCTGCAAACTGGATTCCATTATCTGTCCCTTGGTAATACGTGTGTGGATGCACACCTTTTAAAGTTAACGTGTACCTTGGGTGGCAAGGGAAATAATAAACTCACGGCAGCTGGTCACCACTAACTCACTAAACACTACTGAAGTTTGCTTTCACCTGTCATTTCTTTTGTATCTAATCATGAGAGACGCAGACAAAGCCTTTTTTGAACCACTTCTGCATTACTAGCTTTTTATCTTCAGGAAAGAAATAAATTATGGTTTGGCTTGAAGATGTTGATTTGGAGCTGCTCTAATCAGTGTTCTGGCCAGAGGTCCCTCAGTGAAAGCATTTGCAGTAAGCAGATACAATTATTCTGCTGTATTAACATAATTGGGAAACAGGGGCCAACACTTAGTATGACCCTTTGTCTTTATGGAGAAGAAAAGTACAGAAGCCTCAAGCACGCATTTAAAAAAGTGAAGTTGTGCAGCTTGCTGATAGCCGCAGTAAAAAGTCAGCAAACAATTTATCCACACAGGAAGATGGAAGAAAAATTCAGGATCTAGGCAACTGTCTAAATGTTACAGTTACATCAGAAAAGAACTATCTAATGAAAATATCAGACCAATGGTACCATATACGACTGTTTTTATACACATATAAATAAGATCAACCTCATTTAACAAGGTGCATACAGCCACTATCCCAATAATCCATCAGATTCCTTCAATTTTAATGTTTTAGTTTTTCTGATGTCCCATACCTTGGGTTATGAAAGAAATTGCAATGTAGTTTTGAAACTCTGCTCCTACTTTAAATTTTGGTGTCAAATCACTATCTGAGCTAACAAACCCAAACAAAGGCCAGCATTCATATGCACAAAGATATTGTAGATCCCAAATATATGTAATGTTTTGTGGAAGGAAAAGAACTTATCACTTAAACAACTTATTGATCCAGATATGCATACATAAAGCTGGTACTCTGACACTGGCATAACTTACACAAAATGATTAAAAGTTTCTCATCCAGCACACAGTGGAATTTACAAAAATACATACTTTGTGTGTGAATCAAACAGAAAACTGGGTGACCAGATGAAATGAAATCAGAACTCTCTAACACCTGGGCCAACTATAGAATTCAGTTCATTGTTCTCAAGTTACAAAACAAGTGGTTTCTTAGCATTTTATGTAGTATCCAACAACTGTCCAGGGGCAAATAAATACCAACTGCAGCTGAACGGCTGGTGCAACAGACACAGATATAGTGTTGAGTGACTTACCTTAGCTCAGACCTCTTGATCATTCTGCATCACTGTGGAAAACAAAGTGTAATTACTGTTCTCTTCCTGACAATTTTAACTGTAGTAATTTTAAAAAATTCAATGTCAAAAAAACTCAGCAAAAAAGTCTCCCAAGCTGGCAGCCATCTGCCCCTGGAGACGTCTGGGCTCTATAGGTTCCCTCAGTTTTAGTCCGAAAGGGCCCTAAGCACCCTCAGTTATGTCTTCTGGACGTATGCAGAACTGCTCCAATTCAGCAACTATACATCTTTCACCTTTGTCTTGGCATCCACAAACTAGGTGGAGACTCACTGAAGGCTAATGAGAGGTAACCTTTTAAATCAAGTTACAGCACCTCTACACGCAACAACACCAGGGAGCTCAGTAACAAAGAGGAAGCAGACCCACTTCTGTTTACCCTTTTGAAAGTCAGAGATTCCAGCCAGCCTTTTAAGCAATAAGAAAGTGATTAAGTGTTCACAGATGATTTGGGACGCTTGTGTTTTAGGGATCACAGGGGTGCAAAATTAATTGATGGACTGAATTTTCCAGCACAGTACACCTCTTGTCAACACAAGAACATTCTTGCCTGAAAGGCAGCCCTAGCAAAATCATACCGGGGAAATGGGGATCTCAGTGGCAGGATCCCAGAAAAGCACTGCCCCGTGACAGTGCAGGGATTGCCAAAGTAAATGAGAATGTCTCTTCCTGAGTATATATGGTCAGCCCTTTGGGGCTTATATCTACCCTAGGACTGCCCTAACTCAGCACAGAGAGAGCTCCTGTAAGTAGATCTGCAGCAGGAATAAGCAAGTGAAATGAAGTTATTTGCATTGTAAGAAATTGTTCCCTATACCTTTAAAATATGCATCTCTCCTAGGATCTGCTATATGTTTCTTTTTTCATGTTTTCTAGAAAGTATATATTGGAAACCACTGCTTTCATTTTTTTCTAATACATTCCTAGAAATATGCCCACCACTGTTTAATACAGCCTGAAGAAAAGGGGGATGGGTTTTGTGGAAATAATAGCAGGAGACACTGCAGTTAAAGGTTTTATCATTAGTCATACACAGGAGGTGGCAAAATAAGGAATGTGGTTCTGACATGAAAATTTATTTTATCTGAACAACATTGCAGGGTTCTAGTTTCAATTTTAAGGGCAGCTTTCAGATTCAAGTGCTAAGCATTCAGACGTTTTTTTCTTTTTGCTGCCAGTCCTTTATGTCAATGGTCAATTTATGTCAAATAACCTTTCCATCCTTCTTGGTGCTAGTGTCTTCACACTTTACAAACTCTTCTGCCTTTAACATCAACACAAATGAACTGGATTGGAATGTAATAAATGGATTCACCAGGGACTAAAAAGGTGACATTTGCAGAGGGAAGACACATAGTTGAGAGTGCATATCTTTTAATTAGGGAGCTCCTCCCTTCTGAGTTGTTAGCTTTTGTGTAGCATACACACATACAAATCACAGCAGTCCCTCCTAGCTTTGTGATGTCTCTGGAGATATGCAAGGGGGATCCAGAACTGCTTGTGACTCACCACTAAATTGGAACTACCAGGTAAGGGGGCATTTTTCAGAGAATTGTAGCTAGGACATTCATAACTTTCTGTGATTCACTTGTTCCCTGAAACAGCGGGTAGCAGGGTGTAAACACAATATAAACTGCTTTAAGGTGTTAGCTAACAAAAAAACTTCAAACCTGAGTTATTTCTTACATATCCCCATTGAAACCCCAGCAAATGTATCTAGTCCAGCATTTTCTCTGTGTGCTCAAAGCTGTGTGTCTGACTTCTCTTCTGCCTGCTAATGAACATTTTTCTAGGAGCTTTTGTGCATGACAGACTGGGACTCCCAGGGAGATATTTCTCATCCATGACACACTCATAAAGGTCTCCTTCCCTTACCTCTCTATGGTCACAATCTGCCTTCTGTCTCCGGGCACCACAGAGGCTTTACTATGCTATGCTAGACCTAGGAACTCGTTTCTCCCTGCCCCCTTCCTGCTTTGTACCATCACAAAAAGAATATACCACATTTCTGGTAGACACAAGAAATAATAAAAAATGGAAGATCATTCCTGCATGAAATTTTAACGTTTCCAGTCATCAGCTTAGATGTTTCTTTCTAGAGGAAGAATCTGGCTGATTAAAGACTTCAACTAGCTTCTCATTGTTTGAGAAATCAATGCAGGATGAAATTCTGAAAGGTACAGTTTGTACTCAATAAACCTATTAATTGTGATTGGCAAATTATACAGGGTTCTAATCTTCCTAATATCCAGCCCAAGATTTTTGTGGCACTCCATTTTTTGGTTAATGCAATGAGTAACGTTTAAAGAGTTGGTTAGCAGAAGCATTCACAGTGTTTGAACTAGTAATTGAAGACTGGAGAAAGAGGTGAAGAGAGACCAGGCTACGAGAATAATGATTAACAAGTCCACTGCAGCATGTCCACATATTATACCTGTGGCTAAACAAAGAATTATCTCTTGCCTTAATGCTGCATTAGATATTTATAAAAAATTCTGAATGAGATCACTGATGCATCTTTTTTCCCCGCTGAACTCACTGGAGGTAATGTAATTGCCTTCAGTAGCTACCATAGAAAATGGAGTTGTTAATACAGACTTTGTATTTTAATTAACGGGCACAGGAAGTTTTCCAAAGTGCAAATGCTGGGTCTGCATGAGCACTGAATGCACTGAGCGTGCAGTCAGTCACAGTATGAGCAAATGCAGCAATTCCATGTGCAGCCAGTATTTTCACTCTCATTTGTGAATGCAAATGCACTGCTGTGACACTGCTTTATGGATGTGCCTCTGACAACCAGGGATTAGATTTGTGAATAGTCATTAGATAACTCTCTTTTTCTTTAATAAATGTAAACTTTATGTTTATCAGAGAAGATATTTTCTACTGACTTATAAAGATCTTCTGTAATTTCAGTGCTGCCTTATTATGAATTTATGAAATAATTTCAATGCCTGGCCTTTGTCTAATGAAACTGATCCTGCTTGTTCTGCCCATGTAGATCAGTCCCTTATAGAAATTATACTGTCACCCTTAGTATTGTTTGTGATTGCAAAAAGGCCAGCTCAGAATAGTCAAATTTCCAAGTCCCTCAGGACTCTGAAAATAGTGTAGCATCACTTGGTCTGCCTAGAAGATACCAAGGACAGCACAACCATATTAGTCCTCCAATCCCAGCATCCACCAGCACTTCATAAGCTAGTCTTACTGGGGAGGGTCCACAGACACATCCCTGTACTGCTCTCCTGGTACAGATATGAATTGCCATGATGTCCCAGCTACATGCCTTCTCCAAAAATTTGTACACAAATCCATGCCCTGCCACGCTTTTACTTAATTTTGCCTTTGGTGTACATATGCACCACCTAATCTGCTGCACCAAACTGTGGCTGTCTCTCAAACTGTGGCAACACCAGCATGTGAATCACAATGCAGGGATAATTCCCTGAAGCCCCTATTGGCATGGTCTGAGCTCTTCCTGTGCTATAAAGAAGGACTGCCAATTTCCCAGCTTTAGCCACACACCTTCTACTGTCACGCTTTCTCTAAGTTATGTCTCCTTTGACCAAAATTGTACTGCAAAACAGAAAAACAAAAACAGAAATAGTAAGAACAGCGTCCAAGCTCAGGCAGCCAAAGGGCACTCAAGAGGACTCATTATGGAGATGCAAAGTAGTTAATGTTGCTGTAAGAACTTGGGAAAATTCAAAAAGAGCTTGAGACAGACTCAACTAGATATTGGAAGTTTTGCTCAAAATGCAAAATGTTACCTAAAGTTTGTATCTTTATAAACTTTAAGATTTTTTTTTTCCATGAAGTCACCTGATTTTCAAATACCTAAGGAATCATCTGAACCTGATATATAAATGTGTATCCTCTTCAGCCATTAGATTTCAGTTTAAGTTCATTAGGGCTAAAATGGTCACTGTTTATCTATTTTCTCTAAACAACAGTATCTTTTAGAAATGCTGCATCTGTGAAGTCATTTACACAGTAAAACGTGTATAAAATGCATGAGCCAAGTCGACTGTTTTCCTGAAGTTCCTCTCCCTGTAATAGACATAAGTAACATGGGTTTGTTTCTCCCATCAGCAGAACAATGCTAAACAACATGGCAAACCTCAGTCATCATCTAAAGAGAGAATCTCAGCTGTGCATTTTCCAATGTGAAATCTTAAGCCATAATCACATATTTAGATGCCAAAATCTCTGGGACATGCACTAGGATTTTTGAAAGTAACTGATGACCTTTGGAAAATATTTTGTCCTGAAACTACACATACACATCCTCCAACATCCCAAGCACTATTTGGCTTTTTCTGAGGATCCCAATAAATTGAATTTGAATTGACTTATCAATGTCTGCTGACAACTCTGTAGTTGTATTCATCACATATGACCAATACTGTTATGAGGTCACTGTTCTGCTCTTTCTCCTCTTCCTCATTCACCTCTTCCTACAGACCGAACAGAAGATTTTTGCAGCACACTGGATACCTATCAGTTTAAAGGAGACCAAACACATTCGCTTGGTGAATGCAAATGGAAAATACAGCAGCTACTCGCAAAGCCCTTGAAATGATCTGCCTGTTTTGGGCTACTTTCTGTTGCAAGGATCATGGAAGTAGCAAAGCTGGAAAAATATATTTTAATATGTCCCAATGAAAATATTCAAGGGAGAAACAAACATTTGATAAATCTTTGTGGTTTACTGAAAAGTAACTCCCCCCTACCCTCTCCTGGTTGAGTACTGGAGCAGGCATGTCCAATGTGATGGGGTAGAAAACTCAGTTTTCTGTCAGGAAGGGGGACTTTCAAGGCTGCAGGACTCCCTTACTGCTAGGGCTCAAAGCAGCAGGAGCCCATGAATGTCAAGGAACTGACTTGCAACTGACAGCTCTGTCAAGAAATTAATATATTATGAGACTTCTAAAGTGAAATCTCAACTTTCTTAAGTAGGAAGAAACAGAGGAGTTTGGAAGAGGATCAGCTCTTCCAAAGATAGGGACTACCTGACAAGAGCATCTTCTTTCTCAGTGTTACTGGGAGGTTGGTCAGTTTTCCCTCCCTTCTGTTAAAATAAGTCTTTCCTTGTCTGTACTGTCTGGGGTGGGGGAAATCCTCAAGTGCTGTTGAGATCAAGGCAAGCTCACTCAATAGTTCACTTACTTATTAGCTGATTGGGCTGCAAACTTTTATAATTAATTTATAATGCAAACAAGGCTGCAAGCTTCACCATAGAAGAGTGGTGGCTATCCTCACAAAGTAACAGCTTCTAGCTCAAAAATCTTTTAGAAAAAAACGGGTGTGTAACTTACTGATAAAGAATTTTTCATAATTGTAGTGTGGTAGTACTAGCGAGGAACCTATAAAACTGAAAGAATATTAATTTCATTTGCAGTCCTGGATATCATTACATTCAAATTTGATGCCTGAAGCACAAGGTAATTATATAGATTTTTCAGATAGAGCCCATTCATTGTATATGCTTTTGTCAATCCAAATCAATTTAGCACACTGCCTCCAGTGCCCTTAAAAACATCAAGGCTCTTAAAGCCAGTTTCTGTGGCAAGGGCTGAAAAACGCCAGTCAGGTTTCCTAAGTAGCAAATGCCCAGGAGTGCTTTCACACCAGTTTTAACAACTTAGTGCACAACTGCTCATTCAGTTCTCCCAGCCAAAAGATTCTGCAGTTGCGTCCTCACCAAGTTATGTGTAAAACAGTAAATGTGGAACTTGGTCTGCAGGAGGGGTTCCAACTTTCTTAGGTCCAAGATAAAAAGAAGCCTGTTTGTTTATTTTGTTGGTCCTCAGTCATATGAAAGCCAAGTGGATTGTCTGACTGCCCTCTGCCTTGGTTCACACAGCAGCTCTGCCTGAGGCGGGTAAAAAGAGGAAAAATCTGCAGTCACGACATTTGTATGGGAGAGATTTGGTCATTGAATTTCCTCCTTAGTAGCTAGATACTGGAAGGAACATAAATTAGCAGAAACATTTTTGAGCCTGACGTGCTTTTAGTGGCTGGATTTTTCTGTTGTCAGCAGAAGAGTGCTGTGGTGATGTCTGCCAGCAGCACTGTAAGCTGGAGCATGGCCATGGTTTCAGCCATAAACCTCAGAGGTATATTTGCCCTTATGTAATAACAATTATCACAAAGGATCCCAAAGTGCGTTGAAACTGTATAAGATATATTCAGGGAGTCATTCATCACCAGGGCTTCTCCAGGGCACAGCTCTCCCTACACACTCTGTCAGCTTCTGGGGGCTTAATTAGCAGCATCTTCCACCAGGATTTTAAAGCATGGGGTAGGTGGTGACTGTGCTCGACTAACTCTTGTTTGTGGGGTTTGTCCTGTTTAAAACAGAAATCAAAAACAACAGTAATACTGAGCATCATCTTGGCTCAGTTCCTTGCAAGTGCTTATTTAGAACACAGACATATATGCTTGCTACTGTTTTAAGACCAATTTGGCATAAGCTCCTGAGGTGTTGAAATCTGATGAAACCATAGCCAAGATCTTCAGGACCTGACTGGAGTTCCCGTGTCTTGCAGAAGTCTGGGCTACCAGAATTCTCCTAGATCTGAGGCAGCTAAGGTTACTGCTGAGTGTTTCTGTGACAATTTGTGGTTACATAGTACATATGCATATCTGAATATGACCTTCAGGCCTTGAAATATCTTGTATGAACACTGCCTCCCTCTCTCCCTTCTGCTGTGAATAGCTGTACTGTATAAAGTAATTTGGAAATTATTTCTCATTCCTACTTGGAATGTAATAACAGCTATCTTCATTTTGGGATACTTCAGAGTAAGGGATAGAGGGGAGATCATACAATTGCAAGGCTGGGAGAAGCTTCATTAAAACTGGTATCAGTACCAGATTATAAAACTGAATAACATTAAGATTGGATTTTTTTACTCAGAACAGGAAATAACTGCCATAGACATTACCAAATTAATGAGCAACACAAGGCACTTGAAAATAAATCCAGTAAATGTGAATCATGGAAAAAAACCCCAATATAAAAATAACAAGTCAGCAGCACATGCCTCCCTAGGACTGAGGGAAAGCTACACAAGCACAAACAGTAAGATGAAAAGAGTTCCAGTCCCTACACACAACCTAATTTCATCCTAGAAGGAAAGCAGTGATAACCAAGGCTAAAACCCAGTAAGAATTATAATTTAGAATTAGTTTAAATATATCAGGAATATTACATCAAGTGAAGTAATTACAGCCAGATCAAAAGCTTATTGGCATTCCACTGGGATTTCAGTGGGCTTGATAATCTCAGGGTCTTAAAATTACAAGAACACCATACCACAACAATACTCTAGACAAGAAGAGAAAGCGGTGCCCTTCTACTGCATAATGACAACAAATGGGTGATTGCTCCTCATCAAAAAAATCAGTCCAATACATCATTTGAAAGCATGTGAGCTCTGGCATTGGTATTTGATGGACGGTCATTTGTTGTTGGCTAGAATGAGGGAAACACCATTACCAGGCATCCAGGTTTAAATTTAAGACAATCAATTAAACTACAAGAAGAAAACTAGTGTTAAATAAACAAACTCATTTACAATACACAATTTCAAGTCATATCACCCGAGAACAGAATGAACGTAGAAAGCTGGTATTAAATCCAATACAAGAATTAGCACAGAACAGAAATTCTTTGTCATTTCTCCTGCCAGTAGCTTAAGAAAAAACTGTACCAGTCAAAAATTATTTCAGATGTTTCATTTCTTTATAATTCAGAATTGCAGGAGGACAATCACAACCCTAAAAAATGTTCTAGCAAATTATCTCGGGAAAGTATATTTGAAATGTTTGAAGCTTTCTATTTCCAGAAAATTTATGGCGAGATGCTTAGATTTCAGAACAAAACCACTGCAAAACTAGAACACTGATTTTTTTCTGAATTTTGCTTTCCTAAGAAGAGATATTTATGCACCTGTTCTGTCTATTTGGTCATTTGTGTAGAAGACAGAAGGGAAATCTCCTGGTGTTTTGTATTAAAAGTATTTTAAAAGGTATTGTAAGAGGGAATAAAAATAGCCTTTCCTAAAGTGATTTTTGTAAAAAGAAAGATGCTCAAAACCTAATACTTTCCCCAAAAACTCAATCTGCTGAACCAGTGCCTTCTGATAAAACTTTTTTAATTTATAAATGAAATTATTTCTGTGTGCTGTATGCAGTCTCAGCAAAGTTTATTGCTAGTAGATATGTTGTAGAATAAATAATATTTGTTTTCCAGAAGTGTTCATAACCTACACTGAATAAGATTTGACTCCACTACCATAACCCAAGAAATAAAAGATATCTGAAAAAGATGCCATAAACCAAATCAAATATAGAATATATTGACCATTAAAACACCTCGCAAAACATGTATGATATCTATGGTCTCAAAGGCAAAAGCACAGCACACAGACATTAGAAAGTGATGCTGCTTGGTAGAAATTGTAGATTTTAAATACAATATTCCTTTGCCTCAAATTTTTGTAAAGGCCTTACATTTTCATTATCATTCAAATATCTAGTAAATAACTCTCTGACCCAAAAAGTGATGTGTAAGCAAACAGAATGAAGAGGGATGATGAGGAAGAAGGCGTAATGGTAGGATGAACTGAATAAAACCATGTAGGACAGATATTCCCTGAATAAAATTAAAAGGTAAGGCTATTTCCTTGCTTGTCATTTTGAGTTCACTGAGGCCATGGAAGCACATTTTCACGGGTTTGTTTGGCAAGAACTGGGGTAGCGGGTCTCATCTGTGAACGCTCTGCCCAGAAAGGAGCAGAGGGTGCGCAGCGTAAGGAATTGCCTAGATCAACAGAAAACACAACTGCAATAACCAGAGAACTTTACAATTATCCCAGCCATCCTTTGCTGGTCCTTCTATACAAGTGCCTTTAAAAGGGTTGATTTAACTCAACTGTATGTTCCTATGTTATTCCAGAAGGCTGCTTAGCTCCATGATTTTGGAATCCATCACTATGGGGGTGCAAATTAGCAGCATAAAAAAATGAGAAATTATAGGAGTCACTTTTTTCTCAATGTGGAGGGAAGACAGCAGAAACAAGGAGATTTGCAAGAGAAAGCGTTGCTTTTTCATTCTTGTCTTTGACAAGACAGCATCAGCTGTAGCTTCTAGTACGGCAGCTGGCCTGGCTACAAGCAATTCAGAGAAGCAATATGCTTCCTTCCAGATGCAAAGAACATACATTTTCCAGCTAGGATATATGTAAATATGTGTATTTTTCTGCTGCTACCCAGAGAGAGTTCTGCACTAGCTAAGCATCATTTCAAGTAAGCCTACATCATTTTACTATAGCAGTCAGTTTCCTTCATACCGTAAACAAAAAAGGCAAATTTAATAACAGACAGCCAATGCGGCTACTTGCTACAGGATCTCAGCTGTTGGAGGTAACAAACAACCACTTTGCCTTTGGCCTTCTGACTGGTATCCAAGAGGGTATATCACAACTGTAAGTGGTATGGTAGCTAAGTGATCATACCATCAGCGTTCAACTTGTTAGCAGTAGAAAATCTTTATGTACAAAAGGCCCCATATGGCTAAGTATGTATTTTTCAAAGAGAAACTAATGAAGTTGTCTCTTTCATTATACATTAATGGATTCTTTATTCTCTGCAGGAAAATAATCAACCACTGAAGAGAGAATATAGAATGAGACTTATGTGTCAGTTAGTTGCAGATTTATTTTCAGGGCTTAATATTTGTCTGGGGATTTTCATGTTAACTAATCTGCCTCTTAAAAATATTTTGTTAAGGATTTGACACTTTCAACTATAACAGGAAATGTAATATTAGAATAAATAAATGAATGGCTGAAAGCAATCCTGAATATGCAGATATAACAGGCTGACTCCAGATTTGGAACCCACTCCCATCAAGGCCAAAGTAGCAGCCTATACCTACAACTAGAGATATGCTAAAGAAATGGTCAAGATTTTAAAGGGCTTTCAAAAGCAAATAATTTGATTTTGAGTTTTTAAAGAGCCTTTTCTTACTAAGATAACCACACATTTATATTGTTTACAGTGTACCTACAGAAAGCTATTTCATTGATTTCTTTCTAATTCTGGGTAAAACTGTTTCCACACCTGAAAGTAAAGCCTGTGAATTACAAGTTGTCTTTTTTTTCCTATTTGGCTGTAGGATTACTTATCAAATAACTGTGTTTTATTTATCTCTAAAAGGATAACTCCAAAATTGGCAGGACTTCAGAGGACCTGTATGTCATTAACTTTATGAGCCTTATTTTTAACCCAGATATTGTATTCTTCAAATAGACTTAGGGACAAAAATCAGATTTTAGCAGATAGCGTGAAATATAAAACAAAATCACTATCTAATGTTTGTCCTAACGAGGAAAAGAGTTTCAAAAAGAAAATTATATTTACTTATAATAAAAATATTTCCAATGAAGTAAAGACAGGTTTATTTCTCGCAATAGGAAGAAATTTAGTAATACACATGCATGTTAATATTCCATTGGTTTTATTCATTTATTAGGATCCACCAGAGTTGTCTCACTATACATTTGCCACCTACACATCAAGTGAAACGTTCTCTTCAGTAACTGGATATGTCAGCACACTAGAAGCCGTGGCCTTAGTGTTATCATGAATTATAAAGTATTCTATTTTTATTTATATTCTTCTAGGTTTGTCTTATTTCAGGTAGCAGATGTATGTAGTTCCAGTGATTTTATGTGCTCAAATTGAAGAATTTTTCCACTGATCAAAAAATTTTTGAAGGCTAGTGTTGTGGCCCAGCCCAAGTAGAACACCAGAGGATTAACAAAATGTACATCTCTAATGATCAAAAGTAAATCTATTTCAACACCCAGTGTATTCATATAAATTAAAGAATATTTTCTAAAATCTACAATGTTTATAACAATATTTTTTCTAGTATTTGAGGATGTTATGAAATTATTATCTACAGAAATTTCCTCTGTAAGATCCCTGTCTCATTCAGTGCTTCTAGCAGACGATACTGGCAGATTTTTCTCTCCATTACCAGACGCTCTTAGAACCCAATTTTATTAATAGTAGTAATCTCACGTTCTCTACGATGACCTTTGCATATCATTTTAGCATTTCATAAAGTATCTAGATCTAAGTGATATCGTCACCTTTGTTTTAGAGATGGAAAACAGAGAAAGAAGCATATTAAGGTCAAAACATTTTAGTAAGTTGAAGTATGCTATTTGTGGATACCTGAGAACTTATTTCGTGAGAGTTTTGCATTGTTCAGCATAATATGCATGGAAAAAACTGCTCTCTATTGTTGCATTTGCAGTTATGTTTAGGTCTCATCAGATGTTCTGCAGATAGGACCCCACAAGATAAACTGAGTATCTCTATAAAATGCTGACAGCTACCAAAGATCCAGGTTTAATCAGCTAGTGTAGAAGAAAATAAGGAGTCAGTAGCAGAGTCAGAGCAGCTGCCATTTCTTCCAAATAACATCCAGCTGTACCAGGCAGACTTCCCTTTCCTGCAAGCTGCTGGTCTGTTCAGCAGGTGCCTTCTCAACCCTGCCCCATGGGAGGGAGGGTACTCCTTTCCTCTTCTGCTCTCCTGCATGGTCATTGCTTGGCTGCAAAGCAAGCCTCTCACTCACTGCGACAGAAGGCCTAATGAGGAAAACCGATAAGCATGAAATTAAAGTTAAATGAGGTAACATTTTAAAAAGTGCTGACCTAAGCCACACTTGCAATCTTAATAGTGAAGTTATGCAACCTTTGGCCAAATTATTCCTAATAATAACTTAAGCACAGATTAAAAGGGATATTTTCCTTTCTGTTTTTCTTTTAAAAATAGAAAAAATGGCAGAAAGCTCATAGTGAGGTTTCTTATTTGAGCATATCATGTCAGTTCCCAAGAGTCACCTCCAGGTTTTGGACCTCTACATCCACCACATGTGCCACTGACTCTGGAGCTCCTGAGTGACTGGTGACAACAAGAGGCTGAGAAGCCACAACGATGAAGAGTGTTTGGGGGGAAAGAAAGAAGTACTTTCCCCATGGACTTCCTCCCCCAGCCTCCTTTTCCTCACTCCTCAGCTGCTGGTCACAGTCATGCCTCTTCCCCATTCACCTCCCTTTCCAGACACCAAGCTCTGGCAGCCCCTGACATTCACCATCACATTCCACCACCACCTCCTTCTCCCTGCCCACCTGGGGATGTCCTCTCCTCCACAGCCTCTGTACAGCACCAGAGTTGCACAGGCACAACAGAGAAGTGTCATTCTTCTGGTTCTGGCATGAAGCAGCTAAAGCTATTTTCAGCCCTTGACTGGAGCACGTTCAGTTGCTTTTTAGGGATAACATTAGTATCCTAGTTCTATAATAATTAATTTTCTTCTAGAGGGTACATTTATAATAGTTTGTTTATAAATAGAAGCATTATTATGCTAGTCCTAGCTTATAAATGAACTGTATTTAATTTCTTTGTATACAGTTTTAGACTGTTCTGTGGTCACTAACGACAAAGATAAATTTATGTTCATTATATACATGAGAACATTTGACATTTAAGTGATGCTTACTAGGGGTGTAAGTCATCCAGGTTTCTCTCCTCCTTTCTGGCATAAATGCTGATGTGTAGGAGTTGAACATTTGCTTTCCAATTGGTATAAATTTGGTTGGTATAAATTTGTTATCATACATCTTATTTATTCACTTCAAATTCTAATGGGTAACAAAAATGAAACAGGAAGAACACTGATAAATCAAGTTTTCCTAAAGACTAAATGCATATTCATGGAAATGCCTTGTTCTACAATCATTGGTGCTATTTGGAAAGGACATCATCATTTCAGGGCACCAAGAACTCCACCAGTAGTAATTGCTCATAATGAAAGAAAAGGTATTTCTAAAAATACTGCATGGCAGAAGGAAAACACAAAGCTTAAACAGAATTACTTTCTATATTTGCAATATTCCACAATGTGGCACTTTGTAACACTTCTATTATCACTGGTTTCCTTCTCCTTGTGGGGCTTATGAACTTTCTAGGTAAGCAATGCACAGTGAGTATGCACAAGTTTTAAAATCTTTACAAAGCCAAAGGAGCACTTAATAGAAACAGCGGGACAGAGCAGCATGCATTAATGAGGGCAATAGATGTCAAAGGACCATCACACCAGAGAAGCTCAAATACTACTTAAAAGCACCCATCAAGAGGCAATTGGAGCACTGAGGGATGCTATTCTTCACCGGCAGTCACGCTTGAAGCACTAACAGCCACCTTCATACTGGCCATCAAAATAGTCAAAATGCCCGAGGGACTTCGACGTACCCTGGCAAGAACAAAATTTAAAGGGTTGTTGGAACAGTTCCACTACATTTCATGGCACTGAAGAGATGTATCTCTGTCATCTAGCCTGTCAGAGCACCTGAGCAAGAGTATACTTGAAGGCTATAAAAGAAAACTCGACCATGACTTGCTGCAGTAGAGACAACTCTGTAGTTTTCATCCCAGAGTGAGCAGAGTTCAAAGGCACAGCAGGAGCTCCAGGTTCAGAGAGTGCCAACCACATTGAGTTTTGAATCTCCTGTTGCTAAAATAGTTCAGGAGCTGCACTGATAGCATTTCTGGAGCTGGGTAGATGCTGGCTTTCCCTAACCATAACAAAGTTCCAAGTGCACAAAGGAAAAAAGAAAATGTCCAGTACTTCAATTAGAAAAAAAAAAAATCAGGCAAGTCTTCAACTGTATATGAGTGCTGTTTTTGTCTAGCGTCCTGAATGTAAGACTGAGGGCCAGGAAAGCTGGAGTGTAGACAGTGTGCCTATTGCACTGTGCTGGGTTTGTACTGCAGCCAGATTAACAATCTCATCTCTACAGGCAACAATGGTTTATGGCATTGTACAATTTTTTCCAGCTCCATCAGCCCTTGAAATGCTGCTGCATTCCTGCAACCTCTCATCATGGCAGCAATCAAAGGCTACAGCTCATATTGGCATTTCTGGGGATCTGAATCTCCCTAGTGTGAGCACAGCTTCCAAACCTGCACACAGAGGACTTTTCTGACTTGCCCTCATTTCAAAGGCTCCCCAGGCTGTTCCAGCCTCTTTGCATGATTTGTGGCAGTTTGAGGATTGGTCCTGAACCTGCACCAGTCACCATTGTGATGAACAACTTTGTTCTGTCTTCTGCCTCTGCTCCTTGTGCCCCAGGAAACACTCACAGGAACTGTGATTCTGGGGAGTTTCTCCCATTGCTTCCTTTGAGGATGAAAAGAAGCCTGTAAGGGAAGGCTTATTTTACCTTTCCCATATTTTTAATCTGGAGAAAGAATTGCCACAATCAGTTTATGTCTAATTACTTCTCTGTCATTCTGATTAGTCACTGCATATGATGCCAGTAGCTGAAGGAACTATCTGAGGCAGAACAAAACCTGTATCGTTTAGTTATCTTTCATATCAGATGTCTGGTATTGGGCTGCTATATCAATTGCAATCTACGTCAATGCCCTGTAGCTTTCTGCACCATTGAGATGGACATTTTATAGTGCCAATCAAGCACAGTTCCAGCTCTGCCCTTGAATCCGTCTCAGAGAAATGTTGATGACATCTTTGCTTCGAACCCTTACCTTTTACAGGCTCTGCAGACTTCCCCTGTATGTCCCATATGACCTTTTGCAAACATCGGTATAGCTGTGCTCGTTCAGAGCCAAATTTTTCCTTTAATTTATTGCTAATTGGATACGTTACTTTTTGAAAGAGTATCTCCTTTATTAAAGCTGAGTTAATGACATCCATCCCTATATTTTTATCTTTCCTTATTGGGGGTAAAGGACTGATATCTGCAGTTTAATAACATGCGTAGTTGAGTTCATATTTTCTGCACTATTTTGTGTTGAGTCTGAATCATAACTAATCATGCCCCCAAATTTGGGATTATTAGACAGCAAACTATTGTTTCCTTAACAAATGGGATAGTACTCCAAAGTCATGTAAATAATGTGCGGGGTTTTGTTGTTGTTTCGGTCTTGTTATTGCCTTCATAAAAATAATCTTCATACCAATAGGTCAAATGTCTAAACACAATATTATTCTGGGAAAAAAAAAAAGAAAAAAAAGAAAAGATACATTGTGCAGCTTAGCTTTGCAACATCTGTTTCTAGAGCTCTTGGAGAGACTTTCTTTCTTTGTTAAGTGCCTCATAGGGGAAACAAGGAGAAATACAACAACAATTGTACTGCCAACAAAAAAAAATCATGCTGTAATAATATGTTGCAAAAAATTAATATCAAGGTCAACAAAGAAAAAAGAATTTAAATAAAGGTGAAAACAATATGAAAGGTTTTGAAAGGTAGATGATCACACATAAAAATAAACTGTGCCTCATTGGCCAATATTTTAAGGAAATTTGGTCAGACTTTGTTCTCTAGGTCTCTGGGTAGCTGACAGCACATGATTTAAACAGAGACAAATTCTCACCCCACTGCCACATTTTCTGATGTGAATTTCTTTTTTGACTAACCTATTGTATTCCTTGTAGGCAAACAGTTGATCTTAACTGTAATCAGTATCTCTTATATATATATGGAACTCTTTTCTTCATAAATTCAATATAAATTCCATTTTTAAAATTGTATTTTTAGCTTAAAAAAAGGTGTAAACTTTCTCAATTTTCCTGTGAAATTAGAAAAAAAAAAAAAACTAAATAAAAAAATTCCATCTGCCCCGTGCTCAGTATAACAGCTGAGGCATCAGAGGATCAGCTCTCTTTCTTCAATGGCTGATGTCCGAAGAGGACCCTGTGTGTTCATCTGCCTTTGATCCCAATCCATGCTTTCCTGAATCCAGATCTGGAATCCAGTTCCTCTCCATCACTGAGTCCACTCTGGGACTTCCCCAGTGCCTGCCAATGGCGTCATCCTGGGAGTTTAATACAGTTTCATATATATTATGTCTATTTCATTATTTCCTTTTAATTTTAATATCCATATTCCATTAAAGTAGTTTAGTTACTTCTAAACTCATAAATATCCTTATCTCTCCTCCTCTTCTCGTGGGAGTGGGAAGTAGGAGGAAGTGGGAGTGTCTGTGTCCCGCAGTAGGCCAAGTCAGCCCAAACCATGATTTATTGGTGCCCAACTTGGGGCATGAATGCAGCTCAACCAGAGCTCTGATAGATTGCCTGAATAGCTTGAATTCCAGCTTGCTCAGAGGGAATAGACAGCTCACATCATGTTGCTTCTATGCGAAACATTATATCGTATTTTAAGAGAGCTCTGTATGAAATAAATTGATGTAATGATGTTTAACTGGATGAATATATTGCATGGTTTATTTATTCTTTGTGTTTGGATGTGGTGGGTCGAGCATGCTATCTTTGTGTGGATATGCCTTCAGATGTACAATGTGATTACTTGAATAACAGTTCCACCTGCATATCATGGGCATCGGATGATGGATTCTTTTATTAATTACACTTTCGCTTTTACCAGGGGAAAGTTTACTTCATCCTTTAATGATTATACCAAAGTGACACTATCAGAACTAGGGGATGGGAAATTTTTGGGCTGTTTAGAGAATGAATATTACTTTCATTTGATTGTGGTTTTGTTGTCTCACCTTCAAGCACTATTGCTGTTTCCAAAATTAAAATTCATTTTCTCAGCTACAATATTTAACCAAATCCTGTGTCTAAATATGTTGCATAAATCCTTAAAGTTGAGGGAAATATTTTTTCATCATTACTACGAATCTCACTTATTTTTCAAGCCAATAAAATAAATTTTGTTGGAAATTTGAAAAGAAATTTCATTTTATTTGATAGTTCATCATAGTCAAGAAAAAATTTTTCACTAGGAAATAAAAAGCAGAGGGAAAAGAAAAATAGGTATTCTTTAAACAAACAAAATGTTTTGGGAAGAAACATAATTTTTGAAAGGTTTGGGAAGAAATCAATAACTACATTTCCTCACAAATACACAGAAGAGCAGACTTTGGCCTCTTGAGGGATTGGCTTGGCAGGATAACATGGGATAAAGCACTGGAGGGGTGAGGGGTCCAGTGAAGATGGTTAGTATTCAAGGATCCCCTCCTCCAAACTCAGGAGTGGTGTAACCCAAGAAAGAAGTAGTCAGGCAAAAAAGCCAGGAGGCCTGCATGGAGTGAACAAAGAGCTCCTGGACAAGCTCAAAAGTGAAAAGGAGGCCTACAGAGGGTGGAAGCAAGGACAGACTAGGAGGAGTACAAAGAAACTGTCGAAACAACCGGGAACCCGATAAGGTAAGCTAAAGTCCAGACAGAATTAAATCTGGCCAGGGACATCAAGGATAACAAGAAAAACTTTTATAAGTATGTCAGGGACAAAAGGAAGACTAGGGAAGAGACAAGACCTCTCCAGAAGGAAACAGGAGACCTAGTCACCCAGGATATGGGGAAAGGTGAGGTACTGAATGACTTTTTCACCTCTATCCTCAGTGGTTCTAACCACACAGTCCAAGTCACAGAAGGCAAACACTGGGCCTATGAGAATGAAGAACAGCCAACTATTGGAGAAGATCAGTTTTGAGACCATCTAAGGAACCTGAAGGTACAGAAGTTCATGAGACCTGATGAAATCCATCCATGGGACCTGAGGGAGCTGGCGGATGAGGTTGCTAGGCCACATTCCATTCTATTTGGAAAGTCATGGCAGCATGGGTGAAGTTCCCGGTGACTGGAAAAGGGGAAACATAACTCCCATTTTCAAAAAGGGAAAAAAGGAAGGCCTGGGGAACTACGGGCCGCTCAGTCTCACTTCTGTGTTTGGCAAGATCATGGAGCAGATCCTCCTAGAAACTGTGCTAAGGCACATGGAAAACAAGGAGGTGATTGATGACAGCCAACATGGCTTCATCAAGGGCAAGTCATGCTTGACAAATGTAGTGGCCTTATATGACAGCGTTACAGCGTTGGCAGATAAAGGGGAAGAAACAGATGTCATTTACCTGGATTTATGCAAAGCATTTGATACTGTCCTACATGACATCCTTTTGTCTAAATTAGAAAGACATGGGTTTGATGGGTGGACCACTTGGTGGACAAGGAACTGGGTAGATAGCTGCACTCAAAGGGCTATGGTCAACAGCTCAATGTCCAAGTGGAAGCCAGTGACATGTGGTGTTCCTCGGGGGTTGGTACTGGGGCTGGTGCTGTTAAACATCTTTGATGGTCTGCTTGCAGTTGTACAGCTCGGTGACCTGTGCATTAAAACACCACAGTTGCTGAAGCTGTACCTTTACAGCAGCAACCACAAGCACAGGAAGAGCCCCTGGGAATACTGATCCCAGCTGGCTACACAAGCCACACACGGCACTCACTCAGCTATTCCCTTCTCAACTTGTGAAGAACTGTCTGTGTGTTGTGGTTTAGGCTGTGACACTTGTGACCAGGCATGGCTGGACACAGCCAATCTCCCAGTTTTTTATCAAATAAGTTTAAAGTCTTGGTACTCTACTGTGATTTCATTAATACTTTTGGTCATTATCATCCTCATGGCAGTTGGCAGAGGTCAAGCATCCTTGCCATTTTGTTAGGTCCATCAGGCAGCCTTTGACGCTCATGAAAACATAAACTAGGTACTATGGGATCTCAGACTACCTATCTAGTAACCACCTCTCACATGCAGGAACCATGATCTAGATCACTTAGTTTAGCAGGGATTAAGCTAGCTCAAATTGACTCTTATTTACAAAGGCATGATGGTTCACACACAGGGGAGCTTGAGTCTCACCCTACTACTGCACTTACTACACAAGTGGAGACTCATCCACCAAGTTTTCCTCTTTCCATGAATATCTCCCAGTATTTTAATGCTTGATCCATACCTAATATGGATCTTGAGGCTATCCTAATCCTTAGAAACAGGATATCCCAGAAACCTGAATGGAAAATCACGTTTCTCTCATGTCTCAGGAACCTTCAATAGCAGTTTGAGGGTGACAGCAAACAGTTTATGTGACTATTTTAAAATACTATACCTTTATGTCATTCACAGTCATTTTTAGCAGATTTGTTGCTTTTTTCCTCAATAGTTCTTGTTTTATAACATAGTAAGCAAGTCCTTTGCTGTCCCCAAATAGAATATAAGATATTGTTTATTCTTTCTACAGTGCCACCCTCTGCAATGCTACGGAGCTAGCACTCTACCTGCTAGCTAGAAGTACCATCCAATTTAACAAAGCTCGCAAACAGTTCAGAGGAAAAAAAGCAACTGCATTGTTACTGGACGGAATACCTCTGAGGGACAGTAGAAAGTCAGACACGTAGTACTTTACACAGACTACATTATCATGTGGGGCTGGAAACTGCCACACACTTATTGGAGCTGTTAATTTAGTCAGACCTTTTTGTGTCAAAAGATATTGTAATAAGCTTTGTTCTTTTCCTGCCGTGCAGCCAGGGAGCAGAATGCTTTCAGTAATGGGATGCCCTTTTGAAAGACCAAATGAACCTTGGGGTTCCAAGAATGACATCTACTAAATGCCACTGGAAAGAGAGAATATAAACTTCAAAATCTGTCAAGTCAGTGTTCAAACTTCTTTGCATAAGACAGCTAAATGTAAAAGAGGTGAAGTGTCTGCATAGAACGTTGCATGACAAGTAAAAGAAATGGGACAGAGTAAAAAAGTGATACTTGCGGAATCAAGAGGAAATAAAAGCAAATAATATGATTAATAATCTAGCTTGTCAAAAAGTAAAAGAAAGGAAAATACAAAGTGCTGGCTGATCTAGGTTTCAGCTTCTTTTTATACTGCTGAATACTTTTATCTCTTAAGATGTTGTTTAGATGAGCAGTAGATGCATTCTGTACTAGCAATTGCAATGCTGAGTTATTTGTGTTCTAGAATGTGCTCTGTGGATTTGCACCAGCAATTTCCTCTAAAATAAAGAACGCAGACTTTCTAAATTTCAGACCCTAATTTAGGAACCAAGATCTAGGATAGACAGGTCATCTGGTTTGCAGATTCAAGTGCCCAATATTTCCAGGTTAAAAATACTTAATTAATGTATCTTATAATGAATTACATCCACTCCAAGCCAGAAAACCAAGTTCCCACAAAGGATTGCTAATAAGGCTTGAAATCTTTTATTCCTAGATTTTTTCTTTTTTTTTTTTTTTTTCCAATCCAGTCCAGGTGTGTAATCTCAGTCTAGCTGTTCACTACTAGATATCTGCCTGCTGTCATGCTAATTGGCACCTTTGGTAACAATCTTAATATGAAGTCCAAAATGTAGGTAGTTATAGACCATGGCATATACTTCCACTTCTGAACTAAAAAGCAAACTAGGAAATCTTAGCAGGAAAAATTCTATTTACTTCCTATACCATGAAGTATCCATGCTAAAGAGGATTTCAGCTACCTGGATTCACCACCAAAAGTGTGGTCCTTTCACATACTTTAAATTCAGCTGAAAAAAAACCAACCAACAAACAAACAAACAAAAAAAAAAACCAAAAAAAACCAGGAAGGAAAAATTATCTGTCTCAGGTCAGTCCTCATTTAGGAGCCTCCAGTAGATTTAGCACTTCCATGCAACACAGATAATCAAATTTTCAGCAACAGAATTGAAGTTCATCAAAATATTATCTGTGTCTTCATAAGATGCCTCCTAACTCCCATGTGCATCATAGCTGTTAGTGATTTGATTCAATATGTATTAATAGCACAACAAATATTTTTTATTTTCATTTGACATTTCTTAGCAAAGACTTCTAAAAGACATGAGTAAAGACAAAAAAAAAACCCTGAAGTTTTTAAAGTTGATTTTGTTTGCTTTTCCAATATGCTAAATTGACTAAGTGCCTTAAGCATAATCTCTTTCTAGTTCAAATGCTTTGCGACATGCATTTTAAATGCTGTATTTTGAGTCAACATTTTTATGTATTTATTTTTAATATGCTGTTTTCCATCTTAAATCAAAAAGTTACAAGTCTCAACAGTTCTTGGAGTGTTTGCTGTGCTGACTTACCACTTTTCATAACTATTATATTGACATACTACATGTCACCCAACTATACTCGAATCCACATTTCCATTTTGATGTCTCATGGGTACATTTTAATTTTGCATTCAACATATATACTTCTTTGTGTCTTGCTATTTTCTGTCTTTTTTTTTCTGCTTCTTTTTTGGCTATTCAATATAGTAAAACTCAAATACCGTTTAACCTTTCTCAGAACAGTTTTGTATGCAATCCATTAGCTTAGCTGTGCCTTATGGTTTAGCTGTGTTGTGTTCCACACTCATCATAAGTACACTGACAAAACTTGTTGAGAACTATTCTAGCTTGCAATAAAATTGTACAGTTGTTTTCCCAGATGCTGTTGGAAATATAAATACGACTCCATCAAAATAATGCAAGCCATAACATGAAGGCAAGGAAAAATAGTGCGCAATATTGTCGCAGACGGAGTGATCAGCTTCACTAGTTAGAGTGAAGTAGTGAAATATTTATTAAGGTGAAACAGTGATTTAACAAAATCAGTATTAAGTGCGATAAAACCAGTAGTAAATGCGATTGTGTTTTACAAGATTCGGTGTCAGGGTACACTCTATTATTTACTGCATAGAGGACAGGATCAAAGAAGCTGTCAGGAAGACCCTCCCATTGAGTCACGAGGTTCAGAAAGGACCCCCTTGCTTTCTAAACTCCTTCTCAGAGAGGAGTCCAGGTGTGGCTGGATCCAGTCCTAGTCCCAGACTTGGTCAACACTTTATGTCTAAAGGATTATATCTGCACAATCAATCCTTTACACTACTTAGCTAAGATTTCAAAGTTTAGCATGCCATTAGTCACTTACAGAGAATCTGTTGCAGCAAGGAATCTCTCAGCCTCGAGAAGTAGAACCTTAAGCAAGCGTCCTCACAGGAGGGGAGATCCTGGTGTGCAGCCTGCTGCCATACAGGAGAGCTCAAAGGGCTCTGGGGCTGTCCACTATTTTTACAGTAAGATAATTGACCTGTAGTCATATTCTCATGGGAACAAAATATCTAGGTCCCCACTCCAGACAGTATTTTGACTATGTTGCCAGCCATCCCCCAAAGTCCGGGTGCAAGTTACCACAACTGCTATTGTGATGGCCATGGTGGCCAAGGCCCAAGCAGGAGCCGGGGGGGAGAGAGAGGGAGGAAGAAAAACAGGGAGAGTACACCGCCACACTTAGAAAAATCTTGATTTTCATTAAAGTAATTCTTCTGTCTTTTGAATGGGAGTTCAGGTTTTGACTTGTGGTGAAAATTAAACCAAAGGCTTTCGATGAACTTCATGTGGCTAACTGTAGATATGTATCACAGAATCCTATTGCTACACTCCCTGATAAAGAGTCCCTGTCCAGCTCTCCTGTAGGCCCCTTTTAGGTACTGGAAGGCTGCTATATGGTCTTCCCAGGACCTTCTCTTCTCCAGGCTGAACAATCCCAACTCTCTCAGCCTGTGTTCATAGAAGAGGTGCTCTAGTCCCCTGATCATCTTTGTGGCCCTCCTCTGGACTCACTCTGACACGTCCATGTCCTTCTTATGCTGAGGGCACTAGACTGAATGCAGAAGTCTGAGTCTCACCAGAGAGGGTCTAGAGGGGCAGAATCACCTCCCTTGACCTGCTGGCCACACTTCTTTTGATGCAGCCTGCATGTAGTTGGGTTTCTGGGCTATGAGCACACATTGCTGGCTTATGTTGAGCTTCTCATCCACCAGCACTCCCATGTCCTTCTCCTCAGGGTTGCTCTCAATCTGTTCTCCACCCAGTCTGTATTTGTGTTTGGGATTGTCTCAACCCACATGCCGGACTTTGCAGTTGGCCTTGCTGAACTTCATGAGGTTTTCATGGGCCCACTTCTCAAGCTTGTCCAGGTCCCTCTGGATGGCATCCTTTCACTCCAGCATGTCAACCACTCCACATGGCTTAGTGTCACTGGCAAATTTACTGAGCGTGCACTCAATCCCAACATCTATGTCATCAACAAAGATGTTCAACAGCATCAGTCCTAGTACCAGCCCCTGAGGAACACCACTTGTCACTGGTTTCCACTTGGACATTGAGCCATTGACCGCAACCCTTTCAGTCCGGCCATCTAGCTAGTTCCTTATCCACCAATTGATCTATTTGTCAAGTCCATGTCTCTACAATTTAGAGACAAGGATGTCATGTGGGACAGTGTCAAGTCCTTTACGTATTTGAGCTGCTTGGCTCGATCATAGTAATGATTTATCTTACTGCAATAAATTATATCCAGAAATACCCCTTTTTCTCCTACAGGTGTTGAGGTGAATGGTTTATGCAGACATCTGTGTTGTATAGGTTCCAATTAATTACATGGTTACTGTCTAAAAAGGGGTGCTAGCATCTACAGTGCCATGAATCAGAGGAGGCCACAATACCTCTGGAGTGATAATGGCTTTGAATTACATGCCCTGAGCGGGCATATGCTTTGTATGGGTTTGCAGACTCTGAAAGAATCTGTTTTACATCCCTGATTTAGGGAAAATAGTTCAAATGGGAACAGGAAAAGAAGTGCAAATATTGTGGTCAGGGCACTGGTAACTGCTGTTGCCAGCATGTGCTTAGAGGCACCAGCTTTTGTAACTTGCAAGAGTGAAGGCTGAGATAATGTGATTTCTGCCTGTTAAAGCACCCTTGGGGTAAATGCAAAAGAAGATAAAGGAGAGAAAGTTGGTATAAGATTATTTTTTGGGTATGAACACATCCAGTCTGAAATTTACAAGAATGTTTCTAATCATCAGAGAAATAGGATGTAAGAATATCTTTCTAGTGGGAATACTCTTGGTGAGAAACCTGAATGGTTTCACGACATGCCTACAAAAGAAGGATCATATAAAATTACGTCCACAGTAACAAGGGCAGGAATCTACAGTCCAGCAAATCTCACCTGTATCATATCTCTTTGCTGTATACAGCCCTGCACCCCTAGCCTTTCACCTTTCGACGCTATTAAATTTTAAAATTAAAGTTAAATGCTTCAATATTTGATTATTCAAAGATTATTTTGTAAATTGTGATTAGATATAAACATGGAGAAACAAATTAGCAATAGATTAATTATATGATTGCTACAAATTATGGTGCTGAGAATGAGATTGAGATTGAGATTGAGATTGAGATTGAGATTGGGAAAAAGGTCCGAATTCCCCAAGGAGTTTGTATCCAAAACTGGATTAATGATTCAACTCTTCTCATTAAGTCATATGGCAAATCAAAGGCCACAAACCTTTGTATTATTTTTTTTTCAGCTCTGTAGTCATTCAAAATTAAATTATTCTGCAGTGTTTTAATGTCCTGTGCCACAGTGGTTGCAGTTAAACATCTTGAAAGGACATGGTGTTCACAGAGAAGGAACATTATCCCTGGTCTTCACCAGGGACAGAAAAAAGTCTTGTTTCTGGTTGGAAGTCAATATCTATTTCATATTTCTACTTCTTATTTCACTGGTAAGCAGGTGCCATCTCAGTAAACCCCTGGCTGCAAACAGCTACTAGTGCTAGTTTGTCCTGATTGACAGGCATACATAGATTACAGTCTGATACAGAGTTGTCTGAATCAATAATCAGGAGGAACTTGCTCCTCATAGTAGCTCTATTTTTGCTGCAGGCACATCTCCTGATGGTCCTCTAAATAACTGTATCTTAACTACAAAGAAAGGCTCCTTCTAGCCTTACTTGAGTTACTCAGACTCCTAATTCATTTAATTGATATGATTTGCATGACATAAAGAAACCATAATCTCTGCAATGCCTTTTGATCACTCAAATGTGCCTAAGAAATGCCAAGGATTAGACTCCTTCTCAGTCTTCCTGATTATGAGTGTTAATGCTAACAGAGAAACTCTATTCCCACAGCACTGCAGCAAAAATAAAATGTTTTTAAATGAACTTATCATTAGCTCCCACTAGATATTTACTCATAAAACAGTCCCTGATTCAAGAACATCTTTGAAGCTGACTTTTCAAAAGATGCAGCACACGAAGATCCAGAGCATTTCCTAGTACAAGTAGAACTATGAAATTTGAATCACAAATTACTTCCTTAGGAAGGGCTGTGATACTGTTTCTGTTGAAGTGCATTTTACTGTCAGAATTTACCCATGATTTGATGGCAGGCATATATATAAACCCTCAAAACCATTGTGTGGAAAACTTTAGAGGTAAGGCCAAAGGTGAGATCAAAAGAACAGAGAGTAAATTTCTGGAAGTGATTACATGGGCTGATGCCTGTGACAAAAAAAAGGCTTGTCCAGAAGGGCCAGATCATGGAAAGCCTCTTTTTACAGAACTGCTGACTTGCACTGCACCTGAGAGCCACCTGCACAGCATCTTGATGAAAAAGATCATCCAAAACAACATTATAACAGACATCACTAGTCTGATGTCTAGAGACTTTTACCTGACCTCAGTCAGTTCACACATGGTGGCATCCATCAGGCCGGAGAGTATCAGAAGAATAGCAAGAGGCCTTGAGGCAACATACATTTTCTCTGTTCGCTGCCATCTACCTTCATACCTCTGTATAGTGTTTGGTTCATAGTTATTGCCTTTCGAGGTAGTAGTGACCACTCACTACTGACACGGCTCTTGTAATTACTAAAAAAATGTTCAGCCGTCATTTATAGTTGTTTGCCATATTCTTGCAGATTGCCTTACACTAGGTTCAGAGCATTAGTACTTTGATTCAGATGACTCAAATAAAAAGCTCATATGTTTCCGCTTTGTGCTGAAACAGCCCAAAGAACAAACAATTCAGGAAAATAACTAGACATGCACTCCTCCTGTGGTAACTAGTAACTCACACCAGCATGGACAGCAGGCGTCACAGACTAGGTCATATCTCTGTGCAGAAGTGGAAGGGTGGCAGAAGAAGAAACCTGGTCTCATCACAGAAACTCTTTCATACCGACATTGAAAGTTTTTTTTTCAACCAATGTCAACACTCAATTGAGGAACAAATTAAGCTACAGCTTTTTTGAGAAAACTGAAAAAGCAATAATTGTCTTTAGCTTAACGGGTACACTGAAGAAATATCAATGAAGTGTTACGTAGTTTATAAGCTTGAGTAACTGCATGCTATAGTATCCCAGAGGGATTGGGCTGAGTGTTTTTTTCCTTCCATGTGTTTTATGGTCTCCAACATCGTCTTAGGGAATTTTATTTTTTCAGCTATTGGTAATGAAAATGCAGAATCCTGGGTTTCATTAAGTTGCTTTTCACTACAGAAAGTTTTCTGCTGTAATGCCACTTCTCACCTCATGTTGGAATTGGAAGGCAAAATCTTAAAGAACCCCTGGGTGACATACTTCCCACACTCGAGCGCGTGCACCCATCACTGCACCCACAAGCACAGTGTCTTGGGCTCACTAGTGGCTCTGCCCCAAGAGGAAGAGCATCTCGCACAGAAGCAGCAGCAATTCCAGGTGGCTGAAGGATTGCTGAGCCGAGGAAAGCATGAGGATGCTTGTGAGAGAAGCTGAATGGAAAGGAAGTTGAATTAAAATGTAGAACCAGAAGACAGAAGAGGAAGGGCAAGAAGGAAAGCAGTGGTGCAACCACCTTGTCACCTGACCTGTAGTGTGACAGCACTGCAGACATTGGATTTTTCTGCAAGCATAGTGTGAGATAAAAGCTTTCTTTCATGGTTTTCCTGGTTTGAGGTAAAACAGAACCAATTTTCTGTTCAGTAATTTTGCTTTTTAGCTGAACCTCTTCTAACTAACTAAACTCTGAAAGTAACCAAGTAATATTGTGCAGAAATTGTTCACTCTCAGAATGATAAAACCTGATTCTGACAAGGAATGGTGTGCAGAGAGGCTCCTGCTTGTACTTATTGTTATAAAACCAAGGTCAGCTAACTTTTATTATTATTATTATTAATGGCCCTATTAGAGGGTTGGAAGGAGAAAAGCAGAAAGGGATCACACCTGTGGGGAGCGGCGGACAGGACAGGTGACCCAAAACTGACCAACCGGTTATTCTATCCCATCGGCATCATGCTCAGTATAAATGGAGAGATCAAAGGGGTAATCCTCTTTCCTTCAATGGCCAGTGTCCAAGGCCAGTGTCTGTTTGTCTGCCTCTGATACTGATCTGAGCATTCCTGACTCCAGATCCAGAATCCAGCTCCCATCCATCACTAGGTCCAGTCCTGTGCCTGCTGGTGATATGATTGTTATCCTGGGAGCTTGATATGGTTTTGTATATAATGTATACATTTAGTATCAATAATAATAATTCTTAATAATTATTTCATTAATTTATTAATATTTTCATTAAAGTAGTCTCATTTCTTTCCTAAACTCATAAGTCTCTTTATCTCTTCCTCTCCTCTCTTTGGAGGGAGAGGTGGGAGAGGCATCTATCATTCTGATTGGCCAATCCACCCAAAACCACGACAGTGGTCCAACTTTGAGGGGGTCAGGTGACCAAGCAGCAGGGACTTTGGTCCCTTGAGGCCCTAGCCACATCTGCCTGAAGAGTGTACCTCAATGTGGATGATCTTCAGAGCAAAAGCATGGTAGCAAAGGACACTCCATTAGAAAAGGGTAGGGACATTAGAGTGATAGCTGAAGGATTCTTCAATTAATTCCAAAGCTGCATGGGCAGCCAAGTACCACAGCTTTTAACTTAATGAAACATTTCCCTGTACTTAGCTACTGTGGGCATGCCAAGCATTTACCAGCTGATGCAAGATCCAAGCTGCAGCAAGCAGCTGATCCCTGTGTAGCATCTCTACAGCTTCAGCTTTGACATTTTGCAGTTTTTAGACAGCAACCAGCCAAGTGTGAATGGCTCCTGCCTCAAAGATTACAGCCAGCCATGCAGAACATCAGCAAGCGTGTTTTAAGCAATGACTACTCCCTTGTATGATCTATTTATTCTCAGTGAGACGGAAATCAGAAAAGATGGTGTTTGCATGGGGCATATTGAGCGTATCTGTCACAGCAGCTTGGCAGAGTGGTGGCTTGCTCTTTTCAGTTCTTCCCTCAGGCTGAGAGGCTGATTTGGCAGCAATGCTTGAAGACGCATGCAGTGGGGAGCTGATTAATAACCAACCTCACTTCAAATGGCAGCTCCGCTGCAAAACCTCACATCCACATATAATCTCACCCTACAGAAAGAAACTTAATTTAGGAGAGCTGGTCTCTTTCACTCATCCGTGCCTTTAGGCCCGCAGGGTTCAACTGCTTGCTGAGGGTGACTGGGAAGGTACACAATAGTCTGTGCTTTTGGAAAGTATCCAGGGGTAAAGGGGGTCTAAATACATATAGGTTCATCAAGTCTCTGCTTGTTTGCAAATTATACATAGAAACTTTTCAGAAAAAATACATCCAAAGGAAAGCCACCAGGTCATGTTCTGTACCTAGAGAATTCTACCTTACCTTGTTCCATGACACATGACGCCTGCATGCCTTAGAAACAGCTACTCTTCTACAGACACATCTACACATCTGTAGACACACCAGCATGCTTGTAGATATTAATCCCAAGTAAGTTTAATATATGAAATTGAGTTTATATTGAGTTTATTTTTTTTAATTGTTATATGTAGTTGAACATACAAAATGCCTTTATGTCCTAAAGCAAATTCTCACTGGATAGCTCCCAGAATAGCACAAAGGAGGGAACAAGATGCTACTGGTGATGGAGAATGCAGAACTCAGGAAATCAATGCAGAACGATACCCTGCACACAGCCAACTATGTCACCCTAGTTGTTCTATCACCTTGGTCTTAATACACACAACCCATCAGATGCAGCAAGTTTAAAGGTCTCTTGCTGTGTGAAAATAGTGGGTGAGTTATTTTACAAAGAAGCACAAAATAACAGAGAACTTGCAAAATTCCGTGTAAAACCAGAAAAGTCTACCCTCAACAGCTTTTTTTATACACACCACTTGAGGTATTCAAGTGAGGTATATACACTACCCTTGAGGTATTCAAAAGACTGGACAGGTTGACAGTGCTTAATGACATGGTTTAGTGATGGGGTTTTTTTATCAGTTAGGTTGGACTAGATGATCTTAAAGGTCCCTTCCAACCTAGACAATTCTATGATTCTGCTAACTTGAAAGTCCTTCCAAAGTATTGTCTTTCACTTAGAAACTCTCACCTTGTTTTCCATTGTGGAAACAGGAGCTCTGTTCCTGTGTTGAACAGACAGAAGAGACCTGCATTACCAAATACAGTAAACAAAAGCTTTTCAGCTTATACAATTTAAATTCTGCTTTTAACTCTGCTGTGATTTTGGGGTCATTTGCAGTGTTAAATGTACACTAGGGCAGTCTCAAAACCTCATGCTACTTTACTGCACTAAATTAGTAATACACTTGCTAGAAGTCACCAGGAGTCAGATGAATCATTTCAAATAAAATGCTTTACAATAAAGCCTAATTTACTGGTACTTACAGTTCTGGTTTGCTGATGTTTTCTCAGGTACACGGGAATAATTGGTGGTTCCAAAATTAAAAGTTAGTTTAACAAAAAGAAAAAGTTTGAATCACAGTTGGTCTTCACATACCATATGTTCAACATTGACTTTTTAAACTGAGTTCCTGGAAAGACTCAGTTTGAGTCTTGAAAACATTATATTACTTTCTTGGAATTATAAAAGAAAATGTCTGTACCTGTGGTTTAATCTTAACTACTAGCATCCAGCTCTGAATTCTGTTCAGTCAAACTAATATAGGATTCCTGTGCCATCAAAATCTTACGGAGAACAAGCTGTTGTGCCCAGCCTCTAAGTTCATCATGCAACAAAGGATGATTTGGGCTAAGTTTCACTCAGCACAATCATAGCTTACTGTGATAGCTATTTGTTAATTCCTAGAGGAAGTAAAAACATAGCCTTCCAGCAATGTCAAGCACACAAGCCATGCCATGCCCTGGAAAGCTGTTGGTTTGAGTCCCTTTTATATGATCTAAGAGACTGCCAGCTAGTTTCAATGAAAAAATCTTTAAGTTCACACTACAAGCATTAAGAAATAGAAGGTATGCTTTCACTAACATGTACAAGTTACTGCCGTAAGCCTCCCATTAAGTCCATGGAAACTTTTACCCAACATAGCTTGCTAATAGAGTGCAAGAGAGAAATACATTATTATTGCTTCTGTTTCTGCACTGCTTGGAAGTGCCTTGGCAGCTCCAAGGCTCATAAGGTTCACTGCTGACATCGCAGTTGTTCCTCTGACACTTCAAGAAGGACTACAAGCTTTTTAATTTCTCCTTTCTTTCATTTATATGTGAAACAAGAATAACATCTGAGACTCTACAAGTATTTTCAGCTTGAGCATCAGGGTAACATTTGCCCATCATCTGAGCAGGTTAGAATAACAACATTTTTAGTCAAGCACAGATCTCCTAGGGACTTACAAATGGATAAATTTATACCCACAATGCTCACATCCTGAGGGAAAATAATAAGTGTTCAGCAATATACTGCCAATTTTAAGGAAGGATTACCTCAAGGGTGGCCTTTTCTGTGGGTGATGTTGTCATATCACTGCAGAAATTGCTATCCTCTTCTCCAGATACATCAGCTCCACTCACACCTTTCCCAGGAAGCCAAAGAGTAAAACACTGAGAAGTGAAACTTGCTTTCTTATTTAGCAGTTTGTTTACAGTAATAAAAAATCCAGTCAAATTTTTGCTTTATAACCAGAAGCATGGGAAAAAATTCTCAACATCAGCACAAAGAATAGAATGGAGACACAGAAGTGTAATTTTTATTAAGAACAACAACAGAAAGTGTTGTTATGGACTAAAAATTGCTGACGGTCCAAAAAGCTATTAGTAGTTTACAAGAGAAAAAATAAAGGCTAGTTGATAAAATTTTTCTAAAAGTTAATTCTTCATTGTGCATCAATTAAGGTAAAGTGTTACCAAAGCTAGGGAAAAAAAAAAAAAAAAGGAAAAAAGTATCTAGAAAGATAATAGCAAAACCAATGTCATATAGGTTGGCTGGTTTCAATCTGGTTTTCTAAATAAATTTGGTTTGTCTAATCATACTTCCTGCATGGCTTTAGCTGACCCTCTTTCTTTGCTCTGTTCTGCATTAATTGACCATTTTCAAGTTAACTTCAAAGAGTGAGAGAGATTTACAATTTATTGACGTCACATTAATTCTGTGAAAAACAGTACCTGGATGGAAAAGAAAAACCCAAATCTGTGTTTCAGGGTGGAAAAGGGAGAAAAACAAGCAGTGGCACACACTTGGCAGTTAGCTGATGGCCACTCAACTAACAAGAATTGTCTGGCTCATCAGCACACCTATCTTACCTGCAGCAAGTGCTGGCTTTCCCCAGGGAAGAAATCATAGCTGTGATGGGAGCCAGGCACTGGAAAAGAAAGCACAAGGAAAATGTGGCATACATTTAAGAAACTAGCCTCTGCTGTTTTCTTTCTTATAAAAAGAAAATCAGAGAAAAAAAAAAATTGTTGTGAAAATTAGCAACATTTCACTTTAAAATATTTACATGGTCATTTTTACAGCAATTTCTACCACAGATAACAGCTAATGAACATTTACTGTTCTTAGGATAACATAAAAGAGAGAAACAACAGTATTGATCTTTAAAAAGTGTATTACTTCTAACTGTGCATGTCTACAGTTCAAGGTCTAATTATATCAATTATATTGGTGTGCATTAAACAACAATCAAATCAAATGTCAACATCTGCTTAGTTACGAGGTTGTCATTAATTTTTTTTTTACAAATGCCTTGGAAGTAATTAACAGTTTTGCTGCATTCACAGTACGTTTCTAGGTGGTATCAGCAACACAAGTGTACTGGAAGAATGGCAGAAAACCTAACAACATTCAGAGTACGACATTCCCATTTCTTGTTTTGTTGTGGTTTTAGCATTTTTTGTTTGTTTGTTCTCTTTTGTTTTCAACTGGTCTCTTAGACCTCAGTGGTAAAATGTAGCAAAGAACTGTTTTGGCCAGAGAAAGAAGTTTAGGATTGCATTGAACACCTCAGTAGTGGGAGGAGTCTATTACTCTAGTGACTCATGTTAAACTTTTTTCTCTAGATCACAGTGCCGTTCACAGATGAAGGTGAGATTTCCATAGAAAGAACACTATTTGCTGTATAACTGTATTTTTTGCCAAAGACTTTATACTTATGTTTCTTAAAAAAACCTTTGTCACAATATTTGCTCTAAAAAAAGCACATTGATGATGTATATTGCAGATATGCTTTTGCATAGTAAGTGATAAGATCTGAAGCTCTGGCCTTATCACGTTTTCCACTTCACAGATACTGTAAAGATTTGCTGCTTCAGTGTCCCAGATAGATAATTTTTCTTTCTGGTTTAACTTACTTCACTGCATGGAAGAGGTGTTTTGATTAACTGAGTGAAATCTAACTAGGTCAGGGTGTAATGAATCTTAGAAAAGTGTATTTTGTTTGACCTAATTACTCTATTCTTGTGTGTTGGAAAAAAAAAAAACTCTGTGTAAACATCTGCAACATTTTCTGTTTATGGCACAAAACCACTACCCCTCACACCTCTCAGAAGTGAACTCTTTGGCTCCTAGAATGAGAAATGGTTTCTGATCATGAAACAAGTAGGATAAAATATCTTAGTTTGCTCTATTTCAGTTGTACGTTTTCTTTCTTTGCATCTTTAGCTCCACAAGAAGAATACCGAAGCAGACAACCTTTGTCCCAGCTCCCTGGTAATTCCGACCCTTGGATTCACAGTTTTCATTTTAAACCTGACTATAAGTGAGAGATCTAGCTGCGGTGTAAAATAAAATGGAAATGTAATAGGTGATCTGTCCTCTGTGTGTTGCCTTAGAAATATTCTCTTCTTTTTAATGGGCTCTGCCTAAGCAAATTCTGTAACTAAACAGTACTATATGACTCTAGAACTTCACACAGCAATATCCTTGTTAAAATTTGCTTTCAGCAAATATTGACACATTTAAGCTTTTAAAAGTTATATCTTTTCCCAGTATTGGTACAGCAGTGCTTGAGTATGCTGCTATTCTCAGAAGCAGAACACAGAAGTTTCAGTCCTAGATGAAAAAAAAAAAAACAACACCAGTCTTGAATATGAATAGAAAGTGCTTCCTAGTGTTTGTTCAACTTTAAAATTCTATTCTGTAAGTGAAATACTGCCAGCAAATTTCCCATTTGTTAGTTACACTCTAAGACATTACCTGTGAATGTACAGTTGTACATTTCTACATTAAAGTAGTCCTTCATATGAAAACTGTAACCACTAGCCATAAAACTCGGAGTATGATTTGAATTTTAAGCTGGACCCTGTTTTTCATGTGCAACATAACCTGTAAGGAAAACAGCAAAATTTGGCTCTCTGAAACTCTGAAAAGTAAAGAAGAATCTGTTTTGGTTTATTCCTTTTCGTTTTCAGCTAAGCATAGCTCAGTCAAGCCTATTGTTAGCTAAGCACAGCTCAGAGCACCAGGATTATCAAGTATCTTCTTGCTGAAATCAGTGGTTAAAGAAGATTGGAAGAGAATCTGAACACAGTTTCCAAATGCACAGGTGTCCAACTTTAATGACCTTTCTAAACTGGCAGACAAATATGTCCCAAGAATCCATGACTAAAAATGAAGTTTAAAATAAAAATAAATTGCAAATATAATGCAACTCCTTAGCAGTCACTGTAACAAATCATCAGAACACAAGGAAAAAGGTTCATTAGTCATCAGATTTAAATTGGATGTCCTTCTGGAAGATGTGCTATAACTCAGCCACAAATTATTGAAGCTGATGGTTCTCAATTACATAGCACAGAAAATAATAACCTTCTCCACAGGAAATACTGAGTAAAATTTGATGACTTACACTATGCAAGCGTTCAGAAGAGATGGATTGTAGTCCTTTAAAAATTTGCATTTTAGGACTGTATTTTCTGACTGTATCATCAGATAGGGATTTGGCCCATAGGGAGCTGAACTGCTGAATCACAGTTTTTTATTACCATTTTTACATCGCATTGTTAATTATAGTCACAATTTCATGTTTCATTAGACTGATCAGAGTATACTTTTCATTCTGAAAAGATTACACACCAAAATTTTACATGTCAAATGATATACGTTTACTTTCCTGCTTGCATAAGGCTAGTGATTCTTGAGAGCTCTTCCACTTTAATCCCTATCTTCCCATAACATTTATGCATAAACACTGATTTTCTACAGTCTTTCATTCTTTTCTATGAAAAATTCCTACTGACTGTAACCAGCATTCTGTCTGATCCTGCCTTGGTTTGTCTTCAAGCTTGTTTGGTTGTATAAAATTTTGTTTCCGTCTACTGGCACAAGCTCTTAAGAAGTATAAATCTCTGCCAGTTTATTTGCAATGTTCATAATAATTTATTATGTCCTCACATCTAGACCAACTATTTGTATTTGATATATTACTACCTTCCAGCTTGGTGTCCTCAGAAAATGAGGTTTATGCAATCACTCTGTCTGTTTGCCAGTCCTCCCCAACAGCTTTTTAATCTGTTGCCAATTTAATTCAAATTTGACAGAGATAGGCAGAGTCTCCATGACATTATATTCACTGGAATTTTGCGAAGACTGGCGATCCAAGTGAAGGAAAGGGATCCTTTGAGGTACTGAAGAAACAATGAAGTTGGGGATGCAGAGAGAAAAAAGGAGAGCTGCAGCAGAGAAGTTGAAGATGTGGGGAGAGCTGACATTTTTGCAAAAGGAAAATCAGGGAGCAAAAGGCAAAAATCTGGGAAAACTGACAGTTCATTTCATTGTTAAATTCTATGATTTCCAGTAATTTCATTTACACATTACCACAATGTTACTAATGAAAGAAGTCCCTAAATCATCCCTAGGGAACCTGCATTTCACCATTTAAAAAATTCTCTTCCATTCAGTTCTAGCTGATACATTTAAATACAGAGATTAATTTTTCACAAGTCGAGAAGTGGTGATATTAAGTCTGGTTCTGCCACTTGGTAACTATTACTTACCTCTTAGGTCTACATTCATGAGCTTCAGTCCTTTCCGAACATAAAGTGACTGGAAAAGCAATGGTCATGTCTCCTTTCAACAGCCTTCCCCAGGGTCTGCCAGTTATTCTTCAAGATGATGTGCATGTGTTGTGTGTTGCAGATCTCAGAGATATGTATTTACACCTTGCTTTCATAGGAGAAGTGTAACAGAAATAAAATTTATAGGAATAGTTGTGCAGAAGCTTTAACAATGAGTGATCATGAATATATCAACTAATGACAGAGTACTAAGAGGTCACATGAAGAGGAAGCAGTGTGTGCCCACAGAGCACATGAAATGATACACATCAAAACATTTTTAGACCCAGAAAATATGAAAAGCTGTAAGCTGAAGAGCAAACAAAGCTTCTCACGTTATTTTCTGCCAGAATGCTCCTGTAACGTACTACATAATAATAATTTTGTAGGTAAATAGATCTGTAAGGAGGCTTCATGAACAGACTTATCTTCCATGAAGATTAAGCATTAGCTATGACCCAAACCCACCTGCAGTGTTGCAAGCTCTCCTAGAGTCCTCAGGAGACAACAGACACACAAGTGGAGAAGCCTGCAGCCTTCAGCTCAGGCAGCGCTGTGCTCAGAGTAGATGTTTTGTTTTCTGAAGGCTGAGGCCAATGACTTCTTGTATTGTCAATGCTGGCTGCCTCAGTCATGTGGCATGATCTGATTAATTAGCCCAGAGAAAAGGTATTATCAGTTCAGCCTATGTATCAACAGAAAGTTGACTTCTGATTTCTAGTGTTACCTTCTGAGCAATTTGAGGAGAAAAACTATAGCCGAAGAGCTTAATTTATAGGCATGGCAAATCCACTGTAATATTTCAGGTGCATCTCCCTCTTTGTGGGTTGTTCTATTTGTTGGTGTTTGTTTGGATTTTGTTTGTTTGGGGTTTTTTTGTAGTGGTTTTTTGGTAGGTAGTAATAGAAGCCAGAAATGGAAGCCAAAGTTGTGCTGACCTAATCTTTATAGCCCTTTCTTCTTACCCTGGCTCCTTTACCAACATACCCAGAAATATTCCCCCCTGGTAGTTCCTCCTGGTAGTAGTGCATTTGTGACCTAAATGCCTGGGATAGCACCAGCACCATACCTCAGGACAAGAAAACCGGGCGGATTGTGAAGGAGACTCAGGGTGGTTTAGAAACCTTTGGGAAAGGTTTATCATAGCACGTTCAGGCCTGCAGGAGTACAGAAGAACATGACAAGCCACTGGCTGATTTTCTTTTTTCATCTGTTTTAGCAGGTTTCAGCAACTATGCTATGTAAAAGCCAGTAAATACAATAGTGTACTGTGCAAATAACCTGGCTTGCAATGATGTGTGCTGAGGCTTAGTCACTCTGCTCAGAGAAAATGATGCTCTTAATCATACAGCCTGCAAAAAAAAAAAAATCCACCAAAAAACCCAGTCTGCATGTTGGCAAGGCATAAGACTGAATTTTGCTCTCATCATCATTTTCAAGAAAGAGTATGCATGCAGACATACAGCTTCCCTCGTGGTCATGGTGAGGGCTGGTGCACAACATGATCCAGTGCTGCTGTTGGGAACAGGGTGACCCTTGGGAGCCTTAGCGTAAGCTGGAGCCAGGAGAAGACGGGCTACAGAGAAGGGGAGCAAGTGAGACCGAGGAAACCAGGGTGCCCCCTAAGCAGTCCTACGCCTTACAAAAGAGCGACAGTTACCAATTTTATGAGGTCACCCAAAGACCCATACCAACATCTTTGAACTTAGGTTGCTAAGCTCAGAGAGACAGTGTGCACCTCCAGCAGAGAAGTGAGCTGCTTGTGAGCTGCTTTCACTTTGGAAAATAGACTCATTCTGCCTACATCAAGGAGGCACTTAGGTTCTTGATATGTAGCTTGAGGGGATCTCAAACTGTCATGCACCTAAATGCCACAAAAAAAGGAATAGATTTTACCTTTCTGGACATCTTCAGAAGCTCCTGCATGACATATGGAAATGAGAATAGCTCTTCCAGTTGTATCAGTAACAAGGGTTCTTAATTTCTTCTCAGTTCCAGCAGTAATTGTTTAAAAATAGATTTGAGAGAAATGCGCTTCAGTTACTTAGTCCAGCAAAATACCAACTCAGTGTGTGGGACTAGTCTTCCAGCTGTCTGAATTAGATGAAGGCAGAAGACAGAAATTATCCAACCTAACCTGACATAGCATTTAATCCTGAAAGGTCCTGAGCGCCTCAGCTCTCAGTTGAGCAAACCTTGAAAACAAAATCTGGCTTTATTTCATTTGCAAAAGTGAATTCTGTGATTCTCTAATGCATTCAAAGCAAGCAACTGTTTCTAAACTGCAGGCCATTACATTATTATGAATGAAAGAAGCTTAATTGCATTAAGACCTTCCAAAAGTACAGTTACAGCAGAAGCTATGAGGTTTACTTTGAGTAAGCTGCAGCACTCCCTCCAGCAAAGGAAACACTTTAATTTTTAACATAAAGTTGTTCTTCTATTTATATTATAAACCAAAGGCACTTACTATAATGCAGAGAAGCAGGATCATTACCCAAACCACTCTGACATGAAGCAACTCCCAGCCTTTTCAAATTGTGCTTATTTTAACAAGTAAAATTGTATCATCTTATACCCTGGTGGAGTCTGACACACGCACGCATACACATTACAAATTTACAACAGAAACCAGGACTCCTCTCAGCAGTGGGTATAAATGAGTCATTTAGGCCACAGCAGGCATTTTCCTGATACCATGAGGGAAAAGCAAGTGCTAACTACATCAAAGTTAGCATACCTGCAATTAAAACACCAGTCAGGGAGAAAAAGCACAAACATATTTTCACTTTAGAGCTTGTGAAAAATGGCTCTACCTGCCCTGAAGGGAACAGGATAACGCTGCTTACACCTGCTGAGCAACTCTGCCTCTATCACCAGGCTTCAGGCAGAAGGAGAAGCTGAACGACAGCCCAGTCCTTTCCCTGCGTTCTCCCTCGTGCGCACTTGGCTCCCTGCTGGCTTGTATGTTTGTTTTGCTGGAAGGCACAGTCGGTTTTTTTCTTGTCCTCAGGCTGTGAAGCAGCAGTCTAAAGCTGACTAACCAACTTTTTCCCTGAACAGCAAGTTTCTGTTATAGAGTGGCTGCTAATACTCGAAAATCCAAGTGACGCAAATAACAGCCACTATGGCTGTGGCTCTGCAAGTGGCTAAGACAGGCTTTATCTGGCCCATCTAATCCTCACCTTCTCCATAAAGAGATTTAAACTAGCTATGCCTGAGTTAGGGCACACCAGCCCTGCTCTCTGCTCAGGATGCCTTTTTCCAAGTCATCCCTTCCTCTGACCAAAGCGCAGAGCAGAAATCACTTACTTCATGCCCAGAGCCATGTACGTGATGCTGAAACACTGTACAAGTCTGACTAACACTGGCAGGTCTGAACTCTTTGGTCAGAAGTTAATGTAAATCAGCCTCTGGGAGTGCTCGTGAGTAATTTCAGTGACAGCCTCCTTCCAAAGGCATTTGCTAGTTATATGTATTTTTTGCTGGCCTCCAGCACAAGCTAACTGTTAAAAGTAATCCCCCTTCATCTCTCTACCCCTAACTCTAACCAGAACTGAAGGTATTTTTTTATTTACTTTTAGGGATTCAACAAATGCCTGCTTATTCCTATTTCTTTCCTCAATTCTACACAAGGGTTCCAGGCTCATGCAGGAGCAGGACAGATCATGCCCATTCAAATGAAGCCCCTGCTCTACAAAGGATTCAGCTGCCTTCAGAGAAACAAGTAGCCATCTTGCAGCTCCTCAGAGGTATTGCCAAAGTTGTTTTTCTCAAATCCACACATACAGTGTATTTCTCTTTCTTTTCTCTCCCTTTGGTGGCAGGAACAGCAGCAAGCCTCCATATGGGACTCTGGTAAGGACCCAGACCATGCTATTATCACCTGGCAGTTCAACATCCACCTGTTTTATCAGTGCTTGCACATGGCCATACCCAAATATTTTCAAGTTTGACATCTTTTTTATTATTACTTCTAACCACTCTGTGGCTCAGTTTCTGCCTGCTTACACCCTTTACACTCTGTTCAAGACGTTGAGGTGGCTTAGCTTTGGTATCAAGCAGATTTTGGCTCCATTCCTCTTACTTGAGAGAACAGTTCTGTAGTACTGCAAGCAGATCTTTACCTTTTATGAGTCAGGGTAGCTTTACCACATTGACAGTCTTACCATGGATTTGTACAAAACCAGAATTTAGTCCTCCTTCTCCAAAGATCCTAGTGTTCTGCCTTTTTAAATGTTAATTGCTGCTCCATCATTTATGATTCAAATTAATAGATTAATAAAGTTTACTTATCTAAATCAATCCTATTATCTTAAAAACTATCATCACTGTATAAATGGAATCACAACTTCCCACTTTTGCACCTTGTATTTAAACTGAGTAGCCCCATGACTATTTAGTCTCAAGACAACAACAAATATGGGCAGAGACACCACTGCAAGCAGAAGTGAGAGCATTTTGAGTAACAAAAGACTTGTGGAACGTCAAATGATAGCTGGAAAATAGCCTCAAAAATCAGCCCAGAATCTGAGAAACAGAAGTTACTTCGCCTAAAGCTATAACAAATTTTTGCGTAATATATTGCTTAATCTCTTTGGAGACTTAAAAAAACCCCACCACCTAACCCCCAAAGAAAACCAACCACCAAATGACAAAAAAATCCCTAAAAAACTATCCAGAATATAAACATTATCTGTTATTTCTGGTGAGTTACCTTGGAGTGCAGTGCCTCAGAATAATCTGATAGCTGAGCATACTAGTCACAGCATGTGTGTTGTCTTGAGCTGGTTTAGAAACTGAGAATCATGACTTTGAAGAAGCCGTTTGTGCTCCTTGTTTGTGACTAATGTGACCCAATCTAGCCGATAATGATGGGTTGTTCTCTGCATCACACAGAAACAAGATTTTAGAACACATTTAAATCCTCATTATTCGGAGCTCACAGTATGATTCAATGAATGAATTAGGAACCCTGGAGACAGATGCATAAGAAGGAATAATCTTTCCTAGACTGTGCAGTGTCTTAAACTAGCAGTGAAAGGAAATGATTGACTGTGGGCAAGATCAAGAAAGGAGTTGAAGGCATAAGACTGATCTGAAAATTTCTATGAAAAAAAAATTGCTTTCTTTTAAGCACATATTGCAAAAGAAAAAAATTTTCTGCTAGGGGTCATAGAGTCTTCAACTATAAAAAGATAGTTACCCATTAAAAGTCAATACTGTCCACATAGTGAAAACATTTCAGCCAAATTTATTTAAAGATAGTCCTGGCACAAAGGGCAATATGCTCCACACAACTTATACCTACAGAATTAGGTACTTGCTGATATTTGTCCTTCTCTGTGGCTTTGTTCATGAGTAGTACAGGGCCATGGCCGTGGTTCTCTTCCCCTTTATTCCTTGTTCCTTGATGGGGAGGCTGAGGTTCTTCTCAGCCGGGATATTGTTGGCTAAGTAGAGAAGGAGAGATGCATTTCATCCCTTTGGGTTTTTATAGACAGGAAATAATCAGTGGTAATAATGTAGTAAGGAGTGTACTAGTCTGGTTCACTAGATGGCAATCAGGAGTAGTTTTGCTGTGAGCTAGGAAAAATGTTTGGTATTTGCTATGGTTTCAGACTATTATGCCATGATGTAACCCCAGTGAGACCCACAGAAGCTCTGGGTTTCAGTTCTCTAGCCTTCCATTTAAGACTTTCCATAACAGAAAAGCAAAGCAGAATTAAACAGCATTTCTGCACAAACAGGAGAACATGTGAAGAGAAAAAGTTTTAAGGAGGGGAAAGAAAAAGCTAGTTATGTTGAGTCTTGATTTAGCTTAAAAATAGGGATTTCCCTGAGAGGTGATGGCTGGAGCTGGGTAAACCCTGTGAGCCTCTCACAGGTTGTATAGCACTTCCCCACCAGAGTGGCTGACTCCATTGATTTGGCTGAAACATATGGATATAAAGGCACAAATCAGACTGTGTGTTTGGTCACCACTGCAGAAGACCTTCAAAATTTGGGGATATAACGCTTTCGGGAAGATACTGGTGATCTAATTACATACATGTAAATCAGAAGAGGTGGTCTGGACAACATTGCTCTAATGAAAAATCACAACCTCATCAAGGTTCAAGGCTTTGAAGCTGCTCTGCTTTCTCTTTCATGTCTTCTGTATTAATGGGCTCAATTCTGGCGAGTATGCTTTGATTAATACAAAAATTGTTCTACAAGAAAAGCCTAAATGCTTTCCAAAATGTAAAGGCAGCTTGCACTACATCAAACTAGGAATACTGAAGAACTAACCAAAATTATCCACACTTTTCTGAGTTGCAAAAGCAGACCAGAGTTACTAAGAATGTATTTTCTGTTGTAATTTAGTAACAAACCTCTTCTTTCCTCTTTTGTGTCAGCTTTCCCCACAATTAATTCCATTGAACTAAGCCTGATCTGAAGCCAGGCCCTTAAGTCTTTATCCTGTAATATTAATTTACCATGAGAAAAAATGGTAAGTCAGAACTGATCTGTGATTTTAAAAAATAGCATCATGAGCATAAATTCACCCAGAATGCTGTTTCCAGACCAAATCAAGAGCAGGGTTCACAAGTAATCACAGCCCTAACAAAACATTATTCATTCTATGTATGGCACGTTGGTTCTATGAAAACACTCAGATTCTTGTTTCTTTTGCCCTCTGCAGTGTGTTATTATCTGAATACATTTTTCCATGATGCAAAGTCCTCCAAGATACAACTGAACTCATAGTTCAGTTGACCACAACCAAAGTAACAGAGGACTAGTCTCTAAATGTGCATCATACAGAATATAAAAACATTATTTTCTTCTACAGAATGATGAATTTAGCAACCCAGCAATTAAATCAGATTCACAACCAAAGCCTGTGACTCCAGCTTCAACTAAGTCTTCTTGTAGACAATTTTTTAGGAAGTCAAGTGTAGTTTTCTTGACTGAGGACTGCAAATTTTGGCCCAGAAATTCTTAGGAATCCAATTGTTTTCACTAGGCTCAGGGGCAGAGTGTTTGATCAAGGATCCAGTATAGTTTGGAATCTGCTTTCATATGTTCTGCAAAAAACCTTCTGATCTCATCTTGAGAGATGCTAAGGAGCCACATATATCAATGCACTTCTCAGATTCATAAGGACAGCATCATAGTTGCCTTTAATTCAATCCAATAACTGAAGACAATGGAAGCAGAAATGAATTTATCTCCTTGGTTATTTGATCTGGGTAGGGGGATGGTCACAGCAGCTAACTCAAATTTTCCCATGCAGCTTGAAATGTGTTTGTTGTACTTCACACAAAGATAGGTTACATCATTTGTGCAAAGAAGGAGAAACAGTTTTATCCCAGACATTATATAATCTGTGTCACAAAAGACTTTGGGTAAGGACTCAAGGAACTAGCAACATACCTGAACAATCCACTTGGAAAATTAGTCCCTTTCCAGAGTCACAGTGCTTCTCCCAGACATTGCAGAGGCAGGATGTGTCCTGTATCATGCACAGTAAGCTTTCTTAGACATTTACTGAGTCTTGACATTGATTTCTAAGGACAGGAGGCATCAGATATCTCTTCCAAATTAGTTTCCAAGTTATTTAAGGCAACCCTATAAAAGAAACTATTTCTTTGATGGAAACACATCAGTCATATTGAAACTAATGGAAATTACATGCCTGCAATTATGACAGAATAAGTAGAGCCCCTCTTGCAAGTGGGGCCATGTCATGCCAAGTTATGCCATGACTAAAACATGTCCTTATTCCTTCTAAGTCAAAAGGAAGCACTAATCTTTGAAGAACTGTAATTCCAATAAAATTAATCCAACTTTTAAAACCCAAACCACTGAAGTCTTTTTAACTAGAAGAATATTACAGGCATGAATTCCCAATATTCCCAATAGGTGAAAGTTTCATTAGATACTATTTACTTACCACAAGGAGCATCTGTTATGTCAGAGAATTCATATAAATACCTCCGAAGTAGATGCTGTATATTCAGAGCTGCATTAGCATTACTGCTCAGCAATTTAGTGAGCTTTTCTCAGGTTCAGCTGCAACAGGAGCAGGAAGCCGTGTTCGTACAGCTGAGGGGATTGTGTGACATGTCTTGGTCAGATAGCCCTGATGTTGTTTTGTTTGCTGTTACTTTTCTACAGCCTTTCAATAAAGCAGCTCACAATGAGTTCCCCATCTCAAAACCCTTCTGGGAGCACTGGTGTGAATACATGAAAACTGCTTGGCCATTATCTAATAACATGGGTTTAAGTTCTAAAAATTGCCTTTTTGACTCAAATAGAGCTGTGCTGCAAACCAAAGGCAAGATTCTGCTGTCAGTTGTACAGTGTTTATCTGTAAACTTCACTGTCATTTAATGGTATGAGTAATTTGAAACATATCAGTGAAGTCCTGATGTGTAGGATTTTCACTGGGGGAAGAGGCAGCTCAGGCAAAGCAGGAGATGTAATTGATGTAAAGGAGCAATATTACATAAAATCAAGCATCAGGGCTTCAAAACCATTGCATTAGTTTCCTTAAAAGCCTTGGTAGTGATTTCAGTGGGAAATGGTATTGAAGCAAATTTATATGTACAAAAATACACCATATCAGATTTCTTCAGTGCAAGGAAGTGAGGCTTAGAAGTCTCATTTTTATTAAAGATACAAACAAAATGAAAGAGAGGTTAACCAACTGCTGGCTCATTAGATTGTAAAACATAATGTGGTGGTGTCTTGAGGGACTGAAGGATGACTGTTTTCAAGGTGAAAGATTGAGGTGACCAAAGTTTTGCCTTTCTAGAGTTGGGCACGTCAACCCAAGTGAGCAGCAATGGAGCTATCTATTGATAGTAATAGTTAGTTTCTTGACAAGCCCTATTTCTTGAATCAAACTTCCTGGTATTCTAGCAGGGATAAATAAGAAAAACTGTTGTTCTATATGCTTCCTTGACTGACCTGTTCACTGAAATATCTATTTCTGCAATAAATATTTTTAGGAGTTTTAAGAAAGTTTTACAAAGTGCCAAGGCCTGAGCTAAACCTTAGGGGCTGACTAAATACTAATTATTTAGAAGCAACAGGAGAAAACTGTATGTTAAGCAGTTATGAACATTTAGCATAAGCATGAAGTTAAGCCTTCCAAATAACACCTTTGGAGGATGAATTCTTGTCCCTGGTGAATCAGTGACAAGTTTGCAACCAATGCATTACAGTCACAGGTTGATCTTGAATAACACACTAAACAAAACCTGTATCTCCCAGTGTGCTTTTCCTCCATAACCTTGCATACATACCTCACTACTTAATTAAATTATGACCACGATTTCTAACTGCAAAAGGTTTTTCATAAATGTTTTCAAAACTAGAGTAATTCAGACAGTATCACCTCACTAATTTCTAGCATAAACTACGTGGCTGTAGCTCAGGCCAGCCTTATGCATCTGGGTGTCACACCAAATGTAGCAACTTTGAGCTTTGATTTTAAAGTGATGCAATTTACCCAACTTTCTAAGTATATTTTTTATTGTTTATGGACTCTAACTGAACACAATGGTATTATTCTCATTAATAATAATACTCTAACAAGTAAGCCATGTCTAAGTAGGCAAATGTAGTCTGCCAATAAATAACACAAATTGGAAGTCAAACAAACAGGTGTCAATTCTGTGTTAACCTGACATTTTATTTTTAGTTAGTCTTTCTTCTCTATTTTAACAGTCCTTTTTTTTCCTCTTTGCCTTAAAACTAGAAAAGCTCAAGATATTCTTACAATTTTACCCTTTGGCTGCCCCATAAAACTTTATTTTAATCCTTTAATCCTCTAACTTTCTTAATTAAGTTCTGGGTATTTAAAATAGTTCTAAATATTTTATAGGGGGGATTATTAACTTTAATTAATCTTCTATGATGAATATTTAATGTATATGATCATTGTAAAGTCAGAAACAAAAATTATAATCCCACATAAAATACTGCATAAAATTGAGGAGTGTGAAGTGTCCTACAAAAGGAGAGATGGAAATTACGGCTTGTAAGGAAGTCAGTAAGTTACCTTCTACTCAAAAAATAATAGGCTGCTACCTCTAAATTACTTACAAGTTTGTCATATACCTATAAAGCACCCCGCCTCAGTGTTAATTTTGACACATCAACAAATATAATGGAGTAACTTCAGGTTTACTGCAAGGCAAACTTTTTCCCACTGTACTTAGGTATAACCGCTATCAACAAAAGAGCTCTCATTACTTCTTTTTCCACAAGTATGCTGTCTTCATTGACCTTGAGCTGTCATCTGCCTGCAACAACAGCGGCCGAACTCCTCTGGGTTCCTATTTTTCTTTAGTGCCCAATATTTTGTCTTTTCCTGGTTTTCCTCCTGCCCCTCTGGTGGCTCCTGTGATATGTTAGTCAGAGGCTCCTTTTCATCTCTTTTGAGCTTTCTGTGGGAGTTCTGTCCCTGCCAGCCTTCTCTCCCCATAGTCATTTCAGAAAAACTCTCACTTCAAGCATAGACAGGTCATGGAGAAGCCTCTCTGCTCCTCACTCATTGTTCCCTTCAGCACAGACTGAAATCTTGGTCTGTCTCTCTCTGTCACTTCTCAAGGATACCTAGCTGCCAGTTCAAACAGCATGTGGCTGAGGGACAGCCTTTAATATCTTTTCAACCCACTCTGATGCGTCAGGAGAATGCTACAGTCCTGGTTGCCATCAGGTCCATAAAATCTGTCTTCCTTGACTCAGACCTCCCTCCATGTCTCCCTCATTTCCCAGATATCCATAAGGCTTGCATTTTATTTCTGCACATGCCTTTTCTCTCCACCCATACAGATATAACTGGTGCAAACAGATAGCTGATACTAATTGCCTTTCCAGTATGGCATCAACCTTTTCTCTGACCTTGACAGATGTACCATTGCCTTGCTCCTGTCTACTCTGAATTTTATTGTGATCGTCAGTTGCCTTGACTCTCTTTGCATCTCTTCATTATTCCTTTTTTTTTTTTTTCACATGAATTGTGTTTCTGCTTTGTGTTCAAGAGCTTTTTTTGGCTAGTCAGTCCCTTAGCCATCTTCTCTTTGATATCACAAGGTCATCTCTCTCCTTGTTTCTACTCAAGGGCCATAAATGTCAACCAGTACTTGCCACTATGTTTTCAGGAGCCCTTTGTGCTTTCTGCAATACTTCTGTGTAAACTTCAGATAAGTTTCTATAAATAGATGCTAAAATTAACTCATTAATCTTCTTCACAGACACACCACTCCCTTTTCTGTTATTTCCACACAAAAAAAAAAAAAAAACAAACCACAACACCTTTAATAATTAGGCTATGTATCATGCCTGCTAACATTATGTCATTGCTTCCTTGTACACCCACAACTATCTCGTCTCCATCTATTACCTTGTTTGCTCTTTCAATTGCAAGCTTTTGGGGTGCAACAGAATGAGAATTTCTTTGTTTGTATAACAACAAAAGAAGTTCTTGGTCCAGAACAGTCGCTCAAAGCCATTGTCAAAATACCATAAATATAAGTGACACATATCAAACTCTGTAATATTAAATGCGTGGTCTAGGTGAGAAGCAGTGCATGTTCTTGAAGAAACTAGAGCTGTGCATAGGGCCAAACCTGATACTCTCTATACCCCAGATTGTTGGTCACATGCAAATGCTGTAAAGCCACTGGGGCTTTATAGTGCCCTCAGTCTGTCACTAATCCAGCTGCAGAAATGGACACCATAAAACTAATCCACTGCTCTCATTGCTTCACACGCAATTGTACAGTGCAAGTGGAAATGAAACTACTAAGTCAGAATCCATAACACTGAAGACTGTGAAACAGTCTAAAGATGTTTAGCCATCTGATCTAACGGATCAGAAGATGTGCTGAACCATGACAGGGTAAGATTATGAAAGCAGCTTCTCTTTCTTTTCATTTTGCCTTGCCCAGTTTTAAAGCACTGCAGAAACATCTGCTTTCAGGAAGCACTGAGCACTTACTGCTGAAAATTGGGCCCTGGTAAAGATTTGCACTTTGCTCTTCTGTTAAAATCCTTCTGCCTCTGGGGATGAGCCCTCAGGACACAGAGCCCAGTAAACCATACACTAGATGACCTCTTGCCCAAAGCTACGTGCACCTAGCAAAATGAAGCTGCAACTACAACATGTACTACTTTGCTATGCCAGTTTAATCTCACTGGCATAGGTAAAACCCACAAAAGAGAAAAAGACTTTGTCCCACGTAAGCAATATAGATTAGACACATACCCAGGATTCCCACACAGTGCATGTGCTATCCGGGCAAATCTGCCAGAGGCCGGCAAGGACTCGGTTTTAGTGGGGAGCCACACCAAGAAGAGAGGAAGATCAGGCCAAGCAGGATATCACCGTATGCACGGGACATATGGCTGTCTGGAGGCCACTGGTAGGCAGTGAGGCTTCCAACAGGAGAGCTATTGGGTGTTGAAGGGGATAGCAAAGTTCATTCTTTCCAATAAGCCACTTTTTAACCTGTGGGATGAGTTATAACATGCAGGTATTTCAAAGGTTCAGGTTTTGTTCAATTCACTTACCTGCTTAGTTTGTGATGCTTGTGGGTTTATGTGTGATAGATAATTCTGCCATCTACCTAAACACTCTGACAACAGCAAAACATAGTGATAAGAAACTATCAGTTCTAACAGCCAGGGGCATAAATGCTTTGTTTGCAAAGGTCAAGAGAAGCACAATCCTCCTACATGCTGCAGGGGAGGTAAACAGTTAAGGTCTCTTGCATATTGACAAGCAAGATGGGATGAGGGGGCTTGGTCCCTCAGAAATGGCACATGATACCCTCACTTCAGGAAGGTGAACATGCAACTGCCCAATATCACTGGAAACTAGTTTTCTCACAATGACACTGGGGGTTTTGTGCTTAGGTGGCCGAAGTACACTGAGCTGTTTCATGACACCCAGCAAATGTGTGAACCACTTTCATGTGTAAAGTAGTCCTTGAAGAATTCTTGTTAGGAATAAAATCAGGATGTGCATGTGCACCTAGAAATAGTTAATAGCATATCACTATCTGCTAGGTAATTGAGCTTAACCACGTGTCCACAAAAGTTAGAAGGAGCTTTTGCTTAACCTTTCCAGGAGGAGTTTCTTGGTCCAAGTTATTCTTTTACACATTTGCAGTTGCAATCATAGAATTATAGAATGGTTTGGGTGGGAAGGGACCTTAAAGACCATCTAGTTCCAACCCCCCTGCTATAGGCAGGGACACTTTCCACTAGTCCAGGTTACAATGATGCATTCTCACCAGCATTGCTCAAAACAAAGACATCTACCCCGCAGTCCAAAGTCAATGAACACAATCTCTTAAAGTTGTTTCTGATAACTCAGTGATGGTCTGGGTAGTTGTAAGAACCTGACAGAAAGACAAGATGCCTCAAAGCTCGCTTGCTGCGGGACTTCTGTCACCAGTGTACCCATAACAAAAAATGTATGTCCTTGGTTCTCAAAACAGCTGTACCCTCTGCCCCGAAAACTTGCCTGCCATGCGAGGCCCAGCACCGCTTGTGCAGCAGAGGCGAGGGGGGCTCGTGCAGCAGCCGTGTCGGGCAATGATTGGATGAGCAGAGGTAACTGTCACATCGATTGGTCAAACTACGAGTCCACAGGAACGATAAATTACTGTTATACCCCGCTGCAATTGGGACCCCTCACCACCATCGGCCCTCACCATTGCGAAGGCCTGAGAATCGCGGATCAATGGGATGCTGTTGACTCCAGAGGATCATCGAGCCGTCGTGTGGGCCAACCGTGGTGGTGATATTTGCAGCTATCCGAAATTCTGCTTCTCCTTTCCTATACCTCTGCCTTCTCTCTATCACTATTTAGTGTCATTTTTAGGTAACAGTAGTAAAATAATAGTAAATGGCATCTGATCTCATTTGTTTCTTAATCACACCCCTGGAATCATTTCGAACCCCCTCCCAGACAAAAAAATCAGACCGGGACCTAACAGTAGTCCTGGCAGAATGGCCCTGTATATTACATCTTCAGTATCATGCTAATACAGTGATGGATGTTCAAGCTCAAATGACCCTGTCATCCACCCTGCTGTCCCCTCCCCCAACTCAAATCTGGAGTGAGCCATGTCCTTGCCAAAAAGGCAGGTCTTCACTTTTGGTGTGGGAAAGGTTAAAACGTCAACCTCCACATGTACAACCGTCCCACGTAGGTTCATGCCTACCACCAGCTCACCATATCAGCCCAGCACCTTCCTGTCCCCCGCCTCCCACCCTACACCCTGCAGTGTGCCTGAGTCACAGCAGCCTGAAAACCATGACAGGGAAAGGGCATGGTGGTGCAGCAGAGCTAACGAGCCTGGACTCAGCCCTGCTGAGAAAGTAGTGGGGTTGTAATTGAAGTCAGCCGTAAGTGGAGAGCTCAATTAAAAATGGCTTAAATTCAGTGGCACAGTTAAGCTCTGCTCAGGTTGAGACATAGCTACTTTGCTACGCTCAAATTATTGTCTTGAGTAAAAAAGAAACATCACACCAAAAAATTATTGTTCGTGTAATTTAAATCTTACCCGCTGAATAACTGACTCAAAGAATTATTAGCCTAGATCTAATTATTACAGAAAAAGAAAAAAGAAGCCTGGACTTGCTACTCCCCTGCTGTGCTTCTTTGGTTATTATCCGATCACTTCACCCCACACACAGGCTGTTTTCAGAGTGTCCCCACTTGCAAGTCATTTGCTGTCACACCTTACCTGTACTCTTCTCTATGCTGTCATCGTGCTATGGACATAAATATTTCATTTGACACAGAATACTACTTGTTACTAGCTACATAAAAATTGTAGTTATACCACATGACTATAAGCAAAAGTAAAAAATTAAGCAATAACCACTTGACCATTAGAAAACAAAATTGCAGTTACAGCTAAACAAACAAAGCTCCAGGCAGCCCAGCTTCAACAAGTTTTGTGACCTTGCAGGATTAACTTGAAGCCTGCTGCCTCATTACAGGTGATAGCAATATCATGTTTACCAGGCTACAAGGCTACAACTAGCTTACATGCAATCACGGTGCGTAGGTGTACTTCCAGATGGGTACTCACATAATGTTCCTCAGCCAGAGACAGTGGAATCAGCTTAAATTGCCAAAGTCTTCAGAGTTATTACCTTTTCTGTGCAGTTACGTCCTGTGTGATACAAGTGATAATCTGGTTTTTGTTGTTTCAAGCTAGGCTTCCAAACAGACTAGACATCAACAGTTTTGTAAGAAATCATAAATGAGCACCCTAAAGCAAAACACAAGTGTTCATGCCCCCAAATTAGAGCTGCCATTTTCTTTTGTTATTCTCTATCATTTCAGTTCTACATTTATGACCATTTTGCACTCAGCACTGATGTTTTCTACCTTAAAATCAATTCCAACTGACCTGGGAATTGCTTTGTGTTTTTTTGGGGTTTTGGGTGATTTTTTTTTTCCTGAGGATGTCCCCTTCATCCCTGTCAGGCCAAAATAAGACATAGTTTCAGATTTGGATCATTTGAACTATTATCTACTGCCCAAACCTACTGTGTCTTATTTCTTCACATTTATTGGAGGCATGCTTGCCCTGGAATTGTTTTTGATAAATCTAGCCCACAAACTCATGTTCTGAAGTACAAAGAAGCAGGTAGACCACACCCTTTGCATGAGAGTTTGGGGGATTTTCATACAAAAATGGCAGAACAGAACTATCTAGGTTTCCTAGCCAAGAAAGTGGGATAGCTAGCACTTGAAGCTAAGCAGTTAAGATTAAAATCTTAAACAAACCAGCTCAAAAAGGTGTAGAGTAACATCGCATTATCATGGATTTGCATGATGGAACAGAGGGTTCATTAGAGACACCATCCAAATAAGAGAGAACCTTACGGTGACACAAAACCACTACCAAAGTGTATATTTTGTTCTTCCTGGGGAATCTGACAGATTTTGTGACTGTGTGAGACTGAAGCTGCCGTGGATTACTCAACCATATTCTCAGATACCATTTGTTGGTTTATAGCTTTCATCAATTTCTTTTCAGTGCATGGTTTTATTCTGTATTTATATAAAAATTCAAGCTTCATTATCTGCCTCTTCACATATCTTGAAAAGAGCTTTCCATTTCCTGAACAAGTTTTTCAGCAGTGGCTGTGAGGCTTTTATTATTTTTATATGTTTTCATCAATGTTTGCAGCTTTATTTATGAGGCCCTGCTGCTGTGCTGCCTCAGAGGTTAACAGATTACTACTATTGTAGTCAGTGAAATAGAATATTACTCTTAGAATACATACCATCCTCCTGGGAGCCTCACTTTGAAATAAGTCTTTTACTCTGAATAGATTTCCCTTATGAAGCCAGACATGCATAGCATTACTTTGAGCCTATCAAGTCATTTTCTGGAAACTGAGATAATCTGTCTCAATGAATAATGATCTGCTTCAACAATGCTCCTCATTTTGAGAAGACTGGGGGCTACTTATTTCTCTTACATAGTGCATTATGAAAACAAAATCTGTTTTAAAAATCATGCTCACCTAATATTTTAGGAAGTAGTCTCATCTTTTGTATTGTGGGTTTTTTTTTCATTTCCTCTTTTTACTCATACACATCTAACTCTCCTCTCAACTGGCCGTATCATGTAGACAGTTTCTCAATACAGTATATTTCAAGGCAGTAAATACACCACCCAACTGACTGAGAACAGAAAGAGCAGTTAACATTTTATAAAACTCAAAATGGGTGAAATAATGCATATCACAATTATTGGAAGAAACTGATAATGTACCAAAGGCAGAGGACCACTTACTGGGGAAAAAAAATAAAAATATTTTTTAATAACAAATAATTTCATGATCTGTTCATGAACTAGCTGGGAACACTTATCTACTGGATAAATTATTCACTGTGAAATATTTCCTCAGCACCATCTGTGACTGTAAAGTTCTTCTCAGAGCATTGTACTGTCATTTCACTAAGGACTTAGAGTTATTATTTAAAGCCTGACTGTGTATGAACATCCTAGATTACGGGCTGCAGCAAATTTTACAGTAAATATGAGCTAATCACTCCAAACTTGAAAAAGATAAGAGAGGTAATCATACCAAAAATGCAACTAAATAGTCATCTTTTGGCACCTAGGTGCAGAAAATCATCAGTGATTGAAAGCTGAGAAGAATAGGAACAATCTAAGGTGGGACGGGCCCAGCTTTCTCTCCTGCTGACGCATTCAAACTCCTGCCTGCCCTTCCCCTTCTCCTTCACTAGTTCTCCCACAAGACATGTGAATCCTGCCTCTCCTGCTCTCTCCATCCTCTAGTCCTCCCTTTTTTTGTTCCTGCCACATCAGCACACCCAAAATGTTTTTTCTGCTTCTCCTCTGCAAGACCCTCTTCATTGGGGATGTCTTCCTACTTGGCACTACTGGGTCAAAGCTGCCAGCATTTTAGCAATGGCCTCGCTTGACCTGGGTGCTGCTGCTGCTGCTTCTCCATTTTTCCTTTGCCTTTCACCCTCCTGAAGTGCAAGAAAAGACACCCAGATGTCACCTGGGGGAGAGACGGGCAACACACTCGCTGCTGAGTCAGTCAACACCCTCCTCTGCCCAACAGCACACAAACCAGTGCGAGGGGAACGTTTTGGAGGAACATCTCACGCTGGGCTAAGGAGGAGCATGAACAACATCATTCCCTTTCCAACTTGCCTGAAACGGCTGTCCTAGTTCACAGCACTTCACTTGGCTTAGCACATCAGCCACTTCTGCCTTCTGCTCCAAGAGCACTAGTATGCAATGTGGTTGCTAGTATTTGCAGGTTATTCTAAAACCATTCTTTGTAATGTGTGTGTGTGTGTCTGTGTGTGTGTATGTGTGTGTGCACACGAACCACACAAAAAAAAAAGGCAGCATTTGCATTCAGAAGGGCTGGGCTCACAGAAAAGAAGCATGACACTGTTGTGAGTCAACTCCGCAGAGGAAACTGGCATTGTTCATTTTTGGCACTGATCATTTTTCTTCTGTCAGAATGCATCAAATGCAGGCTAAGGTCTGCATAAGGCACACAGTAAGTCCAGAGTAAAGAAAAAAAAATCCAGTAAAAGTACTTTTAGAGAGGGGATTAGAAAGCAAAGAGGGCTTATATGTTCTCTGTGCCCGTAGTTCCAAAATGCCTGCTGTATGACTAACATTATTCCGCAATACATCTGCTGGAACATATTTCAGAAAAGTAGTGCTTTCTTCCTGCACCACTCCCCCAACACACACTCACACACACCCCACCCCAAGTGACAGGAGGCAGGATATCTGAGAAAAGCAAAGATTGGCAGATGTTTTAAGACCCACTGCTGCCCTGCTGTTTCCAAATGTGGCACAGGTGCTGGAGCTGCTGTTACAAAAGCTGTGCAGAGCACATCAACGTCCAAATCCAGCCATCCAGGACAGTCTTGGCTGCTCAAATACATCCAGACCCTTTGGTTTGAGACCCATTTCAGCTGTGCTCTGAATCCATCCAGGAATTATCTGTAGCCCAATCCAGAAGTACATCATGTACATTAAGACACAGTTTTGTAAGTGTTTAAGTAAAGTGAGGTCCCATTTGAAGAGACACAAGATACCCAAGGTAAAGCTGAGATATGTAGCTGGCGGTAAGGATTTCTTTTCTTCACTATTCAATTTTTCCTATTAATTCATGGATTGAAACACCAGCTCATGTCATCATCACCTCTTTTCAAGATGTGCAGTGGCAGAAAGCAAATCTCCCACACCGCTTTGCAGGTTCAATTCAGGGCAGAGTTTAAAAAGCCCCCCACAAATTCCTGATCTCGCAGTTAATCTGGAGAAAATGGGGCTCAACAAGCCACTGGCTGTGTGATCACACCTGACAAAAATCTGTAACAGTTTTAACTTCCTTATATATATTAATCTGAAATTCTTACATAATGCTTAAAATTTCTGCCATTTAAAATCTGATCTTTCTTTACTCCCTGGAATTGATTTTATTTTTCCCAACAGGTTTTTTATTAAGCAAAAACTTCGGAGAGTGCTCCTGTAAAAAATTAATTTTGCTGAGGCTAACCTGGGAGAAAAAAAAGTAATCTTTTGTACATGTGCACATTAGCATAAGAAAAAAGTGTTGTCTGCCTGCTATACGGTCTGTACAATAATCTTAGCAAACTTTGCGTAAGTACAAGTTAGTACTTCTAGTTAAAGTCTAGGTTACAATTAAATAGAAAAATATTTCACTACACAGAAGAACAAAATATTGCCCTGTCCTTTATGTGAGGCCCTGGACCCAATACTAAAATTTCAAAGCAGTCACAGAACTCAAAAATCCTGCAGTTTGGTATCTCAGCAAGTTTGTGAAGGCTCTAGAAATACTTCTTTCATCCTGGTTGTCATATTTTTTTTGCTCTAATCAGTCTCAGTTTTCTTGCAGTAAAGAATAAAATATAAAAAGATTAGAAAGAAACAATTTTTTTTTTGTGAGGTACTCCAATTAATATAATACGGACATTTACCAGTTCTTAGATTCATAGACTACTTATGAGCAAGATACTTGAAATATCCCATTTATCAGAACAGAATTCATTAAAAGGTCAAGCGTAATAAATCAGACCTGTAACAGCACATGGAGTATCTGGAAAATATTTGTGTATTAGAACACATATCAGTCTCTAAAAACCTTTTACATTAAAATCAAATGTTCATCACTAGCTGCTTAGCATAATTAATAGAAGTGTATAAAATATACCATTTGTCATATACACACTGATAATGAATATGCTTCAACCAGAAGATATTAATCTTTTCCTAGCCTCATCATTGTAAATATATAAAATAAGGTATTTTTTGTCCTCCTGAATTGTCAGCATGAGACATTGTTCAAGAGGAGACTGGCTGTTTCATCTGCAAGTGTCTATGCTGTCCTTTGAGCGTAAAAAAAATTCTGAGACAAAAATGCCAGCCTTTTCACATTGTCGTATTTCTTTAAGAAGGTTTAAGAACTGTAAACAGTCCTTAACATTTTTCTTTGCCCCAGTTCAGCTGCACTGCTATCTCATAGGCCCTGGTCTAGTCAGTTTCTGCTGAAATTACAGCCCTCACAACATTATACCAACTAAAACTTAACCAAGTAGGAATTTCAGAGGCACAGCAATATTTTTTCTGATGCTGAAATACAAAAGCCTGGCTAGTTCTTTTCTGGAAATATATGTTTGCAGGAAGAAGACATATGTTTCAGAGGAAATTCCATGGCTCATCACTCAGGAAAGAAGGTCCAGCACAAAGCTGTGAACAGCAGAATTTTATTAGAGAGGCAACCTCAAACCTGATACTGATGGGAATTGCCAGGGATTACTTCTACATGTTTTGAACATAAAGCTTCAGAAACAAATACACACTCTCGTGACCCAAACAAAATATCTGTCTGGCCTTAATTACTTCTGATCAAGTCTGTAGTCAAATGAAGAGTGATTTTTCAAAGTTATTGGACAGATCACAATCCCAAACCAACATGAAGATACTCTCCACTTCATTATATGCATATTGTTAAACTGTAAAACCTGCTCTTTCAGCAATACTTTACAAAGCAGATAAAACTTTAATTGGCACTCCAAAGCCATTTCTCAAAAAGAATATCACATTTGATGTATCCACACACTATTTCCCTTATCCTTGCTAATGAGAAGGGAAATGTTTACAATATTAAATATTTATAAAATACATGCACCACCAGAGAAGTAGCTTTGTGTTCCCTGCTGTTACAGCATAAAGTGCAATGAAGACCAGGTCCTGAGCACACTGAATTACATGGGCTTCAGCCACTACTGCACAGGTTTTTTGTATCTCATCTTAGCCAAAAAGACAAGTCCAGACAGAGGAGAATCAAAGGGGAAAATACAATTCCAAGTTTTGGAACACTCTTCAAATGCACAGCAAGCTGGTAGCCAGCTCCTCCTTGTGACTCTGAGCATTGTCAGGGGCTTCCTCTTATGGTTGAAACAATTTCATATAATACAAAAAAATAATGCTCTGGTTCACCAGAAAGAGAACCTGACATAGCACACTGACCTGGGAAAGTTTTGTCTGGGATTTACAAAGCATTTCCAAAATCTATTGATTAGTCGACACCTTAAGTTTTCCCATCAGCTGGAAACCCCCACTTAGCAAGTTCCAGGAGCTCACACAGGCAATGCCAATAGATTCTTTCCTTAATTGCTTTTCCCTGACTCATTAGCACTGCTCCAGGGATGCTTCCTCTCATGGGATCTATGGGCCACGGGATGAAAAACCACTGAATTTTAAAGAGAAAAAGAAGATCCAAAGGCAGTAGCTATTAGCAGCTGATTCCAGCCAAGTTTGGTTTTTTTCATTTATCTTGTCTTCACTGTGGCTCAGCAGCTGCTGCTGCAGGTGCAGAAGTCAGGACAATGCCAGCAGGTATTTGTTATCCATGCTGTACCTTCCTCTGAGCCCAGCTGAGGTTAGCAGGAGAGGTCAGAGGCAGCATTTTGGCCACCAAGGCTTGTTAATACAGACTGTGACAACCAGCTATCTGTATGGATGTTACTTATTACCATTAAGTGTTCGTAAAGTTCATGCCTGGTAAATAAAAGCTTCCTGTACTGACACTTGTTAATACTTGACATCTCTTCCAAAGGACCTGTTTCAGCGACCACTGAAAACAAAGGAATTAGTCCTGTTGAATGAACAAACTTTTCAGTTGAAAGAGTGGTTTCCACTGCAATTGAATGAGAAAAATCCCTAAAAACCTAGCCAAACACCTAAACTGTAACATTTTAAAAGCAGACCCAATGGCTGGTAAATTCCTATGGGATTCTCTTCCACCCTCTTAGAAATCTCAGCACCATTCACATTGATATGATGATTATCAAACCCCCAAATAATCAGAAGTAAATAACAGTATCCTTCAGGCATTAATACTTACGGTCCAAATTTTCCTTTCCAGTTTAGGCACTCAAAATATTGCAGAGTATTTATCCTCACAATATCCTTCCAAAGACCAGAAGCAATGAGAAACTCAAGGTAAGAAGATGAAGCAATGAAGTCCATGGCCAAACAAGAAAAGAAAAATGTCTTGCAAGCACTAGGATTGTATTCCCATGTTCTTATCCTTGCTCTGTAGTGCTTGAATTTTACAACCTGCAGAGACGACTGAATAATCAAGAAGCTATTCACTAAGTTCTTCAAATAAAATGTGTGCTTTCACCTCACCGCTGGTCTTTGCTGAGGCTGGGGGAGGGGGACTGGAAGGGTTTCTTTGGAGCATACTTAGGATTGTTTTTCTTTTCTCTACCCAATCCACAGAAAATGTTGGACTGTTAAAAGCAAGAAGCCAAAATCAGTCTTTTTTTTTCAAGCAACTAAAGAAAGTTCTTCACAACACAAGGCTACATGGGGCCCTACAGACCAACTGGGCAGATGCAAGGATTATTAGCAGGCAACCTGTTACACCATGGCACTTCCAGGGAGCAGAACTAGGACATCATTGGCTCTGTTTATCGTATGTGTAGGACCTTAACCCAGTCAGGCCCAAGAGGGAGGCTGCCATCAGAAAGACTAAGCTGGTAATCTGTTCCTGAGCAGAGGATGGCCTCTCACATATCCCTTGATATATTACTAACAGCATATTCAGACCCTGTTCAGGACAGTATGGACAACTTGACAACAGGGGACAGGTAGCTTAGAAGACATTTGAGAGTGCTAGCAAGAAGCAAAGGGCACACGATTTGTTCCACACTGGAATGGGTTTCCCAGAGAAGTTGTGGATACCTCATCCCTGGAAATGTTCAAGACCAGGTTGATGGGGCTTTAAGCAATTTGGTCTAGTAGGACCTGTCCCTGCCCATGGTAGGGGCTTGGAACTCCATGATCTTTAAAGACTCTTCCAATCCAAACCATTCTATGATTCTATGAAGATTTGTGTTTGCTTATGGAACAGAAAATAACAGAAGAGTACAGTGCATGTAGTGACACTTCCTTGTTGCACACACCTACGTTAAAGGCAAATTCTCTGTTTCAGTTGCCACTGTGCCAGGAATGACAGAACACACAACAAACATCATGCAAACAGTGAACGGTTTGCACGTCTTGTCTCACTACACTCTTATGCTCCGAGCTCCCTGGCACAGGGCCTGTTGTCCTGCAGCATGAGCACACCCTGCTTAAAACAGTGGCACTGCCAACAGCTACAGCAATACAGATACAGTATTGAGTAATTGCATTAAAGTCATAGGGACACCACGCAAAAGAAATCTTAGACTAAAAGCAGTATGCTTGAAATTTTCTCCAGTTGGACTGTGTTTACAAACAATTTAAGATAACTCTAAAAATACTCCAGTAAATTATTCACTGTACATAATTATGAATAGTCCAATCATCTCTAACAAAATTACACTGTTTTGTTTTGAAAAGTTGCACTTCCCAGAAAATTATATATTGATTCTTTAGAATACTAATGAAAATTAATATAATCCTCCAGTGCTTGCGTCTGACATTTTCGGTCCCTTGTGATTTTTTTTCAGCATATAAAAATATGTTTTTATTTAGTTCTGCTACTGAGATTTATCTTTTTGTTTATTTTCTGTCCTAATCCCAGATATCAAGATTTAACCTTTTTTTTAAAACCACACCATCATAGAGTCAGACAGTGTCAGAACATTAAAAATAGGTGCCAGAAGTTGCTGTTAGCTTTATGGACAACATCAGTCTCTGATAAACTCATTAAGCGGTACTCCAATCTGCTATGACTTTTTTGTGTCCTTTTAGATCCAGAAAAAAATTCTTCCTGGTTGTTCTTCTGTGTATTCCTAATAGCAACACTTTACTCGACTGTTCAATTAAAGGATAATACAAAAAAAAAATGCAGTATGTTATTGAAATAAGCAAAACACAGCTTCCAAAAGCACAATACATAGCACATGCAGTAGATGTAATATTGTTTTCATCTTCAACCTGTACTTTTTAATAAAGAGAAATTGTTGCAATGCCTCTCCACTTTCAGGAAGGTGTTCCATTCTCTTAAGCATGTTGACAATTACCTTGTTCTTCTGAGCTAATGAGTGGACGGAATCATATAACCAATATAAATCAACTTATGAATCCTTTCAATGGAGTTATAGTCTTTAATAAAAAAGCATGAATACACATTTCAGCACTCATGAAATAAACATCTGGGACAAAGCTCTGAAGCTAACAGTATGAGTTGCATTCCCTGGTAGCTCCTTACACATCCTCATTAAAGCAGCAGCCAATTCAAGTGATGAACTATGCAGATTGACATCTGCCCTCAGATCTACCTCTCATATAACACTTTTCACTCTTCTTTTCCCTTTGTACCATATGAATAGAAAAGCTGTGGCTGCCTTTGAGTGGGATATGAAGCAAATCAATCACTTGTCACTCAGCAGAAGCGAAGTAGTCACAACTGACTGAAGAGTTGTTGATTTCTCCCCACCCCTTTGCAAGGCAGCAGTTATTTGAAGTATACAAGGTGAGAAGGTGGAGAGAGGACTTCTCTCAGGCAGCTGGTGCTTTACAGGCACCAGAGGCAATGAGACAATAGCAGAATAGGGACAATAACAGTTTAGGGACTACTCATTAGAGCCCACAACTGGTCACTGCTAACCCCAGTATGAGGCAAAACTAGCCTCAGGCTGTCTTGAGACATCAGCTTTCTGCAGGGGAGTGCATTTTTCTCTACATCAAAACTCCTATTGATACAAAAAGTTTAACATTAGGCATCATGGAGATCGATAAGCATCATTCTCCTTTGCAACAGACAGCAAGGAATAGATATTTCTATTAACTCTTGGAATAATAATTAGATTAATTTAAGCACTAAAAAGACTGACTGAATAAATAATGCTCTGACAGACAAAAAATTCCCAACAAACCAGAACATTTGTAAAATATGCTGTACAACCTTCTGCAGAAGCAGTCAAATCACTATACGTGCTTTGTCAATTGGTGAGCAAGAAATATTGACAGATTTCCCAAATGTTATTCAGCTAATTATGGTAATGATACCAACATTGTAACACGTAATTATGGAGGAGAAAACCCTGGAAACTCAATCCTGACTGCTCTCATAAGGGAGACTATCAGGCTGCATGCACTGGTTTCACTGCCAGCCAGGAGTACTTCAGATTACTTTGTTCTAGTTCCCGTCCTAGCTGGCAGGCTGTGGTCAGATGGATGTGGAACAGCTTGCACTGTGACATCTGATTCACAGGGCAACAAAAGTTTATGATTGAGCATGCCTTGGAGTCCTGAGCTTTGTCCTGAATGACAGCTAGAATGTTGGATGCACACAGGCCTCCCGAGGATGTCACCAGGGGATGGATTTTACTCTCCTGCATCAAAGATCATCTTCAGTGTTCAGTTTTCTCTCTCTTCCCCAGAGTTCTTCAGAGTTTTGGATCAGAATGAGATTATGTCAGTTCCTGGCTGCATGCTGAATCAATAATTTCAGAAGGAAACACATTTTTTCTGTTCTCTTTCCGATCACTAGGATGGTTGAGCTACCACAGCAGCAACAACACAGAGACATCTGACAAGTCCTTGCAGGACTGCTTTCTAGATATGCCTGTCCTAGAAAACACTTAGCACAACCGGACATCAGGAAATATTCTTCAAAATCTCCATAAATCTGACGTGACAAGTAAGTGGGAACAGTACTTCTCCTCACTCTGGCCCTCTTGGCTCTTCCTCAGTTTATTACAGCCCAGTCCCACCTGACTTGCAAAGATTTTGAGTGAAATGAACACAGTTTATAAGGAAAATCAGATTACAGGTGACCGTATTCTTTCTGGTATAATAGAGAAGACAAGAATGTTGCAGTGTTTTTTCTGGTTAAGCAAATCTTATCATATATAGGTTTTTATTGTCAGAAAGGCAAGCCGCCCACGGAATACCTCCCAAAACTTTTATATAAAACCTTTACAGCCCACACCTACTAAGTTTAAAAGAAAAAAAATCATTGAAAGCAAGAAGGAGAGAGGTTATCAGCAATTCTATCTCTGTTGAACCTGAAATGAAAGCTAATAATAACCCAAATGATTTCAGGAGCTTTCAAGAGCATTTCTCTATTCCTTTCAGCTAAATTAAAATGAACCCATGTGCTCAGCTGTGCCTAAGCAAAAACAGTTACCATGGCAACAGGGGAGTTTTTCTAAATGTAGTACAGTATATGAAATAATCAGCCAAAATGACTATGTATAAACTGAAGGCAGGTGGGCAAGTCATTTAAAAATACCAAATAAACAGAAAAACCCCTCAGTAAAAATAATTCCTCAAGATTTATGCCATTATATTTTTTTACATTGTGAATAAGAACACTGTACGGGGGAGATAGAGAGGGTGAAAGCAAATACTTGAAAAATCATCCATTTAGTGTTTGTAATACTAGCTACAAATGAGCTAACTACAAGATAATATACTAATACAGGTAAGGAAATTAATATATACTCTGGCATAACTCAATGGAATTACTCTTTATAGAGAGTGCTGTTTGAGACATGTAAGGACCATTATTAATCAAAGAAGGTATATTGATTCACAGAGAAAAGAAAACACAAACCAGACAGACTATATTTTACAGGCAAGACCATGTGCACAGTAGAGGCTCAACACTTTGGTTTACAGATGACCCTTTCCTTCTCCACACGGGAGAACATCTGCATCCATAACAAAAGAATGACTGTTATTCACAGGAAGAAAACTTGGTTACAAGACCGACTTACCTCTCTTTCCCTCCACTCTCACCTTTTTTTTTTGTTTATATCTTAGATCAGATTTTTGTTTTTGTGAAGGATTTCTATATGCAAGGGCACCACTTGCCTGAACAGGACTTAACAATTGATGCACACAAGCATATTAAGAAACATGCCTCCTATTGCCTTGTTCAGTACTATGATATTATAGATGGATAAGAGTAAAATGTGTTAACAGCTTGCCTTGGAAAAAGAAGGTAGAAAGCAGCCTTGCTCTGCCTGGGCTGGGGAGAACTGCAGAGCCTGGCAGGAGCTTCTCCATCTGTGGCCACCAACAGAAAAAGGCAAGCTAGTAAGGGGAAGAGCCTCTTTCTTCCCCTGAGCTTCGTAATAAACTAACATATTTTCTCACAGGTAGCAGGTGTAATGGTGAGAAGCATCTGATGAAAAGAAGGGTTGGGGAGGCCTTGAGAAGAACTGGATTTCCAACAGACCATCTGACTGTCAAGAATGAGTAAGAGAACCCACCCCTTGACAACTTCCCTTAAGAAAATCTGTCTGGTTTGTGCTCTTCCTTGCTCGTATGAGTAAGAGGAGGAGACAAGCAGGGGATTGTTCTCTTCTGTGTCAAGAGGTTGTGTTTGAGAGGGCTTTCAGCAAGCAGAGAAGACTCACCATATCTAAGAGCCAGTACTGGGACAGCATTGTGCTGTCCTTGCTTGGAAGAGCCCTCAATGGGAGTTGACTTCTGCCTTCTGGTTTATCCACCTGGTTTATCTGCCCAACTAAGCCCTTCTCGTCCTTGCTGCATAACATGAAGTGTTACCTGTGTGAGCTGGCTCAACACCTGCTATGCTGCAGAACAAAACTGGAAACCTCTAATTTGTAAGGCAATTCAAGGAATCTGTAAGTTCAGAATTCCAGAGGACCTTTCTCACTCAGTACTTGCTGTCATGATCTGAAGTACTATAAGCTCTTCTAGCAGAAGTCGTAGTGCATGTTCATTTGCTGGGTCACACTCTGCTGGTAATATAAAGTCCTTCATTTTGGAAATCCTTGCTTTAGGGCCATAGTCTAAGTAAGTTACTCTGAAAAAAACCTGTTTGACTGACTAACCAGAAAGCACACTCTAAGTAGTTAAAAAGACAGTACAAAGACAAAGATATTGCATGAGAGCACACAATGTCTTTAAATTAGAGAGGTACAATTAACTTTGAGTTATAACGTATTGTAACAGAATAATAAATATTCCCTAATATTACATAATTGTTTTTATTAAAAATATATATTGTCTCTCAGCTATACTTCTGTTAAGTCCTATTTGTAGATGAAGCAGAGAGAGGATGCAAATTGATGAGATTTTGCTAATTTAGAACTGGAACTGGCCAAGGCTGTAGGAAAAACAGATAATCGCTGAAGGAAACTCTCCAGCCAAAGGTCTGGACCAATAACTGAAACCAGGATTAGAAAAAATGCAGTAAGAAAACCTAGACAGTGGGACTTTCAGAGTCTCAACTTTTCTATCATACTATATAAATTTATTGAGATTGGATTTTATAATCCAGGGATCAGAGAATAGTTTTAATGTCTTAAAAATATTTGGTTTAAAAGTGGGAGAAAAACCTGAATGCTAAGGGATAGTAGAACTAAAGCATCTCTGGTTGCAAGATGAACACCTTGAATAAAATTTTTCTTTTCATAACAAAATGTGGGTTAAAGAAGATAGTGCCAAGTTGTTCCAATGACATTAGAAATAGTAGAACTGTAGAGCCGTTAATTATTTTCAGTACAAATGATAAGGAAGAAGATGGTATTAGTACTGTTATTTATTTCCTGATAATTTTGGAGGCAACATTGGATAATAATTGGCTGCCAACTGTTGACATGTCATAGAATCATAGAATGGTTAGAGTTGGAAGGGAACTTAAAGATCATCAAGTTCCAATCCCCCTGCCATGGGCAGGGACACCTCCCACTAGACCAGGTTGCTCAAAGCCCCATCGAGCCTGGCCTTGAACACTTCCAAGGAAGGGGCATCCACAGCTTTTCTGGGCAACCTGTTCTAGTGCCTCACCACCCTCACAGTAAAGAATTTCTTTCTGGTATCTAATCTGAGTCTCCCCTCTTTCAATTTAAAACAGTTACCCCTCGTCCTATCACTCCACTCCCTGATAAAGAGTCCCTCCCTGTCTTTCCTGTAGGCCCCCTTTAGGTACTGGAAGACTGCTAAAAGGTCTCCCTGGAACATTCTCTTCCCCAGGCTGAACAGCCCCAGCTCTCTCAGCCTGTCTTCATAGGAGAGGTGCTCCTTCCCTCTGATCATCTTCGTGGCCCTCTGCTGGACCTGTTCCAACAGGTCCATGTCCTTTCTATATTGAGGACTCCAGAGTTGATCTTGTCTTTGAGCTCTGGAAAGGGTTAATGAACTGAGGACAGTTGACTTACCATGTTAATTCCCTTTTCAGCCTAGAAGAGACATATTTTTCCCTTGCAGGTAAGATATTCAAGCTTTTTGTTCTATTTAAAAAAAAAAGCAAAACCAAATCAAAACAAAAAACCCTAAAACAAACAAACAAACAAACCCACCAAGCCAGAGGCAGGGAGATCTACATGCAGGTTTTGAAGGGTGAATTACCGAACAGATGCTAAAGGAAGTTTTCTTCTAAATTAAATTTTGACATATTTGGAAAGCACTTTTGTACTTAATGCAGTGGCACCCTGTATGAAAGGCTGAGTTTTGTACTTGTGTGTTGTGTTATAAGATCAGAGTCTTTATGCAGGTGGTAATTACAGTGACAGTATTCCCGTTAGACTTGAGACTCACATTTTTTCTTACCATCTTTTGTAGCAACAATGCTACCAGCAACACTAAAGGTGTTGATTGTTACCATTATTGATCACAGCTGTTTTCACTCTCTGTTGCTTCCTGTGCAGTTTGAAATATTCTACATGCTGCTGGTAATACAACATGTTCCCACTGGGAAATCCTTACCTTAAAAAAATTAAGAGCACAGTCCAACCAGTTGGTCTGAATGCCCTGAGGCTACACATGGTGTTAATCCCACAAAAAGTTAACATTTGCAGATCACGGCTAAAATTCTTTAAATTTACAGTTCAAAGCTGCAGTGTCCTAATGTGGTCCTGCTAGCTTTCAGAAATACCTTAAGATCTCATTTCTAACAAGAAATCTTACATTTTGGTCCTTCAGTAGTCTTTGTAACTCACTGCCTCACAAACGTGTGATTTAGCCAAATACTTAAAGAATTCATCTTCCAAAGTTGCTCATCATTGGCTTATTTACAGTGGTGTATGAATTGCTCAAGGAGCAAAAATGCAGTGTATTCTAAAATATAAACTAGCTTTGCCTGGTCAGCAAATCAGACAGAAAAAGCTGATTTAGTCCAAATAATAACATGAATTTCTATGGATTATGATAACATCCTGTTCATTTTGCAAGGAGAACTGTCAGACCATAAAGCAAAAGACGCCCAGTAGCCTGTCTGGAAATGAGCCCAAGTGGTAAACAAAATTATAAGTATGACTTATTGCTACCACAATCCAGAGCTCAAATTCCATATCTGGAACAAGGGAGAGAAGAATGGAGAAAGGTTTCTCAATCCCGCTGGATCTAGGATGCTGGAGTCTATTCAACACCCCAGGGCCTCCACCCTCATGACGTTGACCAACCCAAGCCAGAAAGTAGGCTCCACATAATATCGCTCCCACACCTGGAACTAACATAAATAATATTTCAAATATAGGACTTCTATTCCTCACTTTTTTTCCTTTCCCACTTTCTCTTGCTTCTGCCTTGCGGCAGCAGCACTGCATGCTTTGCAGCACCGCTGTGAGCTGCTGACCAGAAAGACAAAAAGCAGTTCTTTAAGCAGACTGATATTGAAAAGGGCTTGACACATCTTTGAGTAGCTCAGTTTGCATGTTGTGCTAGTCTTTCTCCAGCAGCATTCCTGCTAGTGGGACTCTGAAAGGCAAGTCTTAGCTATTCTTGCCATCAAGGTTTAAGATATTACCACCCCCCGATTGCTCATCGTGTGCCTTTATCAGAGGTTACTTCCCACACAGCAGGGATGGTTGAAGAAACATACATATGGATCTTACCCTGCCTTCTTAGCTTAAACTGATGATAAAAGTGGGTCAGACCTGGAACACAGGACTGTGATTTGGGGAGGGGGTAAGATGCAAGTCCATATTTCCTTCTGTCTCAGACAGAAGGACAGGGGAGACAACCAAGGAGGTAAACACCTTTGATTGCCACAGCAAATGGTACAGCTAATCTGAGAAAGTTTGCTGGTAAAGGAAAACTTTCACTTAGTGGGTGATTTTCTTGTTCTATTTTCAAGGATGCAGTTCACCTCATCAACTTTTTCTTTTTTACCAAAAACCTAGTTATTTTTATTTTAATACTGTATAAAAACCTGACAACGATTGCTTTTCTTTTTCATGTCAAAATTATTTACAGCTAAAGGAAAATAAAATAAAAGCATTGTTAAATAGAATTTAAATAGTTGTTAAACAGAAAGATCTGCAGAAAATTTTTCATTGGAATGCAGATTTTTTTTCTCTTTATTTTTTCCTCTTTTTAATGGAAGATTGAAAAATCTTTAATAGTAGCCCTTTGCTGTGAAATTGCAGAAATTTATGTCTCAGTATTTAATTATACAAGCCTTATTGAAGTCTTTAGATACCATATTACAAGTGTCATACCTGTGTCCAACATTGAGAATATTTCAAAACTTCACAAGTTTCACAGCAAATATCTATTAGCTTCACAGTTAGCAATATAGCTCTGATCCTCCCATTCCCACAGAAAACAAGCCACAGTGACTTAAAAACAAGAATCCAAAGTAATCTAGAATGCAATAAATAAATGAGAGAGAGAGAGAGGCATTGGAGCTTGCAGCATAGCTTTTTTTGCAGCCAGGAAAAGGTGTATTTTCAGAAAAGTATTTCCTTGTTTCTTATCAGGAAGCAAATGGAAGTTTTCCATGAACGGAAAGGGATCTCTCCTCTCTTAAATATTTTGTTTCTTTGCAATTGCTATTCGAAAGGTATTTATTTGTTTCTTTAAGTGACCATGTTTAAAGGCACACTCCTTCAGGAGTGTGCAGTCTTATGCAACTTGTTACTTCACTTATTTGAAAACAGAAAAGAAATCCATGATGTGCTGCTTATTGGCCTATAGAGAGCAATCAGGCATCCCAGAGCATCATCCTCCTGGCCTGGCCTGCCTAAACTCTTGAAACTCTTTTAAATAGGATCTTGCCATTTTAGTATAATAACTAACTTTTAACTAGCCCGAAACCGATAATTAGCACATCTTGCAACACAATATTCTAACAGGAACTCAAGATAAGGGATGGTGGAAGGACTTCTGTACAGATTACACAAGTCTGAAAATACAGGTAGAGGTATCACTGTGCTGAATCTTCCTCCTATGAGTAATCCGGCTTGCTCATTCCAAAAGCAGACATTATAACTTCTCTATTTCATTTAAGCAGTATTGATGGATGGAGAGCTGACGACTGCAGTGGTGATTGGCATTATTCTTGTATAAATTTCAATAGATTCCCTTGTTTGGTACTCTATATGTAAATTTACAATCTTGGCTCTAGATTGGTAACTCAGAAACAGGAAAAAAAAAGTGAAAAATGGTTCATTTCACAATTTTCTGTAGAATTATGACCATAGAATCATAGAATCATCTAGGTTGGAAGAGACCCTTGGGATCATCGAGTCCAACCATCTACCCTACTCTACAAAGTCCTCCCCTACACCATATCCCTCAGCACTGCATTTAATCGTCTCTTAAATGTATCTAGGGATGGTGACTCAACCACCTCCCTGGGCAGCCTATTCCACTGCCTGACCACTCTTTCCGTGAAGAATTCTTTCCTAATGTTCAGTCTAAACCTACCCTGTTGGAGCTTGAAGCCATAGAAATGCAGATCATGCAGTTATAAAATGAATGATGATCTGAACATTCCAGTAATTAGGAATTGAACAAAAAATAGGATATTTGAACACAAAGGATCATGACTCTTCCTGAGGAAATATAAGTAGAAATATTTTTTAATTGTCTTTGAGGCCTGAAAAATATGCCCTGAAAACTTTAATACCAAGAGCTAATTTACAATGGGGGATTAAAATGTAAAATGTAATGCCTCCTCCTGGCCAATTTTGTTTCCTTTTCACCTTTGTTTCCTATTTCACCTTTCTACCTCCTGAGCCCATGGGACACACTTTTGTGAATTTGGGGGTCTATGGTATCATTTTGGAGTGGCTTTGTTCAGCCAAGAGCAAGGAACTGGATGCACACAGTGACCACCCACATGGAACACAGCAAACACAAATTTGAGCAAAATACCTCCAAGCCTTTGTCTGTCATCTCCTCATTTTTCAACAGGAAGGTGCTATGGGACGTGTCAATGAGTGAGGCTCTACAAGGGATTTAACAGCAGTGCTTTCCAGCCGTTTCATATAATTTTAAATATGTATGTTTGGCTTCTGGTCTCCAAGATAGCAGCCTTTACTTGAGGTAAAATGTTTATTTGTTGAGGCACATAATAGTTTCAGTATGCATAAGCTTTAAATAATGTGTATCCTCATTGGAAGTGTTCTGTAGAATTAGAATGTCTCTATTCTTTTTTATTAAAGTGTTTGACTTGATGCTTCTTGTACAGAAAAAATAGATAATGAACATAAATGAAATAATCTGCTGAAGTGATAATCACTTTATATTACTTCCTCTGACTTGTTTTTGGTTCTGTTGTCAATGCATATTGAACTCCGCTTTGGTTGTGATTGTGGTCTTACATCAGTTTCATGTCTTTTTCAGACTCAGGAATATTACTATTCTACTGGAATAAGCAAGACTGTAATCAAGTTTTCCATCTTTTTCTGCAGTACAATTGTCATAAAGGATTTGTTTTCTTTGTAGCTCATAATTTTCTGTCTTGGTCAATATGCGGTATGATTGGTGCCTTTACACTCTGCTCTACATGGTTGATCTCTGCTGATTATTTTACATTTTCACAACAAAAGCATCATTTTCTATTAAACTGGGTAATAAAATTAGGCAAAATGAACAGAAGACTGCATTGTAACCTTTGGCAACATAGCTACAGTTGATGATTTTGGAAGTTACATGTAAAATCACTGCTGGACTTTTAAGACCCTTATAAGTGAAATAATAAATGTTAAAACTACTTCTGCAATAAAAGAGAAAAGATTTCAAATGTTGGTAGCAGAAAGAAATTTTAATAATCTACCATCATACCAGGAAAATGATAAGAATTGTGGAGGCTAACCAGGTAAATCACACACAAAACAATCAAATATGTTAAACTGATTAGAGAGACATTAGAGGAGTATGTAGCATATGGATTTAAATTTTTCTAGCTGCTATGGAAAACATGATATACTTTATACCTACAAACATTTCTAATATAGAGTTAGATTGCGAGGTCTGATCTGTATGTAGGAGGTTAATTCTTCTTGGTCTGCAACTGCACCAAGATACATAATTTACGGGAAGGATCTAAGAGACTTATTCAGATTAAAAAATGGAATAGCTACTTAATACCCAAAATATTTGTAAAATCGATATATTTCCCTATTTCTCAGTAGTACTATAGGGCAGTCAGATATTATGTTGAATTATGAAATAAATTGAAGACACCAATTCCAAATCATGCATCTTGACATTGTTCATCTAGATCTATGAACGATATTGCCTTGCCCATTTTCATTTTTAGCAATCTGAATTTAGTCTCAAATTGTGTTCTAATCTCACTGCATTTAAAATAGACCAAGGCATTTAAGAAAGAACCCCCCCTTAAGAAAGAGGGCCACCTCTCCTGCACCCGGTCCTGAACACCTCCCTTGGCCCCAGGCCATGGAGGAGAGAGGAACTGAGTCCAGAGCCATTCTGTCAAAGCCTGTCCTCTTGGCATGAGAAATCCCTGTCCCAAAACAGACGACAGATGGGAAGTTCTGAAACATTTCCATCTCCAGAGTTTCCCAGAGGAAAAACAAGCTGGGACTTTCCCACAGTAGTGGAGTTGAGCTTTCTCAGAGCTTTTTCTTTTTCCAGAAAATCCTCAAAAAATGGTCACAAAGTTGTCTTATTTCCCTAATGTATTGCATTGAACTTTTGTGCTTCTTTGTTTTTTCTGTCTTGCAGGCATTTTTCTGGAAGAAGCATGCTGAAGGCGCCTGTTTCACTGTGGGTTTTTTTTCCTGGATTTCAGAGATGGAGCTTTCAAATAACATCCTGTACTACAGTTAAGATTCATTGGCTTTAGGCTATCATGATGTGTCCCCAGGAGCTGCCTGAAAAACACACAAAGTCTGGTCACGTCTTTGCTAGGAACTTACTCTTTGGCAGTTTGTTCTTTTACACTGTTGCTGCAGTTGGCTTTTCCCTTTAACACTCATTTAATGAAAATGTTTTTAAAAACTCTGATCTTGTCATGATATGGCTACTTAAGTTTTAGATGATATTTCCAAGAGCTCCTGTTTATTCTTTTAGCTGCCCCTCTGGTTCCACATTGTTTATAAGCAAAAGCACATTGTTTTTCCTTCTCTGTCCACCTTGGTGAGAGATGTAAACTCTTGGAGTATTCTCTCTGCTAAAACAGAGAGGCTTTAGAGTCACTTTCTTCCATACCTTAAAACTACAGTAAGCCAACCCTTCTGAGCAGTTTTTATAATGCAAGTGCTATTTACTGCAAACTAAGCTTGCAAAAACTGTTGAACTAATTGGCACACTGTGTCTTTCTGTACACTTCTCCTGTTTCTCATTATTTTTTGAAAATATTTTTAAACAAAATCCTTTGGGACTTTTTTGCTGTCAGTAGTCTGAAAGTCAAGACTGTACATTTATTTCTGCTGGCACTTTCTCCATTGTCCTACTCAGATAGTACCCTGAACATCAGATAAATTTTATTTTGATAGGGGACTTGAGATTTTTAGAAAATATTCTTGGTCCAGGGAGGGGTTTAAATAAAACAATTAGAGAAATGGAGAGAAAGATTGCTAAACAGAGGAGTTTTTATTCCAGGTTTGTAAAGGTCTTTTTCTTCCCTCCTTTTCCTAAGGGATGGCTCACAGATAAAAGAAGTGAATTAAATAGCAACTGGCTTGCAGGCTTGCTTTTCATCCTCATGCAGATGGGCAAGCCTGCAAGTATTCTGAAGCAAGCCTGCGGGGCTGTGTGCCAGGGCTCCCATCTCTAGCTCACTCCGCTTGCACGCATCTTTGCATCCCTGACAGAAGTGCTGGGGTATTTCTGCAGCAAGTGTCCGTCAGCTCGTGTGTATAACTGGCTGTAGGTTACCGATTTCAGCCCTGAAGACACAGTAATGTTTTCTCTGTGACTTCTACTTTTAACAAATCCTTGGCACAGCTAAATGCTGTATTTAAGGCCAGCAAGACACCTTTTTCACCTGTTTCACCTTTCTGCTAAATGCTGAGTGATCCCTGAGTGGTGGGGCCACAAGCTGTCTTTTTAACACTTCAGAGAAGAAAGCTCACCCATCAGAAAGGCTGGTCACGGGGAACAGTGCAAGCACCTTTTCCCAACACAAAGCCTGTCACCTTTGCATGGGGAATGACACAGGTAGCCCGTGTAATAGCCCAGGCTGTAGGCTATCAGCTGCCAGGGGCCTGCCTTGTGCTGCCTCATTCCTGGTTTTAAAAATCTTTCATTTCAGACTGTAATATTCATGAGTTATGCCCTGATTCTGCTCTCACTGAAATTCAGGACAGCTTTATAATTGATTTAACACAAGAAGAATGAGGTCTTGAATCTTATCAATTGTAAATTCTGTTAGGGAGGCAAATAGTTTTACGGTGTAGGAATTATCCATCCAAATACACATTGGTTCCTCAAAACAGTTTTAATCCAGTAAGACATGTTTAGTTACAAAGTTAATACAATGAGATTCACCTCACCTGAATTCTGAATTCACCCTACACTCTAATCATTAGCAGTGAGTGGAGAAAAACATGGAAGATAGAAGATTGACTTTGGCTAGATGCATTAACCTCCTTGAAAATTTAATTTGAACTGTTTAGTGCTTACGTACATAACCTCCCTCTGTTCATTCTGTGCTCTACTGCTTTCTCATTTTTCAAAGGTTTGTCCAAATTGCCTTCACATGAGTAGGTAGAGGGAAAACTTGTAATGACTCTCATCTTTGAATAATCCTTCCCTTTAAAGCAAATCACAACAGTTACATCACTCTTCTTTGTCTTGACTTAATGAAATGGAAAAATATGCTCAAGAATTATCCAGCAATAGAGGCTGTGGCATAGCTGTAGTCCACAAGTTAGACACCTCCATAGGCTCCTAAATGTTTACCAACACAATATTACACCCTAGTCCTTAAGCAAAGTGTTATTCAGCAGGTACCTGGCTAGTAGTACTCAGATCTTCTCTTTTGTACAACAGGGAGCACCTGTGATTAGATTCCCCAGATAAAGCAATGGGAAGAGGCCCCTGTGTTATTGTTATGCCCTTTCATGATTCTGCATAGTCCTCCACATGTCCCTGCAAGTCCTCTGGCTGGTCCAGCTCTTCCATGTCAGATCCCTGTTTTCACAAATTTTTAAGAACTGAATCCTGCAAGATTCACGTAACTTGAAAGAAACTGTCTGGTCTGAGTGGCCTTAAGGTCCATGCAGTGCTGTGCATATATAACACGTGCTGCTCAACGTGGTCAAGGACAGCATCTTCCAGTCTACACAACACGCTAGCTATTTCATTAGAGACCGAGGGCTGAATTCAACAATCAGTGAGTAATGTACTACAGATATGAGAGCTGGCACAGAACCAATGCCTCTATTTAGGAAAAGCAGTGCATTTCTTTTGCAGGCCGGTGCAGTGGGAACAAGCACCCTCTTTTCTCCAAATAGGAAGAAGCACTACCTACAAATAGGTAGACACACTTCATATGGACTAATTACAAGTTCAGCCCCTTGTCAGCTGCCTCTGCCATCCTGCTGCTGGGCAGTGCTTTCAAGGTGGCAGAAGTTCAGTGTGGGTGAGGTGAGCCTGGTCCAGGTTTGTAAGGAGCAGAGAGGCTCCTGGGCAGTCTTTGCCTATGCAGCCCTGGGCTGTGCTCAGAGCTCTCCCCTCCTTCCAGGGCAGCAGAGGTGACCCCCAGACCCTCACTATATTTCAAATAGCACTAAGCACGCTTCACAGAGGCGTTCCCTACAGCAGTACACATGTTCCTTCACTGAACTACGTAACGTGACAGCTCATTTGTCATATTTTAAATCTAAAGAAGGACTGACTTTCATTGTCACTACCTTCATGTAACTCTGTGTCAGCTCCACTGAAATCAGTGATGTTCCCTTTCTACAGAACCAAAATAGTGAAAGTTAACATCAGTTTCCTCAAGTCTCCCTGCAGCTAAAAAATCCAGTCCTAATAAAAAAGAAGCTATATTTTATCCTTTAAGACGATAGATTGAACCTTTTTAAATTTATCATGTGAATTTTCAAGCAACAGCTTTACAAGTGTTTCAGGATGAAAGGTTTCCTATAAATACAAAAATTGTTACATTCTCTAAGGGAACAACCTGGACCTAAGTTAGGGGACATGTCCCAGGATTCTGATTTAGTTTACTGCATGTCTATGCTACAGTGCTGCTAGAAGTGCCTCCATCAATAAATAGTTCAGGGCAGGGGGGAGGGGGGAGGTAGGTAGGAAATAAATTGTTGTTTCTAGCTTCTGCCGAGCAATTAAGTTCCATCTGGAAAAGGCATTTGATATATTTTGATGCTAACATGCTACATTACATATATTGCATCTATGACTCCTCAAACCGTATGCAACCTCTGTGTTCAGGTTTTCCTTGTACAGGTTCCTTTGCTACCTGAGTGTTTCTATGGCAAACAACCAAAAATCCAGAGCAATTTGGTAAGAGTGCAGAAAGTGAAGTTTTTAATCACTGTTTTACTTGTACTGTTGATCTCACTGAAAATCTAAAATAAAACTTGACTCTCTATAAAATAAAAAAATTCACTCTCTATTATAGCTTAATTAACATGGACACTAGAGTATCTAAACACTTAAACTAGATTAATCTCTTCATCACCTTACCACAGTCAGGCCCAAAGGGAAGAGAGGACATCTCAGCACAGTATTTCAGACATACTGACTCAAGAGGACTGATATTTTTTAATTTGCATTCTAGTATCTGCCGAAGAGAGCTCTCAAGACCAAGCTAAATAAATATGTAAACACAGACACTAACAGTAAAAGATGATCCCATCTCAAGCACCTTGTGAACTGGGTATCTTAGGCTGAGTGTTGGAGGAAAGGGAAAACAGAACAGCAGCTCGCCAGTATCACTGGTTGCCAGTGATCTGGCATCACAGAATGCCAGGTTTTTTCTGGCATTCTTTTTTTTTTGTCCCCAAACAGGCCTCTGAGCATATACAAGTGTGTGACCACAGAGCTGACTGACTTTTTAGCACTTCTTGTCTGGCTGTTTTTTAAGTGGAGAAAGGGGAAGGGAGGGCTGCTGCTTCTTTTCTCAACTCTTCATCGGAAATTGCCTGGAGGGCTCATCTGAACAGCTGGTAGCCCACCAGGACATAAAGGTAATCTATTTCCAAATAGAGGAGAGGAAGAGGCATATTAGAAGTGAGGTGAAAAAAGTGTCCAGCGAAGTGTTTGGAAGAAATACTGAGTAGGAAATAAGTGAAAACTAGAAAATACAAGGTCATTATAGACCTCATCTGAAAGAGAGATCTGCTAATGAAAAGTACAGATGATATAATATTAGGAGCCGTTATCAATGCAGGAAGATTGAAATATCATGCAGAAATTACTGCATGACCTTAAGGTCAGGGGTAATGGAGAATGATTAAATGAATTCATACAAGGTGCAATATAATGTAAATGTAAGAAATGCCTAGAACTTCTTCTGCAAGCTCACAGAAGATCATTTGGAAATGACAAAGGCAAGTTAGATGACGCCAGACTCTCCATTATACCATCAGTGTAACACAGCCGCAAACAGAGCAAAATCTCTCCTAGGATACAACAGAAAATATATTTCCTGGGAGAATTATTAGTGCCATTGTAGCAGACATTGGCTGCAGTTCTTGAATTCTGCCTAAAGTATTGTCACAAACACGAAGATTAACTCAAGCTACAAAAGGTACCATGAAAGGTCAGTGGCATGAAGATAGAACTACATGAGGCTGGACCACTTGATCTGCTAGACTAAGGGCTGAGAAGAAAAAAAGGTAACTGATGCCTGTAAGTACACTGGATGGGTAAACAGAAATGAAAGAGAAGACCTATTTGAAAGGGAAGATAAAGCTGACAGTAAGAAACAGGCAAAACTGTCATGGATAAGTGCATTTTCACCACAGATGGGAAGCTGCAAAACCGTCCTGAGTTCTGTGTATAAGCAAGCTGCTTGGTAGCAGCAGAAAAAGTATAACGTGAGAAGTGAGAGGGAGCCAGCTGGGACAGTGCAAGGAAGATGATTGACTGACTTCCATTGAAGAGATGTAGTAGATTCCTTTTAAAGCAGTAGCATAGAAGAATATCATAGAAACATTAAGGAAGGACCTCTGAAGGTCACCTAGGCCAGTCACTACTCAAACATTACCACAAACACTAGATCATTGCTAGATCATCACACTTAGTCATCGCTCACTAGGCAAATTCCCTTGCTGAGGTATTTCAGCATTCCTCAGGAAAACAAAAAAAACTTGGTTCTGAGGAAACAAATTAATAATTTTGCCTTTAAAAACATGATTCGAAATAGTGGAATAATTATTCAGTACCAAAGTAAAACCTGGATGAGAAACAAATTTCCAGTCATTATTTTCCTTTTCCATAGCACGTCAATTTGTCAGCTTTATTACTCTGTAGGCACCAGTGCTAGTCTCGGGGTTTTACAGGATTGAAGACCAGATGTTCCCACATAGCTGGCTTGCAATCTATGCCTAGACACAGGTCTTACTTTTCCAAGAGTTAAGAGAGACAATTTAACAGCATTTTTACCTTGATTCAACACCCCAGTCCCCCTTCAAAAAAAAAAAAAATTAAAAAAAGGAGGCTTTATGAAAGAAGCTTTTATAAATCCTTCAAACAGTATCAAAATAAAAGAGAAGGGGGGTGGATCTTGCTTGGATAAAATCAATAATGTACTGTGGCAAAGGAATATTCTCCCCACAAAAGGAACAGAAAAAGTTATCAGATTTCTGCAGAATACTTGCCCCTTCCTGTCAATTTGCTTCAGTATTGTTCTGAGTTATCTTACAAGCAGGAGACTGGCTGGTGAAAAAAAATGTCTGGCAAAAAAGAATTAGGGAATATGTGAAAGCTATAACACCTGATCAGTGGTGATTATTCTTGTTTTATGAATCCTTTGAAATCAAGCTCTGAGGATTTATAAATCGGATTTTCCCAGTTTGCTCCTCATTCCTGCAATGCAACTGTCAGTGAAGAGTTGAGCCAGGATAAAAAGATTAAGAGAACTAACATTTGCTTCAAATTTTCCAGACCTAGCTGCTTAAAATAAGTCTGTTACTACACACCTAAGCAGAAGGGCTCTTCAGTGGTACATCTAGGTATATAGGTTTCCTGAGACTTGTTGAACTCATGTTCAGTAAGCTGGTGAATTGCAAGCAAACTCAGAGCAAGTAGATTATTTTATTTTATTTTATTTTATTTTATTTTATTTTATTTTATTTTATTTTTTAACATTTTTGCCCATTATCTGTTACCAGGATAGATGGTTTATAAGGATTTTCAGAAACTGCTGCCCAAGTTGGTTTAACCACCTGCTGGTCTCATGCACTTGCAAAGGATCATCTCTGTGCAGAAGGCTGCAGCCAAACCATTTGCCTTTGCTCAGCCAAGGTGGGGCTTCCCTTCAAAGCCAGTCCAGGAGGTAGTCCTCAGGCAACCTAGTCAGAGTGGGAAACTGGGGAACTCCACTAAGAAGGGGACACAGGAAGCCAAGAAACACTGAGAAGCAGAGCCCTGCTGCATGGAGATGGAGGCTGCAATGGGAAAGAGGGTTCCAGATCAAAGCCTGGATTGGGGTCTGCTACACAGCAAAATATTCTGACTCTAACCAAAAGGTTCTCAAAACTGAGATTTATTTCAACTTTTTATAACAGAACATTGAAACTGTTGACAGCAGTGAAATTTTCCAGGCTGGAGGCTGACAGAAGAAAAAAAAACATGGTTAGAAACTGAATTTTCTGTCACAAAAGCATGTGGACAGAGAAATAATCAATGTATTTCTTGAAGGCAATTAATTTGTTCTCAGACCTCCTTCACTTACAGAAATACCGAACACTCAAACACTGTCGTGTGAGGGTGCCAAGAAACTGCACAGACTGTCATTTTAGCCTGAAACTAGGTAAAACACTTACAAAGTTGAAGAAATCAGTTTTATTCCTATAGGTCCTTGTATAATTTCCATCTAGAGTCCTTCCTTACTCTGTTTTGGTTTTCAAAATTTAAAGAGACAATTCCCATGCTGTCTACCACCCGCTGTGGTGCAATCTCTTGATTTGCATGAATAAATCCCGACACAGTCTGGAGCCCACGACTGTCTTAAGCAGCAGACAAACTCACTCTGTTTATGAGAAGCTTTTTAGTTCAAACAGCTCAGCTGATTGTAATAGTGCCTGCTGATTGCAAATATCAGAGCACTGCCATGGGACACAGGTAGAGGCTGGGTACTGTGGGGACTACAGCTAATACACTAAGCCTTGCAGTACTCCAACATAGACATGACAACAGAATGAAGTACTACTGCAGGAAGAAAAGTCACTACTGAAAGGAAGTATTCCACTTTCCATGTTCCCCAGAGACAACAGATCTGGCCATCTACACTGTTCAAGTCTCAAGGACATTGGCAGATCTTCTGCAAACTACTGCATGTTGCATACAACTGGTTATTGGGGCGTTCAAATGGCTGGTTTATATTTCTAATTGGCTCTTTGAAGAGCCAAAACATAATTTGCCTATGCTATCAGAGTAGCTGTGTACACAAACTCAGGACATATGCTACACATGCAATGTACACAAAGCTTTGAATCCACATGGCAAGGAGCAGCAAGGGCTGCTTCTCCCTAAGTGCAGGCAAACCAGGAGCCAAGGGCAATCGCAGCACAGGACATACCTTCACCCATGGGGCACAGTCCCACAGGGGCTGTGCACACCACACAGAGCTAAGTGCTACTGACAGGGTCCATCAACAGTCCCAGACACAGTAGTCAGGTATTCAGTCAGGAGCAAAAGGAGACGATGCCACAGACAGGACTGAAAGCAAGGCTACAACATGAGTCCAAAGTCCATCCTGCCAACAGGGTCAAAGGCAGGACTGAACAAGCTAAAGGATAAGCCTGGGGTCCATCCAGGAAACACATTACCCACAAGCATGTCCAAGACCCATGCGGAAGACAGAGCTGGAGATGAGGACATCCTCCTTAGTGCAGTTCAGGCACAGACTGGGGTTCCTAGGCCTGAGCTGAAATTGGGCTCCCAGACCAAGGGGCATGGAGCTTGGGTAGAGGCACAGGTGACCATTAGCACATATTGGAGCTCTTGGGTCACAGCCACTGGAGCCTCCCTTATTATTTTGCTTATATGGAGCTCTAACGGACCACTAGGTTTTGTCCTATAGAAATTATTTTAAGCAAATGGCATGGGAACACTGATATTGGGCTAAAAGTACTCCAGGCTTCTCTAACCTTTGAAACTTACCCAGATGTATTAAATGGGTAGATTTTTTATGACATCTGCGCAAATTGCTCCAAGCCTGCCAGATCGACTGCATTTGATTTAATCTGGATTAATTGGTCCCCTGTCAGGACACCTGCATCTCTCAGAACTTAAATGCCATGCAGTAGCCCCACCTAGGATCCCACAAGCCATCTCTAGTTGGTGAGATGACCTGATGTCCCATGCACAGGGCAAGAGCAGGACAGGGTCGAACACGTGGTGCTTCTGCTGGGGAGGCAAGAGGAGCAACACACAGCAGAGCCTTGGGTCCAGAGAAGCCCTCGTGGGCAATACAGCCCCCACCCACAGCCACACACTGTCACTTCCAGTCCAAATTGAAGAGCCAAGGGAATTTGTCAGGGCTTGAAGTTCAGCGACATGAGTGCTGGTTTTTGCACAGGTCTTCCATTCCGTTTTCAGCGACTGCTCCAATTTCAATAAGATACTGAGACACTTCTAACAGCAAAATTGTCTAACCTTCTCAGTCATGGGTGGCGTTAAGCTCTGGCAGACACTTGTGCATCGCCACAGTCTGTATTTTATCAGTTGCACTAACAAGCTATTTGCAGCTTCCTAGTTTCCTCCAACACATTGCACATCCCTTCAAATTAGAGCAGTGAGAGCCAGAATTGCTGACAGGTTTGTTCGCTGCTCTTACCAACAATTTGCAGAGTTTATGAGCCTGTCAGAAAGATATCATTGGAGATTTAAGGGATTCCTTTCTAAAGTCATTCTAAAATGACAGTTAATGTGCAGACAGCGTTCCATCATACTCTGCCACCCAAAAAAGCTTCTTATGTTCAGTAAAAGTATGCTGTATTTACAGAAAACAATAGTGTATTATGAAACAAGTTTGTGAAGAAATATATATATATATTTCATACAATTCTACTAATATATATATTCATTTTGAGCTACAACTTTTCTTGTCGTTCCCCTCCCATTGTGAGTGGTATAGAAAAGGATCACCCACCAGACGGGCAAAGCATGACAGATATATATATTTTTTTCAATATATATATATATATTTCAGAGTAACGGCTATGTGGATCTAGCTTACGCTGGCTATAGCAAGGAAAGACCAACATAAATCTCAGAAACTGTCTGTAGTTTGTTGCACTACATTCTTGTTATGCAGAAACATGAGCATGACATATGAATGATGGACCAGAGGTTCTTTTGATAACAAGGTTCAACAGCAGGAAATACTAGTTTCAGCTAAGCGGTATAGTAGGAACAAAACTAACTTTTGGGTGTACTTGAGTTTTAACGGTGACTTCCTCTAAGGCAGTATGTATCTAAAAGCCTCTTCTATTTACAAGTTAAAAGCAAAAAATTAATAATAGACCAGGTGATACACTCAAGTTTTACCAAATGGAAAATCACTAGTTAAAAAAGGGTGCTTTTTTTCTGGCATTGTCCATATACCAAAAAGTTCCACCTCAAAGTCAGGTTTCTATAACAAGAAAAGTGAGAAGAACTTGAAATTCTTTTTGCTGTTGTCAACCTATTTTAGACCAGAATTCTGCAGCTGCACAATATGTTTTAAATGAAGGGGCATGAGGCATTAAATAACAGTGTATCATTTTTTCATAAACTGACACTGTTTGGTTGAAATAAATTCAACTGTAGATGTGTGACTGTCTTGATCTATTGTTCCACCATGGCAAAGGGCAGTCAGTCACCAAGAAGCAGCTGGATTAGAACAGGAATTAATTCCTTAATGCTGAACCAGATAAGAGTCTTAAACAGCAAGGTTCCTCGCATCCTTTGTATGAAAACACAGTGCTCACAATTCATTGTAAGAAGGATAAAAAAGATCAACTTCTTGGAATAGAACATTTATTTGCAGGGCTAAATGATGCTCTCGGAAAGAAAGAGTATCAGAGCAAGGGAGGGGCTGCTCAGAAGAAGGCTGCAGGTCTGGGCTGAATGGATCTGAAGCCTGTCCTGAGGAGGGATTAGGTTTTTTCCATACCCCCGACCTTCTGAGATGTATGTTTATTCATTTTCCTGCCTATTCACTTTCCTGCCATGCTTTTAGTCTTGCTTTGCTGTCTATACAGGTAATTTTGTTTAATTGGTATTGTGTTTTCTCCTCAATAGCTGTGGTGCTTTGAGGAGGTAGTCTTAGTTTCATGCACATAATTCTCAACTCCACCACCTATTGCAGTTACCAAGTATGCTCAGCCTTTCTCTTTATCTCTCTTTCCATATTTTTCTTTCGTCATAGTCAAGAGTAGTGACATGGCAGCTATATCTTTTTTATGCCTTTTTTTAGCTCTATATTTTGTCCAAACAAACTGATGAAGAGTGTGATATTATTTATTTTTTTTTCCTGGATATTTTTGTGTGATAAAGCCTCGGGTGTTTTCAAATAAGGATATTTCAGAATGGGTAGGTATACACATTTTCTGCTGAAGTTAGTGAAAACTTCAGAGGTGATGAGGTCACTCTGGGCAAGCCTGCAGCTTGATCTCCCATGGAGCTACTGATAGCAAAAAGGAGCATTTTAATTGCTTCTGATTTTCCTGCCCCTGCATGTATGCCTATCAGAATGATTCCTACTCAGAAGATAGCTTATCAGGTGTTAATTATTGGGAGAGCAGCCCAGGGACAACCAGACAGACTTGAAGGGCTGAAAAGTCATATGCATATATAAATAATTTTGAACTACCACTGTATATTTTCTAATCTTCAACTTAATGTTCGTGTTTGAACTATAGTATGTTTTTAACATGCACATTGCAGCAAGTATAACAATAGAAGCTTGCAGATTTTAAGAAAACAAATTTTTAATATCAAATTTTCATTGCAAGAGAATATTGTTGAACTGTAAATTTTCTCTCTAACAGATGTCTCAAGAGAATAGTTTGATCTGTCTGATTTCTAAAATACAAAAGAGGAGGCAAGCATCCGGAGCCCTCTCTGCCTTCTCCTGCTCTCTCCTTCCATGCATACCAGAAATCTTAAGCTCTAACAGACCATATGCTGTTTAGTGTCAGTAAATATTTATCCAGTTTTCTTTCAAGGTATCTAAATGCATTCTTAATCCTAAACTCCACATCTATCAATAGCAAGGTAATCTAGGTCCACCACCTCCAGCTTGCTTCCATCTTTGAATAAAATTTATACATTGTGGTACACCACAACGTAATAATTTATATAGAGCAAATTGATTAAACATGTATGTCATCCCTCCAGCTCTAATCAGATATCTCCTCTTCAAAATGCATGTCTTTATGACTCAGCCTCAATCTAAGTGAACAATACACACAACAATAAGTTTCTAACATTCTTTGTGCTCCTGCAGCTAATGGAAGCTCAAGTATTATCTGTTATGCATAAAGATGTGAATAAATTCCCACAGTTCAAATTCTTCTCCCCAAGTTTGTGTAATTACTTTCCTAATTAGTAACTATAAAGTATTGCTAAGGAAAAATGTATTACATGGTATTTACGGGCAACATAAGCACACATGATGCTTTGCTGTAAATGGAAAATGGAAGGCAAATACAATAAGCCTCTCCCTTTGATTTAAGGATAAAGCTTGTATAATACAGCCTCCCTAATAATGGGGCAGAGCAGGAAAGTACACTGTTTAATGATAATGGATTTTTCTTTATGGAAAAGATGAATTTTCACAAGTATTTTTGATGGAACAGGGGTTATTTTACACGGCAGGAAGTCCCAACCATGAGAAAGGCATGAACAAAGCAATTAAGAGTTCATAAAAGGTTTAATGCAAAGTTATGTGAAGTAAAAAGAAGTAGTGATGTGGGCTTACCAGACATTGCAATGGGTTTAAAAAGAGCAAATATATACAATAAAGGAGAGTGAAGAGGAACCAGGATACATGGTGCCACCCAACCATGTCTATGGGGGGAAACAGATTGTTTGGGGACCCTTGGTGGAATGACAAAACAACAAGGTTGTTATAATCAAAATTTTATTTCAGCCTGGGCCCTCTGCAAATCAGGTCATTGTGCAACATCTGCCACAACCCAGCAGATCAGGTCAGCCACCAAGAAGAGTAATATTAATAAAGTGATATTCAGAAAAGGAGAGTAAAAATTTAACTGCTTAGGAGTTTAATTAATTAAACCTAGGAGGTATTACCTCCTAGGAATTGAAAAGTAGGAAGAGAGAGCTGGAGCTCAGCTGCAGTTCCAGCAGCATAGACAAAGGTCCCCATAATTACTTCTTTTGGTAGTGCCAGAGCACACTGTGTGTGCCCTGAGACCCTAATGCCACTTGCGTCTTCTGTCTTCAGCATGTTGTTTCTCACGTTGAAGGAAGATCTGGTTAGCTCAGAAGAGGATTTTCAGAATTCTAGGACTGGATTTCATAGGAAGACTCTGTGGAGTTTCCAACGTGGTTTGAGACAACATAAAATCTGTTCAGTCATGTTTCTCTTCCAAAGGACTCAAACCCTGTTCTGTTACAGCACGGGAATGAAGGCACAGCCATGAAAGTTAAGGACTTGCAGTCACACCTTGGGATCAAGAGTCTGGAGAGAATGGGCTGTGTAACCAGAGCAAGACCACAGCAGAGGGAATTCAACATCAGCGTGAACTTCCTTAGTGGCCTGCCTGGTTCTGCCTCTCCACGTTGCTCTCCCCCTTGGCTGCTGGCAGCCAGCTGACAAGCCATATTGGTGTTGTGCTTGGTAACCCACCCACTGCCACCCTCAGGCGCTGAGAGCTCCAGCAAAGACGTTCCTGAAACTCCAGCAGGTCCTAGGCTGTAGCTCGAAGCTTAGCACTGCCTGGGACCAGGGAGACCAGAAATTCCCCAACAGCCTTTAAACTGGGATGGGAGCAAAGGCCCAGTGCAAAGTTTGTGTTTGTACACCTTCAGCTGTATTTACATGATACAAGAAGCTTATGCAGAGCTGGTTGACAAGAAGCTTATGCAGAGCCTTGACAGTGGGAGACGTGGTTGTGAAGGGTCCTGCCGTCAATGGTGTTGGAGGACTTTGGGATAGCATTTGCGCAAGAGATTGGAAAAATAATCAAATAAGCGGCACTAATTGGTTGACAATCTGCTGCTGAATCCCTGTTTAAAATGCTGGTCCACCTTTCAAATGCTTCCCTTGTGTGCTGCATCCCATTTTACTTAGTAAATGAGAAGTGTTTCAAGATACTACTCAAGTACTCTTTCTCAGCAAGCTAAATGCATTTTTCTAGTGATTGAGAAAGCCTATTCCAGCCTCTGGCAGGAAATGACCAGGGCTGTCAGGTCAGACTGGGTAGAGAAGAATGAAAGTCTCCTCACATTCAATCAGCCCCCAATTACAGTTTATCAGCAAGAGAGCAGATCAGAAATTATTTTCTTTTCAATTGGAGCTCTCTGCATACAGCCATATGAGCCTTGGTTCTCTACGTCTCATAAATAACCCTTGGTATTTAGTTCCCTCGGAACAGTTTATATATCTGATCTGTCTTCTTTTTTCTTATGATCACAGGTTTCTTTAAATGAGAAAAAATATCAAAATATCCATCCAATGAGAAATCTTTTGTTTGTTTCCTTAAAGTTTCAAGCAAAAAATGCAGCTTTATTCTCTCACCTTTATTCAAGGATTTACCTAGCTTATTTCCCTTGGCAGATAAGTTTAGGCTGTGATGAATCCATCATATTTTGAAAGCTAAACCTATCCAGACTTAGCTAAATCTATGAAAATTGACACAGCAAATCTTTTCTCCTGAATACACTGTGAACTCAGATATTATGGTGTGTCTGTCTACTTTGCTGAATATTTGTCTAAGAATGTTTTGCTACTGTAACAAGTTACACTCATTTTCCCCTTCCTGAGATAGTTTTCAAGCCTACAAGGTAAGAATAGGTTATGTATTATAATAAATGTCCATATCTCTTTTGAAATTAACCTGGAAAAGTAGTGAAATCTCTACTATTCAGATGCAGAAAAGCTTTATTTTGTCTGTTAATCTCACATCAGCCAAAGCCTTCCTCAGTAATCAGAAAAAACATATATTGGCTTCTGAAGGAAAGTGACCAGTGCTAGCAAGTGTTCTACTCTTTGCCTTATGCTATGGCCATGCAGAGCTACACATAACTGACTGGAGCACACACCAAAGAGAATACAATTATACAATAAAGACTAATAGAATTTGATTTAGGGACTTCAGTAATAAGTTTTTATTTTCTCTTTATGCACATCCCAATACCCTGGAAGAATGAAGTAGAGACCCAAAAAACAAACTCTGTTTACTCAGCTAACTGATGCTGATGCTACAGGCATGTTTTGTATGGGTATATACATGCATGTGGCCCTTATTCAAATATGTGTATTCATAAAGAGGAAAATGCTTTTTGTTTTATATAAATCTAGCCCATACCCACATGTATAGAATACATTGAAATTTATACTTGCAGAATGTAATTTACTGTGGATTATTTTGTAAACCTATGTTGTCTAAAATATAGTATCATTTTAAACTCTTTTTTTCTGCATAATTTGAAAGAATCCAAGGAGAAAAAAAAAAAAAGCTTTCAAGAAATTAATTAGTTGAGTGACTTCAAAGCTTTCCTTCAGCATCTGTTCTTCTCTGTGTACAAGAGAGAAACTGTTTCCAATAATTAATAATGATAACCTTCCCAACTTTGACTATTCTGTGATTCTGTGGCCACAATTGAAGCAATTTTTCTGGAAACAGAGAACATCTATCTAGAATATAAATTAAAAAGTCCCAGCTGAAAAGTTCACTGATAGGTAGTCTTGTGAGCACAGCAATCAAAGTACTTGGTGCCAAGGGCTCCCACTTCTCAAGCAGGGGACAGGATCTCAAGAAGGCTACTGGCACGTACATTTTCTAAGGTCAGAAGTGCTCAGCATCTGATGGGCCAGGAGGAAGCTTTGGCATTCAGATCCTGCAGGAGTGATACCAGAGTTCATTAGTCCTGAGAGCAGGTCTTCCTCTGGCATGTACTGTCACCACTTTACTGAAATTAATGGAGCCATGCCAAATTCCATCAGCCAAAGAATCTCTTTTGGGTTTTGATGTAGGGAAGATGAGGAGCTAAAACACTAAATACTAGCAAGTCTCAGTTAAAAGACCATGTCAAGTTTGTATTTTATACTTTTTTCTGAAAGAATTGTAGGTGCGATTGTACAAATGGACTGTTTTTTTTCTCTATTAATATTTAACCCCTTTTCTGGGTGCTGAATATGTTCACTACCATTAATCAGCATTTCACCTACTCCGTATATCTGCATCCCTATCCTTCAGGCTTACGAAGGAAACAAATGCTGTGCTTTCCTCAATGCAGGGATTTCCTAACCCTTCCTCTGGTCACAAAGGGTGGAGAAGATTCCTTCCACCACCATGTAAGGCCATGATGGATGTGGTTCAGATGAACTATAGAAGGTGGAAGACAGGGAGTGCTCTGGGTTTTCTTCTTAGCACAAAACAACTGCCAGTGCCTCCTTTAACTGACATGAGTCTTTGTGCTGTTACACCTGAAAGGGGACACCAGTCCCCATGCTGGATGGCAGAGAGCTGAGATCACTGAAAGGATAGTCATTTCCTCTCTTTTTTTTTTTTTTGGTTCTGTTATTTTTTATTATTGTGGCAAAGAACAAATGGAATTTCACTTCTCCTGCAATACCCAGCTATACTAAGACTGAGTATTTTGAAGTTTCTGTGTAAAAGCTCATGCTAACTGCTGACACTAGTTGGTTTTTAGGAAAAAGAAGAAGAGGATTTTATTCCCTGGACTATAGAGTGAATGCAGCTGGAGTTTTTCAAAGATGCCATTAGCAGGGATTGGACACCTCAGTTTTCAAATCAAATGTTGGCCTGAATGTCAGGGAAAGATGCAAAGCTCCATTATTCAAAGCTGTGCACTTGTCCTTTGATCTATCACTGGTAATTTAATACAGGGCTTTGCTGGCTCTGGTCAATTATTTTCCATTGCTGTTTCTGTTCTAAATGGCTTCTTGCTTTTGAGTGTTTCATGCATTTTGGTACAGCTTTCCCTGGACTATAGGGCTGTAGAGAGCAAATTGAATGCGAGCAGAGAGCTGATTTGCTAACGTAATGTTTGCAGCTGCAGTTAAATAAAAGCTGCCACAACAATGTGCTCTGTCTGCTCATAATGCAGCAGCAATACTTCATTGATCACTTTCAAAGAAAAGAGAAAACAAAAACATGACTAATTTTGAGCTGGATGCTTGTCACTTCTGACAGGGGAAAATGCATTCACCAAAATACAGAACAGACTTTAAAACGTTCCTTGGCGATGGTGCTGGGGAGGAATGCATGCTGTTTACTGCATGGCAAGTCAAAAAAGAAGCTGCCTGACAGTACCTGTCCATGCCCTGTTTCACAGCACATGCACACACGGCAGAGAAGCCACACACATCACAAATGCTCATGGCAAGTATGTCCTTGACTTCTGGAAGGGCAGATTGCATTATTCGTGCTTTCTGACCCTTCACAGTTTGTGAGGATTTTAACTAGAGAAGGTGCTGGTGAGGTCCCAAATAGGGCCAGGCTCAGACACATTTGTCCCAGTACATGCCAGCCCAGGTCATAGACAGGTTGTACGATGGCATGGCAGGCTGGGGCCAGGTACCTCGTGGGCATTGCTTTCTCCTCAAGAGACAGTGACAGCATCAACAACTGCCCCAACTCCTTTCTCTGCGTCTGGGATACACCCTTCCTTCATATCCTTCCTCTTGTTTCTCCTACTTAAAAAAAATTAATATCTGAAGTGAGGGTGGGGGGAAGAGGCAGATAAACGCCAGCCTGGAAAGCAGTAGGGAATCACTGTTAGTTATCATAGCTGAACTGCTGCCATATGAGCAGGCACTGGTTTAAAATAAAAAAATAAAAAAGCAGGTGAATCAGGGAGGCAAGTCTGGCTTCTGCTGGGTAAGTGCTGATTTAGAAAATGAACCTCGCAGTTAGCGCTAGCGATGTTTTCGTCAGCAGGTTCAGCCAGAAGAAGCTGGAAGAAGCCTAGAACAGCTTTGAGGCCTGGGGATATTCTGCTTTTGAGGAAGCTAAAAGCATAACTACTTCCTGCTGTGTTAATTACAAGTAGTATTAAAAATAGCAGATACCAGCTATTTAAAAAAGCAAGGCTGCCTTTTGGAAGTGTGCTCTGCAGTGATTGCTTTGGTGGGGAAGGAGTATCTCCTGGGCGGGCACGTGGAGCTCACCATGGCCTCTTGGGCTCAGGGACCATCCAGCAGGACTTGGCGGGGGGGAGCTCCAGAACATTCTCCCTGGCTGTCTCCCAAGACACAGTAAGTTATTTACTCTTTTCCAGGAGCTGGTGGCTCTGTGTGTTAGCGCAGGACTGAGGAAGATGCAGCCCAGGCTGTAAAAATATGTAATAGATAAAGTGTAACCCAGCCCCTGCGGCAGTCACAGGCAGCACAGAGGTGGCGGGGAGGGGTGGCCCAAAAATCATGAATTAAAAAAAAAAAAAAGTTCTTCTCTTGTGAACAAACAGCAAAACCTGAGCAAGAGTCAGACATTGCAACTTGCAAGACAGAATAAAGCGTGAGCAGAAGCACACAGACCGCGGGAAGGACAAAGGTCTGGCTGTTTGAGAAAACAGCAGCTCGGGATGAACCCCCTTCAGCCTGCTGGGATGTGAAAGCCAGGTGCATGGAGCTCCTGCTTCTTCCACTCCTTGCCTTCTTACCCTTCCCTCACTCTCATGTGAAGAACGCCTTGTATAACTTTAGTTCCTTGTGTGTATATCCACGTCCTTCTTGAAGTCCCCTGTGGAGCCAGTGCTTCACTCTCCTGCCTGTACAACCTCCCTGATTCCTTATTTATGCCATGCTCCTGTTTGGGTTGGCAGTCTCTGAAGGCCTCGGGGTACTTTGGTTTGGGTATCCCACAAACAGTATTGATGGATATGACATTGTAACTAAAATAGCAGCATTTCCATTACTTCCTCACTTTGCTTTGAATATAGAAAGGATAACTTTTTTTTTACAGATTTTAAATGTCATGTTCCAGACAAACCACTGCGTACTTTTGTAAGACATTCCAGTAACAGTGCATTGACAGCTTTAAAAAAGTTACTTCCTGTACTCTATTCATAATTTAAATTAAAAATATTGATTGCCTACTATGAGACCTAAACCACCTACTTCTTATTAAACCTAATTAAAAAACATTATCAAAGACGACTTGAAGAATTCCATCTTATTGAACTGATGGAAATTTCCTGCCAACAGGCTATAGCCATGTCTTGTTAAAGTGCTAAATCGAATGCTTTTTGAGTCATCAATACCTAGATCTACAAGTTCAAAGCAAATATTTACTCGATTTTGGTAGATTTTCAAGTCCATTTCAACAGCTGAGTCATTTAAAATTAAGAACTTATTAGGGACCAAGGGAAGAAAATACAGAATATTTACCCCTATGCTGCATGAATGAGATGACAGGGAAGTATATTTTCCAATCTAAAATCCTGAAGGATGTGATAACTGAAATTGTTTTCTTCATTTATGTTATTTTCCTTGTAGAATAAGTTGACTGATTTTAAAAGCAAAATATTTTGATCACATAAGAAATATCATACTGCATTTAGATTATATGCAGTTATCATCTTTTAAAAGGATTCTTTTCACAAAATGTTGAACTTATTTATAAATTAAATATGAAATAAATGATTGAACTACATATTTTAAACATGAAAAAATTTGTATACATGGGATATTTTTAGGGATTATACATGATTTTCAGTCAGGGATTAAATGAGTGATTTGAAATCAATTTAATTGAATTGAGTCACCTTGAAAGTCATACCCATTTGCTCTTAACTAGCTCATAACTGAGGCTAGACCTAGGAAACATATCAACACATCAAAAGGGAATCAATTATGACAGTCAGAACTTTCCAAATGTCCCTTCTTCTTCAACCCCTTTTCTTCCAAAAAAGCCTCACTTATTGGAACCATTTGTGAGTGGATCTGTTGATATTTTTCCCTTTTGAATGTTTCCACCTAAAAAATTGTTATTTCCTCTTCATTTAACTTTCAGTCTTCCTTCATGGAAAACCCACCAAATATGCAGAGGAGAGACACCAAAGCTCCACCTCAGCCCTGAATTTTCTAAAAGGTTCTTTATTTTTTGTCAGCAAAAAAGATTTTGCCTATGCTAAATCTGCAACATACAGTACATAGCTAAGTAGCTGATTTTAAAATGCGAAAATGAGGTTATGCATCAACATTCTGCTTCACTTTTTCAGTCTTACCTCAAAAGCTGCTGTACTATGTCCTAAATCCTCTGGGAATGGATAGTTATTAACCATAAATTGTCCTTATATTTATAAGCTTTGCACTAAATATAAATTGCCTCCTTTTTTTGTCATAATCACTCTCTCCTTGAATTCAGTCTTTCAAAATAAAATCAGAATGACGTAAGTATCCGTATCTATTACCTGATTCATTATCTGCCTTCTGCTAAGGTCTTTTCTAAGTGTTCTCAATGGTATTAAAGAATCCATAGGTATTTAAGACAGATATAATTGGAGGTGTCATTTACGGTCATTTAATAGTATGCATGTCCGTCTTTTCGTAGATAAACAAATGAAATCTGCTAGCCTAAATTAAGATTTTCTTGTATCTATTCCCACTCCTGAAGGTACAATTATGCTTTATTGCTGCCTTGCCAAAATCTAGCGCAGAACATGCTGCCATAGCATTATAACTGTTTAACCAGCAAGACCTTTCGATTAATGTATAATTTTCATAGATGCACTAGAGAGGGGGAAAGCTAACCTTAGTTTCCTTAAAGAAAAAGAACTAGGAGTCTACTGGGTAGCCATATCCAAAATGCAGCTAAAATCTAATGCCTTGTTCAGAATCTGTCTTTCTGTTAAAACCTGCAACTGATGAAGTCCAGGCTGCTGGTGAAAAGGAGGAGGCAAGCATATGAGACCATCTTGCTTTTCTTTGTTAGTCTGGCAGAATATTTTGGCTGTGCAAAGAATGCCCAGCTGGAGAGCAAACGTGTGCCTGCTCTTGGTGAGGGGTAGAGACAGTCCCTGTTAAATGCTTTGCAAAAGTTCTCTTGAACTTGGTCTGTGGGCCTGCAGCCAAACAGCAGTCTTGTTATGGATTTGAGCAACAGAAAAAGGAGTAGCAAAGTGATAAGAGGATGAGGCTAATTCTTCCATAGAAAGAACTGAAGGAGACAGGCAGCAGTAGCTGTAAATAAAAACATTTCAGACAGGACATTTTAAAATGAGGCATTTCTCTCTTTTAAATATCAGATGTGCAGTAAAGCTCTCTGTTCTACTTCCATAAGGACTCAAGTAGAAAATTTGTTCAATTTCTGGGTCACAAAGCCTTGGAAAAAGTCCCTGCTTCCCCCATTGAACCCATACAAGGCTTACTGATTTTTTTTTTTACAGTATGAGGTGTTTTAAAATGCAAATGCCAGGAGAACTAAATGAGAGGCATGGACAGAAAAGGCCATTGATAGGTCTGCTTTGGTTCAAACAGATTCATATCTGGCTCACAGCAGTGACCTGACTATTTCTAACCAGCTACAGGAAAGCCTAACTCATCTGGACAAAATCTGCTCACTCTCTTCTTTCTGTTTAAAAGACAAAACAATATAAAAATAACCCATATCAACCCAAGAGAAGAGAAGCACCTACCTCTAGATACGTTTTGCCGTTTGCGATCCTGTTTTAGTGCTGTCTCCCCGTGTTGAGTTACAGCAATGCATGCCAACGCAAACGGGCAAGGCCAGGTAGAATCCCTGGCCCTGTCAGGCCACCTGCTTTGTGCAGAAGAAGCCCGTCCTCCGACCCGTGCCACCGCAGGAGGGACCGCTGGGTGCTGGGGGGCGGCCAGCGGGTGCCTGGGGTCACACACACACACGCTGCTGCTGCTCTCATTGCACAAAGCTCTTCTAAAAGGGACGGAGGCAAGAAGGATGGGGAACAAAAGATCAATTTTTCCTAAGCAGTTCTTTGAACAATCGCGAATCACCTTGGTCACCAATTTTGAAGCAACTGCAGCCACTGTATGAGGCTGATGTGTTCATTCAAGTCACCGTATGCCTGCAGCATGAGAATTATATGCTTTGCACTGGTTAATTTGTGTCACTTTTTTTTTTTTTCCTGATGATAGCCTGCTCTGCTTGTATTATGCAAAGTGAGTAAGCTTCCACGCTGTACGTAACCTTCTTGTGACAAAAGGGAAGTAGATTGGCATCGTTCAACGAGCCTCATTGTCTTCATATCAACAGTGATTTCATATGACATCAGGGACTGTAACTATGCTGCTAGATGAGTTTCTCCTGCTGTATTAGACACCACTGATTTTCCTATTTGTTCCACGCATTCTTTCACAGAAGAGGAATTGCTTTATTTTGTCAGTTAATGCTTACGGCAAAAAGCAGTTGAATTTGCTCAGGAAAAACAAGTCAAAATACCTCTGCATTCTGTATTCAGAAATCTAAAGAGAGAGTGGAGGCTATTACTTTTTTAAATAATTAATTCTGATGGCCACACATTTCTGAAAGCCGAAGTAATATATTCACAAGACTACCAAAAAAACCCCAAAAAAGCAAGGCTGAATGTCCCCTGTATTGTCCCTGCCTAGCAGTTTATCAATCTGTGTGCAGTGAATCACTGGTGGGCCATAAATTATGAAATGTTACAACTGCAGAACATTATGAAAACACACAAACCTCCTTGTGAATAGGAAAGGAATAAAATCAGGGAAGATGAAAAGTAATAAACATTGAAAGCGTGCCAGCTTATATTCAGTTGAAAAATGAACACTATGGAGTGAGCATAGGAAAAATGGTATGTGGATTATTTTCAAAATAATTAGACCTTGTCAGGTGATTTTTTAAAACTCTTAAGTGGTCCTTTGATTGATAGAGGCTGTGGAGCACCAGTAGATACCACAGCTTTGATGTGGGCAACCCAAACACAAAGGCAAGGGGGTAACTGTCCAGGTGTGCTCACGTGTTTGCTCCATCCAGACCTTGCTGCACCTGCAACAGAGGCTCACTGGTGGGGTGAGAGGCACACATTAGAGGACAGACTGTTAAAGACAGAGCTGATGGATTTACTTGTTCTCTGTACTGGTCTGCCCTCATTTTTGCTGCCTGAAATGGCCATTAACAGCCTTCAGTAGTACCTACAGAAAGGGATGGAGCGGTTGTGCACATGAATATACTATGGAGGAAAAAAACCAACAACATTCACATACTCAAGAGTTAGAGAAGGTTTTGTTCCCTTTCCTTATTTACTTTTATTTGTATATCGCTAATGAGATCTTGATAATAAGAATGTTCAGAGGAAATTTGTACAATTTTATGCCAGTGGTAGAAGTTGTCCTTGCTCTCATTCTGAAAGCTCTTAAATTTTTTACAGTGCATCCCACAAGGCCTTGCAATCAGTAAAAAGAGACTAAGAGAAATAGTTGTTTACTCATGTGCAAAGATCTATATTTGATTAAGGGAAATCGTTAACAGATTGTTCAACATCACATGAATTAAGGTATCGGGTATTTATAGATAATATAGCTATAAACAATACTTAAACATGACTAACTCCAATGTTTGTTCTTTTAGTTTTGCTCATACGGAAATATAACATTCATTTTAAGCATGCTTAATATAGCAAAAAGATGACATATACATAAGAAGTCAGATGAAACATAGAGCTAGCTAATTCTGCAAAAACGTTTCTTACAAATAGTCATACTCTGAACTGTGGCTCTTACACCAGTCTCAATTAGCTGTTGTGAACATCTGTGTCAGTGGAGCTCTTGTGTGACCGTTTGGCAAAGGACACCTCCTCCCACAACAGTAGGCACTGCACCTGAGGAAAGAGCATATCCATCCACAACCGCCCGTCTTCTGCTGTCACCCTCCTGCTGCTGTTAAACTGAGTCTCCTCTGATCCTGAGGCAGAGCCTATACAAAGTGACATGGGCAGTCAGCTGCACCCGCAGATGAAGAACAGGATATGGGCAACACCAGTGTTCACGAACACCCAAAACCAGAAGGTGTTCACAGAAAGCTTAGGAGAAAGTGGTTTTCCAAAGCCGGTGGCAAAGCGACTGGTGTCAAAATGGCACAGAGTAGGCTCATTAATAGCCTGTGAGCAGAAAAAAAAGAACTGAAAAACTCTCAATAATTCATTCACAACAACCAGTTCAACTTTGCTTCCCAGTAGTACACATATCTCCCCTTCAACTGCTGTATGAAAGTGGAAAGGGAAAGCAAGTACTGCAAGTGCTCAGTTTCCACACCATCCTGCTCTGGAATCCACCCTTCCATCCTGCACAGAGGAACTTCACTGCACGGTAACAAGGATTAACACTGAGGGACACGGAGTTTTAAACTAATGTTAAACCTTTAAATTACGCAGCCGCAAGACACCAGAGTAAATCCAAATACAGCAATGTGAAGCAGATAGTTGGACGTGGGTGTCCTGACTTCCCAGGCAAAAAAAAGATAAAATACAACCCAGTAAGGTCTATGTTCAGCTGCCATTGTAGGTGAAATGTTCCCCTTGGTTGTTTCTTTCTCAGACACCTCCCTTAGATTCAGCTTCTGACTTGTGCAATTTACAGTTACAGCAGTTTTGTACTAAAAATGTAAGACTTCAAAGCCGGACAGTGTAGCACATTCATCAGAGACTGCGTCTGCTGGCGTACAGATAGCCATGCAGTCCAGCCAACCTTATATTGAACCCATTTGATTTAATGTGGTCTGACTGCCTGTCTGCCAAGTCTTGCAGTCATAAGCCTTCATCTAAACTGTGATAAGTGGAAAAGACTTACTGGATCCAGCTCCAGATTTAAACCATTTATCTCTAAGGGAAGTATTCCAACCTGCAGGAGGACTATAGGCTGGATGTTGTCCAGCCATGGAGAACTGAACTGTGAGCATCTATAGCAATTGCTATACACAGTAAGCTGAAATGCATACATACATATTCTTTTACAATGTTTCCTCTTCACCAACACAGTGACTGAGGGATTGCTTGGGTCTGTTGGTAGAAATAGCTGTGCAAAATGGAGGTTACGGGGATGAGGCTGACAAGTAATGAAAAGAGAGAAACCTAAACAGCCACAGGCTCCTCGTCCAGTGCAGGCAGATAGCCCAGCTCTGGGTCTTCATTTGGCACTTAGCTGAACTATGTGACTCTCTCTTGCCTGAAGATTGGGCACTACATGTGACTAATTCCTGTCCTAAAATTTAGCAACTGAGTAAGAACAGCCTTCCTTCTGGTGTTTTAAACCTTCTGCCACTGATGATGGCCATAAATATTAAGATGAAAGTTTTTGCTCTGGGGAGAGGATTTGGTGCTTTTTTTCCAGCATGTCCGGCTACATCTTGCCCCCTAAAACTTCTTACCGAAAATTCTTGTATGCAGATTTGTATATCTACAAGTGGACTGAGCCACAAGCACTTTGCCTCAGGCATCACTATTGAGACCTTTTTCATACATTCTGTGATTAACTTCCCAATTTTTATTGTTGTATCTTTAACATATAAAACTGATAGTAGGACACTGTCAAAAGGTTTTTAAAAAAATTAACTCTATCTGATTTTTAAAAATGCCAGCAGGAATTATGTGTCTGATAACTGATGCTTACTTCATTTAATGCTATTGCTGAGTACAATAGGGGACTTCACTACAACCTCTCATTCTTTCTTCTTCCAGACACTGACTATATCCTAGGCTTGTTCAGCATTTGAATTTCATCCTGCTGCAATACATTTTTTATTAAACTTTTGTCTGGTTGAGGACAGGGAGTAAGGACTGATATTCTACCGCATTCCTTTCTGCTGCTCTCATATGCACTAGAGGGGAAAAACAAAACAAAACAAAACAAAAAACCCACCGAACCACAAACAAAAAACCCAAACAAAAGCCAGAGGAATTGTGATCCCTGACAATTTTTCTATTTTGATGGGGAAATAGGAGGAAATGAAGAAAGCTGCATGGACTGCCCTGGCCATTACTGGTATCAAAGGATTAAATAAGACTTGCTTTCTGTGTTTTGTGATTCTGGTCACAGAGGTATCTTCAAGCTTCATGAACAACAGTCTTTTTATCAGTCTTTTAGGCTTTCAAGTACGTTCAAGGCAAAATACATTCTATACTGGAACTGCTGCAGGTGTCTCCCCCTTCTGACTGCCTTCTGATGAGCATCTAACCAGCCCCAAGGCACAGTCAAGCACCCTTCACCAACAGGGATGCAAATTGCTTGTGGTGAATTAATTTCTCGATTAGAACTAGCTGATTATCTATTTTTTTTTCAGTAATGCAAATATTTTTTCAATAAAATAGACTGAATTAAATGAATATTTTTTAATTACAAACTACAATTTCAACATACAACAAAAGTAGCTATTTTCAGATTTTTAATTCAGGTTTCCTCTGACATGATCCTTTTTTTGCTTTTTTTACCCGCTTCCTCAGGAAAAGAAGGATGCAGTTGCAACATCTTGTTTTCTCTCTTTGTCTCCCATTTAAAAACATACAATAAGTGTGCTTATATTGAGGTAATTCTTATATATCAGGTGATCCTTGTATTGATCTTTGCAAGTCTTCAATGACAGGGGAAATTTATCTGTCGTACCTATGTCTTAACCTGAATAACTTCTTACGCTCTGGTTTTATTTAAAACTTACCTTGCAGGAGAGTGGCAGCCAGCTGTGCAGTTATCGTTCCTGGAGGGCAGAGCAGGGCGCTCTGGGGCAGGACACAGCAATCATGAGTATAATGATGAGCTGTGCTCATGTGGACTCTCTGGGAGGAATCCAATGTGTTTGGTTTCAGGTGCACACTGTTTAGATTAAAGTGATTTCTTTGAAGCTCTAATACAATGCAGACAAGGTGACGTCCTTTGGAGGGGCTGGCATGCTTGTGCACAGTTTCCTCAGGGATGATACCCAGAAGAAGACATAACCAGTTGAGTTTATAATAAGCAGCATGTGGTATGGATCCACACTACAATCTCCCTGACAGATTTTCATTACAGCAACGACTGTCTCTTGTTCATAAGCAGTGGCGCCAAAACCCAGTAGCCTTCCAGAATAATAATCATAATAACTGGCTTTAGATTTACCAGGCTACTTTATGACACAAGACTGAAATGGTAAAAGTCTACAGGTACATCTTACAAATCTAACAAAAAGAAAGAAAATTTCAAATATTTATTCCGCCTGTAAAGACTTCTACTGTAGATTATATGTGAACTATTTTGCTCTCTGTCATAATCTACTCTGTATTACACAGATGTGATTTCACATTACTTTTACTGCTACTAATCTTCTGCATACAATAAATCCTAAAATCCACCAAGGAAAGGGAAGGAAAAATTCAATTGCTCAATAAACAGGAAGCTTTCCGTGCAAGAAGAGTGTTGACTATAATCGTCCTTACTTGTTGAAACACAGTGGTAAAAGTTGACTGAATTATGAGCGAAATTACATTTTTTTTTTTCTCTCTCTCCATCAAAATCTGAAGAAAGTTCTTAGAATGAAACGTAATTGTTTCTCCTTCCAAAGCATATGTCACTATCCTTTGCTTTTTCTTTTTATTTTTTAGTAAAATAAAGCTACTGAAAATCAAAATCTTTCCAAACTGGAGACATGAGTTGTGGTTGGGACATTAAGTATTTGAGTGAAATAAAAAGAGGTCTATGTGACACATCAGAAGGCTATTGAGTTTCTCTGCTTGTTGCCATGCAGATACCTTTCTGATTACCTGCAGGTACCTTTCTGATTTACTGCTAGTTTTCTCTCTTAACAAGTTATCACCTTTGTCTTTAGCAACCTCGGCAACACTAGACTAATTTGAAAGGTTCAAGTAAACAAAAAAACTTGTAAAAACAAGACTTGCTCATTTTTAATTTACAAAATACTTCAATTCAAAATGTAATTTTTCAATTTATCCTTCACATATTTTTCATAAATATTGAGACTTATTACAACTACATGTCCAGATATGTAAATCTCCTACTTTACAATGGGAGTGATGCATTTTTCGGTGCATCACAACAACTATGCTTATCAGTGGGCAGGTACTGGGGTATCCTGTGGGCAGCTGAGAATTCTGCAAGAAATTGTGCTCTCAGAGCAGGACCCTTACGCAGCTGCCTGCATCTACGGTGACGTCCTTGCAAAGGTGGGTGTTGAGGCCCTGCATGCTTCGGGGGTGAGCAGTGGGGAGGTACATCTAGAAGTGCTCATCTCTCCTGTAAATAGCACGGTTGCCTCAGAAACTCTTGTGTCTGGGTGGTGATTTGATGGGGAGAAAACAGTTTAGCCAAAACACCATTACTATCCAAAATACATGAGGCACTTTAAAATTCTATAGCACTGGTAAATTATTTCAATTCTGAATGTGGCTAGTGCCTTTTACATGGCTATTTCACATCATTTCATGATGTGAATATTAACAATGTATTATAGGACATAACTGTGCCTATGTCATAAGTCACCAAACACAGCTGCTGTTTTGTAGTGTTTGAAACATTTTTCTCCACTGAGCATCTCATAAAAGAGATGATTAAACTTAGGTAAGACAAGATGTTACCTGTTTTCCATTTTAATAACTTAAATATTCTTTTTATATTGTTACAGTGACCTTTTATAACAGATCATCTTCTGTTGTGATGCTGTGAAAATTTGTAACATTCTCAAAAGCATTCCACACATATTTACTTAAATTCCACAGGAAAGCGTTGTTTTACACGTCTCTACTAAAAAGAGCCACAGCCATGTAAAGAGGTTGATGGAGAAACAGGGAGTGCATGTTATCCTGTTTCACCTGCTGAAGCCAGACTAGACCTTGTGCAAATCTGATTTTTTTAAAGTTTTGTGGAGTTGCAGAAGAAAATGAGGCTTCAAAGACAGATCTTACAGTAATTTCACCATAGTAATTTTGAAAAACTGGAGAAATTTTACCCAGCAGTTTTGAGCAATTGGATGCATTTGCCCACAGGAAAGGGGGAAATAAATTCTGAGGGCTATGGAAAATGGCATTCTCAGGCAACTAGCCCAAGGATTTTCACAATAGGTGTCTGTAATTGAAGTACAGTGGGGAATATTGCCTCTTTGACCTGTACGGTGTTTTATTAAATGTGTGTGCACTGAACTATGACAAAATAATGTAGCGCATCAGCTGGCTCAAGACATAATAAACTAAATTCATGCCTTCCACAATTCTACTGAAGACAGCATTTTTCTTCAAGGGACAGACTTGATCCAATGAGTTTCCTGCTTTTTTTGTCTTTTTTATTGCTCTATCTGGATTTTTTTTCTTTGCACATAAGACAGCTGAAGCAAGGTATTGGGCTCTGCAAGGAGAGCTTTGAACCTGGGAATTCCCAATTTTACCTCCAAGTCTATTGCCATCTAACCACAAAGGCACATCACAGGAACGAAGACCAATGTGATATTAAAGAAAACAGCTGTGAATTCTAAATATAACTCCCATCAAAGAGGGCATTCTCTGCATCTGTTTTATAGTAAAATGAGCTTTGTTGATTTGTTACAGATAGTTTCCCCTCGTAAAGGGTAAGAGCCTATAAACATTGCATTGGGCATCAAAAATAATGAAATGAGGCCAACCCAGTAGCAGTGTGTTACTGTCCCGCTTACATTAGCTCTCCTGAAGGCACGAACAACATTGGTGGATACAACCAGCAGTTTTCCACTCTCCTTGGCCAGAACTGCAGGCACTCCAGGAAGCTCAGATAGTCAAGGCTGTTTTGGACAAATAGACAGTTCCTCACCGATGTGTGCCACTAACTCAGTAGCACCAGTTCAAGGCTTGAGGCAGAGGCTGGGAGAGAGACCATGGGAGAGCATTCAAAGGGAGGAGGAAAAGCCACCTGTCTGGCTTGCACAAAGCTGGCAGTAAGTCTTAGGACTGTGCACAGTAAAAGCAAAGAGCAAAGTGTGCCGGATGCAATTTTTGACAGGCATTTCAACAAGATCAGACCCTCTTTGGCTCAGAGCTGGTCTGGCCTGAATTTGGCAATAATCTGCCCGGTGTGATGAGAGCAGTTGTCTCCATTTCAGGAGAAGAAATTTCTGAGACTGCTTTTCAGTGTGAAGCCTCCTCTCCAAAAGCAGGCTAAGCTGATTCTCTATTGTGAATGCTCTCATTTGCTGACTTCTTCAAGAGATTGCAAGTGCCAAAAAAACTCCTCCAGGGCAAACCCCAAAGACTATCACAGGCAGCTGTCCACCAGGGCCTTTGACTGCCCCTGTGGGAAGCTAGAGAAAGAGGCTGGAAGATGAGAAAAGCCAAAGGGCCACCAATTTGAAGGCAACACACAGACGAGCATTTTGTCAGTAGTAGGTGTAACTTTTCCACAATCTCTGCCTGAGCAGAGGCATCTGGATGACAGGCAGCCAGCCACACACAAGTCCAGGCAACACCTCTGAGCGTGATCCAAGTGTTGCACTTCATGATAGGGGTGTCTGTCTTCAAATCCAAGCCAGCTTCACTGCACATGGCAGCATTCTTCCAAAGCCCATCTAGAAATTAATATCTACTGAGTTCTTGACTTCAAAGCCATAATGCTTACTTGTCAAATTTAATAGTTTCCCAAAAATTTCACAACCCGCTTTGGTTCAAAAGACTTATGCTTGGACTATGGCAGTTCAAGCAAAGGGCCGTTATATCTATTTTCTTTTGTCACTGGATAGTTTAAAATCTTAACCAGCCATTTATATATCAAATTGAAAAATGACATCTTTCTTCTGAGACACTTGAAGAAAAGACTACAGTATAAGCCAACTCCCTCCTACCAAGCAGATTTCAATTTAAAGATGGGATTGCACACGACGTCCTCTAGTGAGGATATGTGTGAAATTGTATAGCTGTCCTGGTTTCAGCTGGGGTAGAGTTAACTTTCTTTCTAGTATCTGCCATGTTTTGAATTTAATATGGGGAAAATGTTGAAGAATGTTGATAACATGTACTTTTTTAGTTGTTGCTAAGTAATGTTTGTATTAGCCAAGGACTTTTTCAGCTTCCCATAGAAGCTGAGAGGGAGCACAGAAAGGACAAACTGGCCAAAGTGGTATTCCATACCACAGACATCACACTCAGTGTACAAATGGGGGTTGGCCAGCAGGCAGGGATCTGTGATCACTGCTTGGGACGAACTGGGCAACCAAACATTGGATGTTGAGAAAGACTTGCATTGTAGCACTTTATTACTTTATTTCGTATATTCTTTTACCATTGTTATTATTGTTGTTGTTTTATTCTTATGTAACTGTTCTATTAAACTGTCTTTATCTCAGCCCATGGGGTTTTCTTCCTTTCCCCTCCTTTTCTCCCTCTTCTCCCTATCCTATTTGGGGGGGGGGGAGATGGAGTGAGCAAGTGGCTGCATGGACTTAACTACTGACTGGGGTTGAGCCACAGTAGCGTATACTGTATGATATTCCCTCTAGTCAGTACTGTACAAACTCCCTTAGGAGTGGACTCCTACATCCACCCACTAAACCAACCGCAGTGGGAATGCCAAGAAGTAGGAAGGTACAAGTTAAAATAGGCCACAGATAACACCTTTAGCTTACATCATTCTCACTGCTTCTGTGTGTAAGCTATGGTTCAGTAGAGTGGGTGTAAATAGCTCTGAAATGTGAAAGTCAGTTTTGGAAGGATTGTATTGACTCTGCCTAATAGCAAAAGAGCTTCAAGTGCTGTTTAGTACAAACAATAAAACAAGATGTTATTACAGTGGGAACAGACACTGACCTCTGCTTGTGATGGCCAGCATTTTCATTACAAGGCTCTTGTGCCTGTTTCATTTGTCTGTTTGTTTGTTTGCTTGCAAGAATATGTTTTGTTTCCTTTCTAAGACCCTCACTATTTTCACAAGGTCTGTGAAGCTTGTGAGAACCATCTGGATGGTCATGTGCCTTTCTCTCTCTTTTTTTTTTTTTTTTCTGTAGTCCTATCAAATTTTGTTCAGGTTTAGTAATTTTTAAAATATTTTATAATCCATCTGTTTCCCATCCCTCGTATACATTCTGCAGGAAAATGCTGACAGCCTGGCAAACTAACTTGGCAGAGACATCTGCAAGGCTAGGATTTGTGGCCTCACGTAAGTGTTTGTAAAGGTTGTCTTCGGTCCTCCATGTGCCTGAGCATTTGCCTTTTCTGTTAATTGAGACAGGTACGAAAACACCAACAAATCTTCTGTCACTCACTGCTCAAGTCAAGAAGCCACCCCATTAAGTCAATAATTTAAATTACATTCTTGCTATGGAAAGAATCGTGCACCAAAAGGTTTTTCTTTCCAATCCAACAGAATGAATTTCATGCTGCTTAGTTGACCTTTTTTGTGGTTGGAAGTCACACTGGCTACCCAGAGAGAACAGGAGCTCAGCTGTAGACAGTGAGATAAGGTGAGGCTCATAGCAACATGTACCAAGCAGGATGACCTGGGCTGAGATTCAGAAATAGAGAAGATACAGTATTTTTCGAAAGCATGAGGGGTGTCATCACTTTAGATTTTGCAGAGCCCTTATAGGATTGTTTGTATGCTACATGATAGCCTACAGCACGTTTTTGTCAGAATGGGAACATCAGGGAAAAGTAGGTAGTCTAAAACACTTTAAGGCGAAAATTTCTATTTAAATAGATGAAATTACATGGTCACAAAATCCATTTTGCAGTTTGATCCAATATAGATTATGCCAGCACAT